>WBNM01039006.1:0-11735 GCA_013399055.1 Ramphastos sulfuratus | reverse complement strand
GGCACATTGCTGTGCCACGGATAGATCTCAACAGCTGCCCATGGAGCTAAGCAGTGTGTTTCGTACAGCAGTTCCCTGCCAGGCTGTTAACAATGGGTCTAGGGAATGGAAGGATTGGAAGGGAGCTTCATGCTTTAGGGGCTGGTGCTCACACACTGCTGCCACCACTCAGGTCATCACAAACACATACAGGATAGACCTTATTGACAGAAGGAGGCTGTCTGTCTGTACTGAGGATGCTGTTGGCCTCTTGTCCCAAGTAACTAATGAACAGAACAAGAAGAAATGGCCTCAAGCTGCCCATGGGGAAGTTTAGATTGGGTATTAGGAAGAATTTCTTTGCCAAAAGAGTGGTCAGGCATTGGAACAGGCTGCTCAGGGAGGTGGTGGAGTCACCGTCCCTGGGGGTGTTAAAAATCTGAGTAGGCATAGCACTTGAGGACACGGAGTTGTTGGGTAGAAGGTTGGTCTTGATGGTCTTATGGGTCTTTTCCAACCTTAATGATTCTATTCTATGTACAAAGCACAAAGGGACTGGACAGAAAATCAGGATAGAAGAGGTCAAGGTCTGGTCTGACATCGGTTTTGAGCTTCTATTCCATGGGCATGGAAGAAGCAAGTTTTCAAAGTTCCCTGATGAGCAGAAGCTCTTGGTGTAAGCATAGCCATTAGCATCAAATCTTTTAAAATTAAAAGAGTTAATTAAAATTAAAAGACTTACACCTCTCTTCTTGGTCTCAGCAGCCTGGCTTAGAAACCCAAGACCTGCCAGTTCCTTCGAGGATCCTTTTTCTGCCTGCAAATGAAGCCTGCCTTAATTTGCTCTTCTCCAATATCTTTCCACTGCTGGCCTCTTTAATCACAGGGTTGGTCTTGCAGGGTGTCTGTAGGGAATGAGCAGGCAGGAGCTTATTTCCACTACAGCTTTGTGTTGTGGGAGGTGTTATGGGTTTGTAATGATTGCTTCCTGCTTTCTGCTTCAGTTTGCCCATCAGAAGGAAGAAAATGGCACTAGCTTTGGAGAGCTGCTTTCATGGACTCCTTGGGCATGCTGAGCTTCACAGACTCCTTGAGCACTCTTTACCTAAAGTCTTGTCCTGCACCAGAAACAAAAGGCCTGTGAGCAAAGGATGGGGAAATCAGCTTCCCCATCAGTGCTCTTCTGCAAACACAGAGACACTTTCAGACAGGAGAAGTTCTCTATTGCCTCCTGAGCCTCCTCTACAGCCCTGCTCTATGTCTGGGGCTTTCTCCCAGCCTTCCCAGATCCTTTCTCCTTTCCCCATCTGGTCACTGGTTGGTTCTCTCATGTCTTGAGCATGGAAATACCTCCCTACTTTGTCCCAGGTCAGTGTGAAGTGTAAGTAGCTGATCTTTTTTTTGGTGTGAGGAGGAAATTTTTCTCTCCCTGGGTAGAAAGGGCTGTGCCTTTTAAGCCAGAGGACATGAAGCCACGTGATGAGTGATCTTCCCTCCGTCATCACCTGGTCTTTTGGCATGGGGTTGTCTCTCTTGATAGGTGTGTGAAGTACACAACATGACAAAGTTCTTCTGGAGGATCAGCTCTGGTCTTGTAGTCATGGAACCCATCTGAGGGTTGAAGGATAATCTCCAGCTCCATGTTCTCACTGGGACACATGCCCCGGCCTGGCTCTGCACCATGCGCAGGGGCCAAACAGGTCTTTGGCCTCCATGCCCAGTTTGTATCTGACAGGCCTGAGCAGTTTGGGTCTGAGGTTCCTGGTGCCAAGAGGAATTTGTTGATGCCCAGCACATAATTGTTTCAGACTGCCTGAGTTCTGTGCTAATTACAGCCAAAGGGAGATCTTTATTTCATTGAGTTTCCTCCAGCGCTGGAATTCCATCTCTGCTGTGCCAGAAAGCAGTGGGCAGAGAAGAAGTTACAGGGGCAGTGCTTTATTTAACCCAGGGCTTTAACTTTTTTCTTTCTTTTTCTCTTCTTCTCTTTTTCTTTTTCTTTTCCTTTTCCTTTTTCTTTCCCTTTTCCTTTTCCTTTTTCTTTCCCTTTTCCTTTTCCTTTTTCTTTCCCTTTTCCTTTTCCTTTTTCTTTCCCTTTTCCTTTTCCTTTTTCTTTCCCTTTTCCTTTTCCTTTTTCTTTCCCTTTTCCTTTTCCTTTTTCTTTCCCTTTTCCTTTTCCTTTTTCTTTCCCTTTTCCTTTTCCTTTTTCTTTCCCTTTTCCTTTTCCTTTTTCTTTTTCCCTTCCCCTCTCCCTCTAATAAAAAAGCTGATTCTTCAAGTAATGACTGCAGAACAATGGCAGTATGAGAAAGTGTGAGACTGGTCACGTTCATGAAGAGAAATCCATTGTGGGCTGCTAGAATCCATCTCCACCATAGGAGCTTCTTGAGGATCCAAGGATGTAGCTAGAGTGGCAGAATGACTCTGGGAAACAGCACCTGAGCTCACCCTCTTGTCAGACATTTCATGAGACACAGAAGGGGACATTTGATCTGGCTAATACCTGCTTTCATTTGTCCTTCTCTCCCACCAGACTCACCTCTGGTCAGCCCTCAACACTTGCAGAGTCCCATCACTGCAGAGCTGGATCAGGCACCACAGGCAACAGGGACACCTTTCAGTAAGTAGAGCAGGAGAGGGTTAAAAGGATCCTGTTTCCATTGGGAGCAGGGCTCTGAGATAGCAGAAGAGGAGAGATGGAAGCAACAAGTTGGCTGTGTGTAAACAATGTGCTCTTGCCAAGATGACCAATGGCATCCTGGGGTGCATTTAGAAGAGTGTGACCAGAAGTTCTCCCCTCTCTCTCTGCCCTAGCAAATCCACACCTGGAGTCCATTTCTGGCTCCCCAGTTCTAAAGGAACTACTGGAGAGAGTCCAGTGGAGGGACACAGAGATGCTGAGGGGATTGGAACATCTCTCTAGTAGGCAGAAGCTGAGAGACCTGGGGCTATTTACCCTGGAGAAGAGAAGTCTGAGAGGGGATCTTCTCAGTGCTGATCAATATCTAAAGGGCAGGGGCCAAGAGGAGGTGGCCAGAGTCGTTCCAGTGATGCCCAGCGACAGGACAAGGTGCAATGGGCACAAACTGTAACACAGGAAGTTACTCCTAAACATAAGGAAGAACTTCTTTCCTGTGAGGGTGCCAGAGCACTGGAGTAGGCTTTGTGGACTCCCCTTCTCTGGTGTGATTGAAAATCCACCTGGATATAGAATCACAGAATGGTTTAGGTTGGAAGGGACCTCAAGGATCATCTAGTTCTTACCCCTTGCTGTAGGCAGGGAAACCTCCCACTAGTACAGGTCACTCAAGGCCTCATCCAACCTGGCCTTGAACACCTCCAGGGAGGAAGCAGCCACAACCTCCCTATGATCCTGGACAGCCTGCTGTGGCTAAGTAGAGAGCTTGGACTAGATGATATGTAGAGATCCCTTCCAACCCCCACCATTCTGTGCCTCCATGATTCTGTGCCCTTACAGGGATGAGTACTGAGAGGGAGCCTCCACATCACTAACACCCAGGGATTTCCAAGAGACCTGGACTGAAATTGAATTTTGTGGTTCAGTGATCAAAATCAAAAAGATTACCAAAGGAAAAAGAAAAAAAGAATCAATTCTCTCTGAAGCAGAAGGGGTCTTCCAAGGGGAGTTTCAGTAAAATGATTAAAAAAGACTTACCAAGTAATAAGAATCACCTGAAGTGAGTTCATTGGGTTCAGTGTTTCCTGTCTGTCCATAATGAGAAGTTTTGGGTTTATTCTGGATTATTTACCATGTCTCAGCTTTATGATTTTTTTTTCTTTTTAACTTCATTACCCTTTTAAAGATATATCATTAAAGAGAAAAAAAAATCAAAGAAGGAAAACACCAATCTGAACTTTTGGCAACAACATTTTGTTTCTGACACTGCTGTGGAGTGGGAGTTTTGAGCATCCCCCCCAGCCAGGTGCAGGAGAACACACAGCAACCTGGTTTCAGAGGCAGTTTGAGTCCTTCTGAAATTCCCTTTTCTGTTTAGATGTGCTGTAGATGTTTCTAGTAGGATGATAATGAAAGTCCTTTTTCACAGCTGAGAAACAAGAGTCAGAGAGAGCTCTTTGCCTTAAAGAGGAGAGGCTGAGGGAGCTGGGGGTGTGCAGCCTGGAGAAGAGAAGGATCAGGGCAGACCTCATTGCTCTCTACAACTACCTGAAAGGAGGCTGTGGCCAGGTGGGGTTGGGCTCTTCTCACAGGCACCAGTGACAGAACAAGAGGACACAGCCTCAAGCTGTGCCAGGGCAGGTTCAGGCTGGATGTTAGGAAGAAGTTCTTCACAGCAAGAGTGATTGGCATTGGAATGGGCTGCCTGGGGAGGTGGTGGAGTCACCACCCCTGAAGGTGTTTAGAAGGAGGCAGGATGAGGCACTTAGTGCCATGGCTTAGTTAATTAGGAGGTGTTGGTTGATAGGTTGGACTTGATGATCTTGATGAGAACCTACCTGGAGTCCTGTGTACAGTTCTGGAGCCCCCAGCACAGGAAGGACATGGAAGTGTTGGAGCAGGTCCAGAGGAGGTNTCCTTTAAAGTCAGTGAGAAGAAACAGGCACCTTCAAGACTTGCTCCATCTGGCATACTTTGGCCCTTCTCCCCATGGCTGCATGACTCTCAGCCCTCATTCTTGGTGGTCCTTGGGCATTGTCTTTCCTTGTTTGGATAGATTCTAGCTCTGACCACATCATGTTGGGGCTTGCATTCCTTTCTCCATTACAGTCACTCTACTTATTTGCTCTTCCAAGGTTCGCCTGCTTGTCCTCCTTCTCTTTCTGGCTCAGGTGCATGATCTCATTGAGTTGTTGGAGGACTGCATCAGCAGGATGCTACTGCTGAGTCCTTTCTTCCTCTCCTTGTGTCCTCAGCAAGATTTTAAACCTTGGGACACTTTTCCATCCCTTGCCAGTTTAGCCCAGACTGTGTCTCTTTATTTTTGTTGCAATATAAATACCAAACAAAACCCAAACCCTCCAAGCATTTCCGTGATTCATCTGAGGTTTGAAGAAATATGGAGGCTTATCTATCTTCCAGTAGGCTGATGGGAGAAGAGCCAGGAATTTCTGAGCTCTCTTCCCAGCACTGGCTCTATGCTCTTGAGCTGGGATCTCAGCCTGGATTATTCATTTCCCCTTAATTTGCCCGGACACGTCACACAGCAGATGAAGATGAATCCTTACACAGGGGAGTTTATGCTTCCTAAATTCACAGACTGCAGTCAGAAGGCACCACGAGGATCATTTTATCTGACCTTCTGTATCCAGAAAATAGATTTTTTTTTCCCAGAAATTGGATTAGAGGATCTCCTTTCATAGATACCTAATCTTTATTTCAGCATAAGAGGCACTGGTGGCTTGGCAGCCTCCCTGATAAGCTGCTCCAGTATTTAATTACCCTCATAGCAGTGGCTTGGTGTCCACTTCAAAGGTTGAATTAATCTACCATCCATCATGTCTTCTTATCCCCCTTATCAGCAGGGCTGAAGAACCTCTCCTTCTCTGTTCCTATCAGTCAACTTTGCCCTGTGTAAATACTCACCCTTCTCATCCTTCTTTTTGATGAACAAGGTTGCATTCCTAAATCTTTACATTGACAGCTGTGCACCTAAATTATGAGAATCAGAGAATCCCTTTGGCTGGAAAACACCTTTCAGATCACCAAGTATAACTGTTAACCCAGTACTGTCAGGTCACCACTAAAATATGTTCCTCAGCACCACATCTACACATCTTTTAAATACCTCCATGGATGGTGACTCCACCACTTCCCTGGCAACCTGTCCCAGTGCTTGACAATCCTTTCTTTGAAGACATTTTTCCTCATATCCAACCTAAACCTCCCCAGGTGCAACTTGAGGTCACTTTTTCTTGTGCTATCACTTGTTTTTTCATCTAATCCCTGGCCCTTTGCTATTTCTCCGGTCTCTAATGTGTGGCCGCTGACCTGTCACCCCCAGGAGCCTTCACCTGCAGCCCTACTAATGCAAGAAGGTGTCCTTTCTGCAGGACTTTTCTTTGTTTTGGATGGTGAGGCACTGGCACAGGTTGCCCACGGAGGTTGTGGCTGCTGCCTCCCTGGAGGTGTTCAAGGCCAGGTTGGACGAGGCCTTGAGTGAGCTGTGCTAGTGGGAGGTGTCCCTGCCTATGGCAGGGGGTTGGGACTAGATGATCCTTGAGTTCCCTTCCTACCTTACCATTCTATGATTCTATGATTCTATTCTCAAGACCTTTTTGGACCTCTTCTGACTCATCAGCTGGGTCTGGCTCTCACCCATCCCCACCTCACTGCAGTTCAAGGCAATCTCTCACTCTTTAGGAGTGAAATACTTCTCTGATGGGCTGCCTGCTCCCCAAGTTAACATCCATTTGACTCTCTCTCCTTCTGTGGGCTCACCTGTGTATCAGCCCAGTGTGTTTCACATCCTACAGAGCAAACTGTGGGGCAGAGGAAGGCAACTGAGGGGAGTGGGTGCAGAGAAGAGCAGCAAAGCTGGTGAACAGTCCAGACACCAAATCTTATGAGGACTGGCGCTAAGGGAACTGGGATTGTTTCATCTGGAGAAAAGAAGGCTGAGAGGAGACCTCATTGCTCTCTACAACTCCCTACAAGGAGGTTGAAGCTAGGTGAGGATTGGTCTCTTTAGTAACAAGAAGAAATGGCCTTCAGTTGCACCAGGAGAGGTTTAGGTTGGATATTAGAAGAAAATTCTCCACTGAAAGGGTTCTCAAACACTGGAGTGGCTTCTCTAGGGAGGTGGTTGAATCCCCAGTCCTGAAAGTGTTGAAAATGTGCAGAGATGTGGTGCTGAGGGACATGGCTTAGGGGTGGAGTTGGCTGTGCTAAGTTAATGGT
Source organism: Ramphastos sulfuratus (assembly GCA_013399055.1). NCBI lineage: Eukaryota > Metazoa > Chordata > Aves > Piciformes > Ramphastidae > Ramphastos > Ramphastos sulfuratus. The sequence continues at coordinate 4,879 of WBNM01039006.1, read as the reverse complement.
TGGACTCAGTGATCTTAAAGGTCTTTTATAACTGAAACAATTCTATGATTCTGTGATTCTATGAGTCTGTGATTCTGTGGTTCTATGATTCTGTGATTTTGTGATTCTATGATCCTACAATTCTATGAACTGCTCTCACATACCCCATCTGCTTTTCAGTCCCCTCAAAGTCCTTCTGCACCTCCTTCTAGTGCCTCCTTCCCAGCCTGGAAGGATGTGTAGAAAACTTTGAATGGGTAGTTTAGACTCAGTATTAGAAGAAACTTCTTTACTGAAAGAGTTCTCAAACCCTGGAATAGATTCCCAAAGGGCAGAATTGAGTCCCCACCCCCGGAGCTGTTTACAAGACACTGAGATGTGGTGGCTCCTTTCAAGCCTGCCTTGAAAGTTTGACCCCTTTAATCCTTCACACCTGACCCTGCTTCCATCTGCTTCTCCACTGCTGTCCACATGTGACCATCTCTGGTAAGAAAAGGGTTACAACCTTGTCCCTTTACAGACACATTTCAAGGCCTGTCTGGGGAGCAGTTCTGACACATGCGGCGCATGTTTCGTTAATCTCATCTAGCACGGTTTAGAAGGAGAAAGAGCAGAATGCCTTGGAGGAGCTGGGATGTATTAACCCAGCACAGCTGCCTTTAGCAGCTGAGGCTCAGAGCCTGAAATGTGATGAATGCTGATGAAGGGTTCCTGCTCTGCCATCTGATTGTATTTATAGACATATGTGCAGTTGTCCACGTTATGAGCTCCTTGATGTAATCCCGAATTAGCCGCTCTGTCGGTTTGCTAATAGTGATGGTGCTCACCAAATTGCTTGTCCCTTTCTCCTCTGCCCATGTTTGCGTGACCCAGGCCTTGTGCCAGCCCATTCCTCTTCCCTGAGGTTCTCAAGAACTTGTTAGGTTTGATGTTAATGGCTCTTTGGGTCATTACTTGATGGCTCCTGGCAGTGAATTATCCAGGCCTATTGATTTGAAAGATGTCATTACAACAGATACTTCTGCCTTGCTGCAGATGGTTAACATTCTGCTCCAGCTATCTCCTCATGGTGCCTTCTTCCAAAACAGGGACTGGAGAGGTCAACCAGAGGTTTCAGAGTCACTGGCTGTGATCCTGCTGAGCACATCTTCTGATAAACTTAGTTCCTGTGCTCTTCTTTCACAGGAGAACCGTTTAAAAAGATGCCTCTGAATGCCAGTAGCTGAAGGGAGCCTACAGGAGGGCTGGGGAGGGACTATTTACAAGGTCTTGTAATGACAGGATGAGGAGGAATGGGTTTAAACTGGCAGAGGGGAGACTGAAGCTGGATGTTAGGAAGAAGTTCTTTACAGTGAGGGTGGTGAGACACTGGCACAGGTTGCCCAGGGAGGTTGTGGAGCACAGAATCACCCAATGTGATCTTTGATCACATTCTGTGATTCTGTGCTCCACAACCTTCCTGGAGGTATTCAAGGCCAGGGTGGAGGAGGCCTTGAGTGACCTGTGCTAGTGGGAGGTGTCCCTGCCTATGGCAGGGGGTTGGAACTGGATGAGCTTTGAGGTCCCTTCCAACCTAAACCATTCTATGATTCTATGATTCTGGATCCTTGCTGATGGTAACTCTGCACTCTGCTTCTGGCAGCAGAGCTGGTGTGTTGGCATGTCTTCCTGGCAAAATTGTCTCAAGGTTTTGAGAAGTGCCATAGAATGATTCTGAGTTGGAAAGGACTTTTAAAGGTCATCTAGTCCACCTCCCCTGGAGTCAACAGGGATGTCTTTAACCAGAGCAGGCTGCTCAGAGCCCCATCCAACCTGTCCTTGAATATTTCTGGTGTTCGTTACACCATCTCTCTGGGCAACCTGAGCCAGTTTCACAGGTATGTAATTGTAAAAACAAATTCTTCCTGCTACCTACTCTTAATCTCCCTTTGTTTAGTTTAAAACCATCAGCCCTTGTCCTGTCACAACAAGCCCTGATAAAAAAGTCTGTCTCCAGCTTTCATATAGGCCCCCTTTAAGTGCTGAAAGGCTACAATCAGGTCTCCCTTCAGCCTTCTCTTCTCCAGGCTGAACAACCTCAATTCCCTCACCCTGTCTCCACAGCAGAGGGGTTCAAGTCCTCTAATCACTTTTGTGGCCTCCTCTGGCCCAACAGGTCCATGTCTTTCCTGTACTGAGGACCCCAGAGCTGGACCCAGCAATGAAGGTGGAGTCTCAGCAGAGCATAGCAGAGCAGAGGAGTGGATTCACTTCCCTTGACCTAAGGCCACACTGCTTTGGATGCAGCCCAGGATATGTTTGGTTTTGGGGTTCTGAGCACACCTTGCCAAGTCACGTCCAACTTTTCATTCACTTTAGTATCATCTGCAGGTCTGCTCTCCATCCCTTTATCTCCCAGTCTCTTCTGATACCAAAAATTGCCCTGACCCAGCTGCAGGACCTTTTACTTGGTCTTGTTAAACCTCATGAGGTTCACACAGACCCACTTCTCAAGCCCATCTGGGTCCTAATGGATGGCAATATTTTATTATAAGGGGCCCAGACCCTTCTGGATCAGGAGTTGGAGGCAGAAGTGGTGTCAAATCACTTATTTTCCCCCACAAATGCATGCAACTGTGGAAAAGACCAAGACAGCCTCCCTCACCCCAACATCCCCCTGGCAGTTGAGTGTATTGGCAGCACTGCTTTGCTGCAGTGGCTGCAAGGGGGATTGAGCCACAATCACCTACCCTAACCAGACCCAACCCCTCTCTGAGCTTCACCTCTACCTGTCCCAGCCCAAAGACACCCTGGCTGGAGCTCACAGAAGCTCTGCTATTACCATCACTATGATGGGGCAATTTCTGTCCTTATCTCCTGCCAGCAGAGCATCTCCTTTTTCTTTTTGCAGTGCAGGCTGTCTGCTCCCTGTTTAGCCTGCCAAGCGTAGCAGGTGCCTGGGGAACAGCAGGGCCTTGCAGTGAGTGTCTTGCTCAGCTGATAAAAATGCTATCTGCTCTGTCCCAGGCTGTGTCTAGTGCTGGGAAGTGGTTAATGAGGGAACCACCTTCCAGCAGAGGCTGAGCAGCTTGAAAGTAGCTGATAGGCAAAGTCATTGCCTGTCAGTCATTCATTTGTGGCCTCATCACTGCATCTCTGGGGGTAAGGACAAGGAGTCACCTGCTCAAGCTGCAGCTAGCAATGATTCAAGTTAGAGGCTGGGGAAAAGGTTTAGATTAGACATAAGGAAGAATTTTTTCTCATGGCAAAGGTGGTGAGAAACTGGAACAGGTTACCTGCAGCAATTGTGGGTGTCCCCTCCCTGGAAGTATTCAAGGTCATGTTGGATGGGGCTTTGAGCAGCCTGGTCTGATGGAAGGTGTCCCTGCCTCCCATGGCATCACGTAGGATGGGGCTTTGAGCAGCCTGGTCTGATGGAAGGTGTCCCTGCCCATGGCATCATGTTGGATGGGGCTTTGAGCAGCCTGGTCTGATGGAAGGTGTCCCTGCCTCCCATGGCATCATGTTGGATGGGGCTTTGAGCAGCCTGATCTGATGGAAGGTGTCCCTGCCCATGGCATCATGTTGGATGGGAGTAGATGATCTTGTCACTTCCAACCCAAGCCATTCCATGATTCTATAATTGTACAAGATGGGCAAAATACATGCTGGAATTTTCTTCTTTAGAGAGGACACAGCATGCCCATTGCTGCACATCTGCAGAGCATCAGGGCCATGCTCCCATTAGAGCATAAATCTGATGCCAAGTTGATGCCATGGGTGAGCTGGCTGTTCTGATCCCTGGTTCTACAACCTGAGCCAAGATGCAAGACTTCATCTACAACAGAGCAATATGGATGCAGCAAACACCTGAGGGTACTCTGCTAACCCTTAGAATCACTGCTGCCCAGAGCTCCCCTGCTGAAAGTAACATTCCCATGTGTGAGGACATTTCACAGAATCACAGAATGTCAGGAGCTGGCATCACAGAGTCACAGAACATTAGAGGTTGGAAGGGACCTCCAGAGATCATTGAGTTCAAACCCCCTGCTAAAGCAGGATCCCCTAGGGTAGCTCACACAGGAATGCATCCAGGTGGGTGTGAAAAGTCTCCAGAGGAGGAGACTCCACAACCTCTCTGGGCAGCCTGCTCCAGGGCTCTGACACCCTCACTGGGAAGACGTTTCTCCTCCTGTGGAGCTGAAACCTTCTCTGTTCCACTTTGGATCCATTGCTCCTTGTCTTATTGCTGTGCATCACCCAAAAGACCTTGGCCCCCTCCACTTGACACCCAGCCCTCAGATATTTGTACACATTGCTCAGATCTCCTCTCAGCCTTCTCTTCTCCAGACTAAACAGCCCCAGGGCTCTCAGTCTCTTTGTAGGGGAGATGCTCAAGTTCCCCACTCATCCTCATGNAATACCTCCAGAGAGGGAGACTTCACAACCGCCCTGGGCAGCCTGTTCGAGTCTTCTGGCACCCTCACAGGGAAAAATTCCTTCTCATGTTTCCATGGAACTTCCTATGCCTCAAATTCCACCCATTGCCCCTTGGCCTGGCATTGGACATCACCCAGCAGAGCCTGGCTCCAGCCTCTTGGCACTCACCCTGCACATCTTTATCAACATGAATGAGGTCACCTCTCAGGCTCCTCCCCTCCAAGCTGCAGAGCCCCAGCTCCCTCAGTCTCTCCTTGTAAGGAAGATGTTCCACTCCCTTTATCAATACATTGCATTCATGTGAACAGAATTGAGGGTGTGAGGGAGAGGGAGTAGTCTTTGTATGGTGGAACCAGCTCTGGAAAGAGTTCCTCCCAGGTGCTGGCTCTGCTAGGGCCATCAATGGGACAGGCACAGTGACAGGGACAGAAATGTGGTCCCTGTCTTGGTTCAGACTTCTAGAGTAATAGAATCATATTGG
>WBNM01039005.1:73740-123895 GCA_013399055.1 Ramphastos sulfuratus | reverse complement strand
TCCCAAACCCACATCACTGATTTTTAGCATTAGTTCTTTTATGTCGAGGAAAGGGAGACAGAAAGTTTTAGTACAATATAAGGCTAAGAAAGCTGTTTTTTAAAAATAATTTTCTGAATTTTGACATCAGACATTTCTAAGGTGACAAAAGGTTTCACAACAGAAAATGAAAAATAAGGAAGTGGATAATTTTTCAGCATAAGGATTTGAAAAACTTGACTGCTGTGAATCTGTCTAAAAATGAAAGACAAATGCCAGAAGAAATGTCACCATTTCTGTACATAGATCTTAAAATATTTTCTGGGCAGGCACTTCTGTGTTTTGTAAAGTCTATATCCTTTTAAGCAAGAAAAGATTCTGGTTTATATGGAGTAATTCTAATGCGGTTCTTTACTGTTATTCTGCTAACATCCTGATTTTTATGTTGCAGTAATCACTCCCAGATAGATAAATAGAATGAAATGTACTGTTTCTAACCTTTTGTTTTTAACATCGTGTTTCATAATAGATCATGTTCAATTCCATTTCTGATCTCCCCAAAGCTCAAAATAGCTGTAAAAGATGGACAGTTTCTGAATAAGAAAAATTATTTGGCTAGGCATGTTTATGACTGGGAAATATTTAATCCTTAATAAAATTAAGGCTAACTGCTGGGAAACTGATAATTAGAGCTCAGAAGCACTGAGCCTGCCTGGAATTCTGCCTTCAAATACCGGAATTCTGTCTATTTTTTCATAAATCTGATTCAGTTCTTTGAGTGCTGGTTTGAACCAGAAGGCTAGGACTGAAAGCATGAAGAGTTATTTTTAACTCTCATTCCCTTGGTGAGGATTAAAGCAGGGGCTACATAGACCCCTGTAAATGAGACTTATAAAAAATAAGGATAGAAATAGTCATGAAAATCAGAACTACATATCTAGCATGGAAACCTCTGCTCAGTAGACATATGGTTCTTAAATTGTCCTAAGTAGCTTAGATGGTTACTGCAATAATTCTAAATTAAACCAACTGTATTGTGAGAATAAGAAAAGAGGATATAATACTATTTGAGATTGCTGAAATTCCAGCCACAGGACAGGTCATATTAATATTCTACATGTGTTTAATAATACCAAAGAGATGATCCAATATACCTTGGCTGTCTAGGGTTCAATGATCCTTGATTTCTGTGGTCATCCCGCATTTCATCATGTTTCATGACAAAACACAGGGGCTAGGAAACCATATTAGAACTTTGGAGTCAGTTTGAAGTCTTCATACTTGGATACGTATCAGGTTCAGCTTTTCAAAAGGCTCTTTCTTTCTGGAAGCTGAATAGTTTTGAATTCTAATCACTTCATCTTGTGCTAAAAATGAGCTGAGCTGAGTTTTGTTGGTAAATTATGACCTGCTTATTAGGGAATGAATCAGAAAAAGAAAAATGAGAGTGTATGTGGAAAATTATTCCAAAGTAGTGGTAGTTTAAAGGTCTGAAGCATCCAAAGTAATGTATCCTTCCACTAGAACATATGACAATTAAACAAAAGGTAGTTGATTGTCATAGAAATGCTGAAGTTAATTGACCCAGAACAGTAGTTATTTGGAATAATAAGAGGATGACAACTTTAATCCCATCTTAAAACTACAGTATGCAATGGCATCCTCTGTAAACTTTTTAAAAAGCAAAATGTGTGTCTGAAAGAAGCAGTTAGGTTTGAGAATGCATACTGTTGCCCTTACAGATAAGGAAAAAAAAAAAAAAAAAAAGCACTATGTCTAATATTAAACAGAAAAAAAATGTCATTTAAAACATAGTTGTAATGACTAATTAGATATGGGTTTGTTTGGTTTGGTTTGGTTTGGTTTGTTTACTTTCTCCCATGCTTTCTAAAGGATGCTTGATAGCAATTTACCTTATTTTCAATGGCTATTCCATAGGCATGACTCTGGAAATTGTGTAACAAAGTACATTTTAAAATTTGATTTCTCAAAGTGAATTTTCTGAACATATTCTTATTCTTATTTCTACTTTTAAAATTTTTATTTATTTCTTTTTTGAAGTGAAGAGGAAAGGGAAGAAGAGAAAGGAACTGAAAACTTAGAAGTACATGTTTCTGACTGAATTATTTCTTTCACGTCTTACTACACTTTCCCACCTCTTTCAAACATGTACCTAGACATATATTTTCCTACTGGTTAACACCTCTGCAGTGCTTTGCTGCTTGGTAGAGAGATGAGATATTTTACAAAAGTACTTTAGAAGAGTAAAGCAAATTATTTTCCCTAGAGCTGTCTGCTGGAGTATTCAATGGCAAAGCATCATGTTATTAGCAATTATTTCCATGTGATCATAACAGCCCTAAAGCATTTAGCAAACCACTGTCTTCATTTATCAATGAATCATTTGACAGAATGTTTTAGATGGATGCATGAATTTGATAAAGATTTTGGACATTTATAGCAGCCTTAAGAGTATTTCTGTGTTTTTTATGTGAGTTTACAGAGCTAGAAACTCTTTCTGGAAAAGTCAGATTTTATCAGTTTTACAAAGCAGAAAAAACAGATTTCTCTCTGGGAAAGAAAATGAGAAAAAATAAGTCCATGTCTCCCTGTTTTATGCATAGCAGATGACATAATAAATTGTATATATCAAACCTGGATAGGGTGACAGAGTGGATTTACATATGCTCTGTTTCAGTTGTGGGATATAATGAGCTGTCAAAACCTGTATTCCAAAAAGCAGAATGTTTCAGTTGGAGGTTATTGAAACGAATCTGAGTGCAAACTACCTAATCCTTTCTAGTCTGATAACAGTGGATATTAAGGATGTTCTAGAAAGGACCAAGAACTTAGCTGTTTCTTTTGACCCTCTGACCATTGACCATCATTTTAGCAGTGATGCAAGTGAAATTACAGAGCCAGTATATGATCTGGTTGGAAGCAGGAACATATAGTTCCAATTTGAAAATGAAAGAGTTTGATGATGTGTTTATGGCACATTTCCCTTGCAGGAAAACCCACTGGCTTCTTATGAGAGGCACCAGAGTCACAACTTCTAATTCCACTATTTTGACAATAGTGGCCATACATACCACGTGACCTCCTCATGCTGATTCTGTAATTCCTTTCTACAACTCCATGAATCCATAGTGTGTATTTCAGGACTTCTTTAAGGCTTGCTTCAGATAGTCTAATGAACATTTATTTTGATCTTTTACTGACTTTCTTTCCTGGACCATAGCTAAAGTGCTTCTATTTTTAGAAAGTGATATAAAGCAATAGGAAATTTTTCTAACTTTTAAAAATTTTGCTTTGTTTATATAGGCATAAATGTTATTTATAAACAATATACATGTAATGTAAATTTAACACATGACATTTTATAGGTTACATAAACATCTTTTTGTATTGCAGAATTGCTAGGAGAATATCAAATGCTGACATTTCATGTGTTTTGTTTTTTCATTGATAACCACGGGCATGGGGGATTAATTTAATAAAGCTGCTTCTGTAAGGAATCCAGGACTTGACATAACTTCAGGATTGCAGACCTCTATTCCAATGACTTCTCTCTAGCTTCCTGGTGTTACCCTGTGTGATATGTGCTAACATATCAAAAATTTAAGATCTAAAAACATCACTGCACTGACTTCCCCATTCTGGACCATCTGTTGTCCTCAAATTACATATGCAGTTTACTTTTCCCTTCAGCTCTACATGTGTTTCGACAGTCAACTTAGCCACCAAATTCAGAAGCAAGCGATAGGTTATAGGTACCTGTAACTGATTTCTGCTGCAGTAGTTCTGTGATTATATTTTGCCAATGATGCAAAACAGAATTCTCAGTCAGAATGAAAATCATACTTTAATCCCCCTTACCAGTGCTCGAAATCACTTTCAGATACAGCACACCATTACAACACTACTTTTTAATTTTTATGTGTAGAATTCTATTAACACAGACCTAAGGAAAATATTTTAAGCTTTGTCAAGATAAACTATGAAATCAGGCATCAGAGTTGCTCTCATACTCCCACGACGTTGCAATCCTTATATACACAACAGCAGTGTAGAAGTAAAAGTACAGTCATTTTACAATTTGTAACCTTTTCTCAGTTTAGAAAATACAGATTAGCAAGTAAGGAAAAGAGCAAACACAGCAGTTTCCTCTTTCGTTGATTCACTGTCACTGCTGTGTCAAGTTCTTTGTTTTTCAAGACTGCCTTTTTCCAGCAAAATGAAATGCCAGATTGCTCAAACCATGAAAAATAATCAGAAAGAACTACATTAATTTTAGTGCACTGAGTCAATTTGCAGTAGAAAGTGAGAAAAAAAGATGACCTGTTTCCTCTCCAATATAAATAGCGTGACTGATTTTTAATCTCAATTATATCAGTAAGGAAAAGAGTAAGTTTTTCTGGAGTCTTCCACATCATCAGTCATGTATCATTTTCTTGGGGCTGAGAAAATAAAATGCAAACATATTTTACTCTTGGAACAATCAAAGAGTAAAGCTGATTTCATGATATATGTAGCAATAATCCAAACATAAAGCATATCTTGATTGCTACCAATGTTTCTGTGAGAGAAATGTCTTAATGCTCTTTTCTATAGCAAGCAGTTAGGTACCAATTGTGGGTGCAGGTGTCACACCACACAAAATGTATCTAGTAAGAAGTTGAATTTATTAGACACTATTTCTACAACTTTACTTTGAAAATTACAAGAGTTCAAAAATACACTTGACACTCAATATTTATTCCAGATTAGTTCATTCATACTGTTAAAATAAATTTGCTAGAACAAAGAGATTATATGGGGAACTTAAGATATCATTCTTTGTGAAGAGAAAGGAAAAACTATTTGCATAAATTTAAGAAAAAAAACTTCCTCATAATGTAATCAACAACAATAGTGACCATGTAGACATTGTGTCTCACCTAAAGCATGTGAAAATAATTCTAACCAAGACTTTTGGGTAAAGGGTTTCTTCTATTGGTTGTTACATCTCAAAAAAAAAAAAATCAAACAGAAAACAAACTAAAACAAAACAAAACAAGCTACAGTCCCACCTCCTAACCCTTCTCAAACTTCTTTTCACAACAACCTCACATTTTTGCTCATAGCATGCCTTTAAAGGCAAACAATTTTCTTTCTTGGAATGGATTTGCCTGCTTCATAAAGCAAATCACTTTTTTAACTCCTGCTCTGCTTATATTTCACAATTCAAAGCTTTCCAGCAGGGAAACTGAGCTTCTGTGAAGTAGAAACTGAATATGAATCTATACAGTGGCAGGGTAGAACGCTCAGAACTAAAGCCTTTTTTTCGCCACTCCGATGAACATATCCTAAGTAACCTTGCCTGGAATGCTTGCATTGTTAGTTTTGCAGATAAATTATAAGCTGCAAAATCTGACAAATTAAAACCTGATAGCTTTTAGTATCAATCAAGACTTCTTATTTCTTTAAACTAAATCTTCTCTATTATCTTATGAGTGTACATCCATTAACGTTAAAGATGTAATTCATAATAAAATCTTATTGCAAGTGTAATCCTGCCTAATATCAATTCTGCTCTTGCTTAAACCTCTTTCCTTTACTGAAGTGCTACTGTGCAAACAAAGTTTTAATCGATACCACAAGAAATTTTAGACAGAGAGGTTGACCTGCCACAGAGAAAACACGGCCCTAATTAGTGATCTGAACACTTTTTCCTTTAAATGCTTTGGATTTTTTTTCCATTGAATCTTGCAAAGAATATCATCCAAAATTAAAAATTTTGTTAAACAACTGCATATATCATTATAGCATTATTATTGGTTTGGAAACTATATTAGCAGAAAGAACTGATGAGCTGAAAGTCTTTTAGATGTTGGTGGAAGCAAGATTTTCTCCCCTTTAGATCAAGACGAAAGTCAAGATCAGCTGTAAGTGAAATGCTGTATCATTGCTCTGTCATTCTCTTCTCACAGTATTTGGGCTGCTGGTTTCACCATATATCATACTATATCTATATATATTAAATATTAATTGATTGGAAATAAAACTAGAATCTACAATTTCAAATCATTATAGATAATAGGTTATAATATTGGTACTACACAATGCTGGTAGAACCTCAGACTGAGATTAATCCTCAGGTTCTAAAAAATGGACTTTTTGACTTCTCTGCTTACGAAATTTTAAGGTAGAGCCTGGATGTCAAGCAAAGCTAATGTTTTATGCCTTCCAAAATACAGATGCATTGTGTAGGTCTAGCTGATTTATCTACAGTGAAAGAGGAGTAGATGAACCAGAAGTGTTTTTTTCCAACCTGCCTAGCAGCGGGAATCATTCCCATATATTGCCACTATCAGTCTCTCAGGTTAAATTAATATACAGTCAGAGCTCATGTTCACCTACTTAGTTTTAATGTCCATTATTTTTATTAATAGTTTTTGCCCAGCCTCTGGAAATCATATTGTGCCTTTACATGTAATAGCTGGCTACATCTTCATTATTTTTCCCAGTGGATTATTTTCATACTGTTCTTTGCCAAACAGCTCTACCCGCTCATTTTATTCAGGCAATCTCTAGCAGTGAAGGAACAAGAGAACATCAGTCTCAAGTTATGGCAGATAGCCTGCTTAATGTATTTCATGTGCAGTGGTATAGTTGGTGAAAAACAGAGAGCATGTAGGTACTTCCTGAGTAAAGTTGGTGATGGTAAAGTTGGTAATGGTGTTCCATGTGGTATTAGATCCAAAGGACTGAGCCAAACCAGCAGAGGAACTTTTGAAAAAAATCTGACATAACCATTATTTTCAGTAAGGAAAATTCAATTCTTGAATTGCCTGTAAACCTCCAGAATATAAATATGCAAGTATTTCAGTATTTCACAGCTTTATTCTGCCCCTAGAAAATGTAGGCAGTTGTATTCAATTACAAAGGATGCAGATGAAGGGTATGATGTGTCCTGAAGTGATGACAATTTGATGATTATTGTGTTTGATCCGTAACTCTATCCTCATCATTGAACTTATATTTCTTTTATAAGGCCTATATTATTGTGGTTATAGAAACATTTCTCTCATTTTACCCAAGGCAGAAAATAGCATGTAAGCCTAAAAGCAGTGGGGTTTTTCTTTCCTCCAAAATTAGAGATAGAACGTGAGAAAATATTATATGCGTATACACTCTAACCTACACTTTCTATTGTATTCTGAGATATTGAGACTGCAGTTTAGTAGATCAGGAAATAAATAACCTGAAAAGCTACTTCATGAAGGCAGATCATTTTTCACATAAAAGTAAAATATTTTAAATTTGGCTGTGAGGCAACTTTAAAAAGTTTGCAGAAAATGTGTTCATTTTAGTAAGGAGAGAAACGTGCTTTTCCTCCATATCTGAAAATTTCATTTTCAGCTTTGGGCAAATATTTGGTTGCTGCAGTTTGAAAGGGCATTTTAGCCAAGTGTCTTCATAATTTCCAGCTGAATCCTTTACTTAACCTGAAACCAGCCTGATGGTGTTCTTGAGAAACTTTCTACCTGATATTCCTGTTCAACAGTAGCTCAGTTAAATAGAAATATTCTGTTCTGAACATTAAATGTCTCTGGAAAGCAGAGATGTGAAACTAGACCTCTCTGGAAACACCTTTTTCCTCCTGAGTTTTCTTGAAAACTCAGAGGATATCTCCATGGATTCCAGATGGACTCGGCCACCTATCTCTGATGAGAGAATTCTATTATTTAAATGGAAAAATTAGAGGAATGCAAACAGATCACAGGTGAAATGGGAAAAAAAAATTGAATACATGGTAAAAATGCTGTGGAATCTTATCTTCCATCTATTCCTTCTACTCCAGTGATATTTAGGACTGAAACATATCTATGAGTCTGAATTTCACTCAGAGAAATCAAAATGTCACAAAATCTTAAAAGGTAAATGTTCCAAAACTCCAGCTGTTTTCTTTTGCCATTTGAAAACAGGTATTTTGAGGGCTTAATTTTAAAATCATACATTTAGTCAGCCATTTTAAGTATTTCCAAAACCCAAATACTTTGTTCTGGATTGAAAAAACATTAATACTTCTCTGGAACTTTTTGGTAGATGCAGCATAACTCATCTCACCCTTCTTTGAGTCAGAGAACCACACACCAAAGACTTATCAGTAAAAAAATTCCACAAAGTCTTAAGTACTTATCTCATTAAAATTCTTCACTGGGATATTCAGAATTTCATGCACTTCCTAGAGTTAGTTCCTCTATAAATTTTAAGTGATAAATTACACGATGTCCCTCAGTAAAGATCAGATGTCTTGATTATGAATGCTCCTTTTTTTCTTCTCAAATGATAATCCTTGTTAAGCAGGCATACACAAATCTCTAGCCAGTGATCACTAAGATACCTGAAGAATCAGTAATTCTAAATCTCCAATGACATACAAAAATAATGAGGATGACTGGACATTTGGGGTTTTGCACTCACTTGCCTTCAGAAGCAGGAGAATTCTCAGGATTTTTGCAGTTTCTCCTATCTTTTCTTGCCATATGTGTTTGCCATAATTATAGGGAAATTTCCAATTACTTCATAGGTTTAACTGCAGAACAAAAAATCTCTTGCATTTCGTTTTGCATTTTCACTTCCCTGAGAATCCATTTAACATTATATTCTCAACTCTATATTCTAATTTTCTTTAACATAGTTAATTCTCTTGCTGGATAATTTCCTTTGTGTGTGTTTTCTGACAAACATGCATCATAATATTCTTTCCACTTGCTTCAAGTTTGTATTCTGGCAATTGGTCTTTTAATAGGCTTCAAGAGTTTCACAGTTTTGCAAATAGTTTGCTCTGTAACATTGGAAGTGAAGCATCTGCTATTTCCTAGTTTTCCTGAAGAGCAAAGGAATCACTCTTGCTAGTCAAAACTGCCTTTCAGTTATTAGAAACATTGTGATTTGCAATCTGAGACATAAGGATGAAGAATTGCACAATACAATGAGAGTTAAATTCCAGCTTAACAAATCATTTAGAAACAATACATCATTCCCAAATAATCAGCAATCTTCACTGTCAAAACATAACTTTGTCAGTCTTTTCATCTGACACACTGTTTGAAATGAGACGAAAATTGTATTGTCTCATTTTACAGTTCTTTTGACAAATTCTCATTTTAAGGAGAGAAAATAAGTCATTCAGCTTTTTCTCATCCATGACTGCTTGGAGAAGCAAAAATTAAAGTAGGAGCTGAGTATGTTGTTTGATTGTAGTAATTACCAAGCTTTGCCCAGTGGCTAAGTGGCAACCTTCTTGTTTTTCACTTGGTATATACAGAATTTGACATCAGGAAGCGGAACATTTCTGCAGACATCTTCTTTATAAACTGAAGTCAATTGCATTAAAACTACAATAAACAGATCCCCTTTTGATCTGTTTTACTTTATTTTTCTCCAACAGGTAACATAGGCCATTAAGACAAGTTCAGATTTCTGCTGTTCTTCACAAACTCTTAAGGTTAACCAAGGGACCGCAGATAACAAAGACGATTACTTTTTAACAAAATCTGGTGATCTAAGTTCCACAAAGAGTGTAAAAAGGGTAAATATTAGCTTAATTTTAAGTAAAATTTTGGAGTAATTTTCTTACTCTCCTTTATGTAAGTGCTGTTCATTTGACAGTGCTAGTATCTTTCTCATACTGTGGCTATAGAACACTGTTCTCCTCACTTTCTTTCAGTAAAACTACAGGAAAGAACTAATGAAGTTTTCATCAAAGACAGACTTTTTACTTGAAGAATCCTGGATGGTGGATAAATCCAGAAGAGATCTGACAGATGACAGTCATGCTCTGCTAAGTGGCAATAACATACTAACAGTAGCTAACATGCAATGTTGAAATGGGGGATAGAAAAGGATAATTCACATCCAGTCGAATCATCTAAAATGCTTCCATCTACTTCAGAGTTGACTATGGTCATGAAATATCTGACGCTTGTCATAATTTATACAATAAAAGAGAGATGGGATAAAGACAAACTTCAAATGGTTTTGAGTCCATAAACTATCACTCCAAAAATGTTACAGGCAGTGTTATCAAGGAAATTGGACAGTGGATGCAAAATAAGACTGTAAATTGATGTATGCTAGGAGGCATGCTGCTAGTAAATATGAAGCTTTACCCACCTGAAAAACAGGGATTTGATTTTTGCAGCTGAAAATATAATACAGATTTCTGCCATGTTAATTGATCATAACTTGAAGTTCAGCTGCAACAATTCGTTATAGTGTCCATACATCAGAAAAAAAAAAAAAAATTGACATGCTTCATCTCATTTCACATTAAAATTGAAAACTACTTGTCGATTACACTGAAAGGCTTCAAAAAGACATAGTGTTGTGGTTCAAGCCCAGACAGCATCTAAGCAGCACAGAGTTGCTCACTCACTCCTCCTACAAGCAGGATAGGGGAAAGTGAATTAGAAGTGTAAAAGTGATAAAACTCATGGGCTAGGATCAATTTTATAATTAAGGTAATAATAATTTTTTTTTAAACAACATTTAAAACTAATGAAAAGGCAAATAACAAAAATAGAGAAATAAACCCCAAGAAAGACAAGTGATTCAAATGAAGACAATTGCTCACCACCAATCAACTGATGCCTGGCAAATCCTAGAGGAGCAGCCCCCTGGCCATCCTTCCCCGTAGTTTTATTGGTGATCATGATGTGATATGGTATGGAATATCTCTTAGGTCATTTGGGGTCAGATGTCCCAGTGGTTTCTCCTGCCAGATTGCTGGAAGGGTTGTGTGAGAGGCAGAAGCAGCCATGACTCTATGTAAGCACTGCCCAGCAGTAAGGAAAATATTCCTGCATTATCAATACTGCTTCCAGCACAAATAGAAAACATAGCTCCATACAAGCAACTATGAAGAAATTAACTCTGTCCCAACCACACCCAACACACATAGGCATTGTAGTCCTTATATATCAGTCTAGACAGTTCAGACAGAAATATTTGATTTAATTACAGTAGAGAGCACTCCTAAATTCAAGTCCCATTCAAGCTGCTTCCAGCTGAAAAGGCTCATAATGTGCCTGGTGACCTTTTGCAAATGTAGCTCCATTTATCACCACAAGGGGTTTTTTTGTGCCTTTTTTTTTTTTTTTTTTTGGGTTGGTTGGTTGGGTTTTTCATTTTTGTTTTTGTGTGTGGAGGGGGATTTTTTTGTTTGGTTTGG
Source organism: Ramphastos sulfuratus (assembly GCA_013399055.1). Taxonomy (NCBI): domain Eukaryota; kingdom Metazoa; phylum Chordata; class Aves; order Piciformes; family Ramphastidae; genus Ramphastos; species Ramphastos sulfuratus. The sequence continues at coordinate 112,695 of WBNM01039005.1, read as the reverse complement.
GGTTTGGGGCTTTTTTTGTGTGTGTTTGTGGAGGGGATTTTGCAGCTACACAGGTAGGAGATTTTGCAGTCACAGGGTTTCCCAAAACCTACTATGGAATCTTTTAACCCCTTAGTCCACCAAATAAGAATGAAGTAAATGAAGTCATGCGGGGCAACAATGAATATATGAGCAGAACTGTGTTCAGTTCCTGTGATGGTTTGGGAGTTCCCTGCCCCCCCCACACTTTGTAAAATCACCCAGACTAGGCTCAGCCAGCTGGAAGTTAAGAGATGAAGCTATATTGACAGCTTAGCACAATAGACTAGCAGATAGATACACTATATACAGGAATATTTACAGAAATATACAAGTTAAAGGTAATACAGAAACACAACACCCCTCCCAGAAATCAGAGACCCCAGGAGGGGCTCCCAACCACCCTTCCACCTTCTCCCCACCCCTATACCTTACCCTGAGGTCTGCCCCGCACAAAGGTGAATTTTGGAGGATTGGCCAGGGGAGTTAGAAGAAAAAAAAGTGGTTAGTGAAATTAATCGGCAGAGAGGAGAAGCCAGAAGCTGCTAAACAGCCCGAGACAACAAGCCCCACTGACTTATCTTTGTTTTGAGTTCTTATTCCTAAACATCTCAGCAAGCCTGTAAGTGAAGTAGACATCACCATTGTTTTCCTTTCACAGCCTGTAATATAATTTTCTCTATTAAAATATTCCAGTTAGCTCAAACCAGCACAGTTCCTCATCCCAAATCAAGCCATGCCTGCCTCTACTTTATGCAGCCAGTGCTGTTGATTTCTATTAGTGTCAGCCAATTGTTTTAAGAGAGGAAAGAAAGATCACCAATGAAAGGTATGTATTGCCAAAAGTATATGTACAGTTTCGAAGAAGGAAGAGTAAACTAAACATTTTGCATCTACGTCTAAGTCTCTAGATTGCCTCTTAAAACTTCAGTCCCAAATAGCAACAGTCTCAGCAGTACTAGTGACCTTTGGCTACAGCACTTCTGTCTTTTGGGGCTACATCGATTTTCTCTGGCTTCCATGTAGCAATTTGGCATCTTATTGACCCAGAACCACAAAAGTGGGCAGCATCACTAGTGGCAGGGGACTTTGGGAGATTTTTTTTTAGGACAATGAACTAGAACATTAGCTAGTACAGGCTGCAGTGAAAAAAAGCTACTCTCCAGAGTCAGGCAGTTCTAGTGGAATGGCAACCATGCTTGGCAGATAGCAGCATTGGCTGGTTTGTCTTAAGATTAGTTTGTTAGCCACAGATACCACAGACAGCACTTGGCTTGCTTCTCTTCAAGTGTATGTCCAGGCTCTAAGAGCTTTTGTTTCAGTTTGCAAAAGTCTCAATCAGTAAATGCTTGGGTATTTGTAGGTAGTATTAACTAAGAGCACAGAAAGTATGAGAACCCTCTCAACTTAGCTTGTGTTCTAGTAATTGTTGAAATACTTTGGAGAGTTCCTAGAGATACATAGACCATCTATAGATTTGTTGGGTTTTAAAATAAATATTAATGAATATTCCTTTTCCTTGTGTAATACTATAATTCTGACAACAGTAAATGTGTAGAATCCTTGCATGGATTTGCTTTCATAATTAAATTCTCCTGTATTCCTATTTAAAACTCTGTGTGATGTACCAGTGTGCTAAAGGTTTGAAATGGACTGCTTTGAATTACATCTACAGCATCCAGCCTGGTGCATCAGCCTGGATGATTTTAATCCTGCTGATCTCTATTAGCCAGTAATCACAAGTCTAAACCCGAATGGCTCTATAGCCTTCACGAGACCTACACTGATGCCTCCCAGGAGAATGCTCTTCCCTTACTATTTGAAAGTTCTCTTCTTGTTATGTTAAAAGAAACCAAAGGTGTTTTGTAGACTGTTTGTGAGAAAACTTTCTGTTTACCTTTATGATGTTGTAAAGAAGAGCATAAGTCGTGATCAAATCACAGCCTTCAGATAACTCCCCTAGATTCTTTCCATCACAACAAACAATGGGATCAGTTCAGGCATGCCCTTTCTTTCACAGCTGTATTTTTATAGTTATATTAGCTGCACAACTATGTTAGCAGACAGCATGAAGGGTTATAGCTCAGCACAATATGTAAACCAAACAAAAATAATAAAAGAAACAGAATGACTTAGCCTCGATGGGGAAATAACATGGAGTAGTAACATGAGCTCTCTTTCACAAGAACAACTTATTCCAACTAAAAATTTCTAGGTAAGTATATTCCAATTAAGGATATTTTTTTATCCAGAATTTTACTTATCCTATTAGGCTCAGTGCTGATGTCTAAAGGAAGATGGAAAGAAAAGGACATAGGGTGTAAGGATTGCTCAGAAAGCATCTGAAAGTTATTGGGTTTTTATTTTTATAAGTGTCCTTTCAATTAGGTAGTAAAATTGCTAGAACACCCAATATAAGAAAGTGCTCTATTTTTAAATCCCCAATTTGATACTCTCAGATGTCAGCCTGAGGGTTTAAGAATTTGCTACTCCCCACTACCCATTTTGCAACACTTCTTTAAATGTTTAATACAGTTTTGTACTTTTTTAATATTTCATTCCTGAAAAGCACAAACAAGCATATGACACAGAATTTTAGTGAGGCACTCCAGGAAATCCGCAGAGCGTGAAAGGGATATAATACCTCTTATTCCCAAATCTCCTCATGCATAACAAGGGTTAGCACACACTTCCTCAGAATATATTTGTCTTCAGTAAGGCAAGAAAGGAAAAGACTCCGGTGAAATTATTTAATAATTGATAGTGGAAATAGACTCTAATGAAATTTCCATCATCCAGAAACATGAACTCTACTTTATGTACACTGTCATTCATTTGTCTGCTAATAGCTGACTTGGCAGCTTCCTTGAATTCCCTACTTGGATACAAACAGCCAATCCACTCCTCCTGTGAAAAAGAACTGCAAATCCCGAGGGAATGGGAGAAGTGCTAGCACTGTATGCATAGAGGCTATTTATCTCCACAACAGCATAATGAAGAAGCTGCTAAGGAAGTCCCACTAGAGATAAGCTCTGTTGGTGGGGGAAAAAAAAAAAAAAAAAGTTTCAAATTGTATTTTCTTTTTCTTTGCAAATCCTTTATGAGCTGGTGTTAACAGGGAACTTGGAAACCCTCCAGACAAGCACGTGACCTAGGTCTTCAAGCATTCCACTGTCCTTGTACTTCCTACCATTTACAGATGGAAAAATTTTGGACTGGAAAATAGATATATTGAGACAGAAACTCCCAATATACAAATGGTAAACTAATTTCTTCATAGTACCCATCCTTCCTTCTTTCTGTATCAAGTGGGAAGTCTTCTGTAGCTGTTGTGCCTTCTTAAGGTACTGCACTATGTTTTCATATAGCTTGAGTGATTATATAACTTACCTTGAATAAAAAGTGCATGTGATGTGTGCCTACCATGAGAATGATGAAAAATATATGCTTTTTACTGTAGCAAATCAAATGTTTGGAGATAATATCTGAGAGTGGGCTGCATGATGAAATACATTTGACAAGAATCACTGCTCTTGAATCTCCTATTTGACCATGTATGCTTCTATGGATGAGAGAGCAAAGAACTATAAAAAATAAATTTATTTTTATTACCACTATAATATTTTCCCTCTGAATCAGATATTTCTTATTTCAATGTTCCATTACTGTCCCATCTTTCTATAAATGAACTGAGAAGCACAAAGAAGAAAAATGAATATGTTTCCTAAGAAAGTATTTGTCATCTAATTTCGTGCCTGAAACATATTTTCTATCAGCTTTGTCATACAATAAATAATTTCATGGGGTTTACAACAGTGGAGCTGTAACTACAGATACCCACTTTATGGTGAGTATTTTGTTGTCTGACAGCATGTAGTCAATCCAAACTTTGCACATCTTCTTACTCAGAGAGATCTCAAGGCTCAATTTAAATTTCCATAACAGCTAAGTTCTTCCATGGCTCACTTCAGAAGGTTACTGTGGAAATAATTCTTCACCTGTTGCCCTCAGTAATCAATAGTCCATTCTACTACTTACAATAAGGTAAATACATTCACTGGTTAACATATATTTTATATTACCTGTATTTTAACTGCATATACATGTTTGTGTGTAAATGTCATAGTATGTTTTATAATCTCTGACCATTTGGTCTATTTAAATATTTTGTATGCCAGAATAGACAGGAATTTTTTTTAATATCTGTTACTGCTTTTGAAGCACTAGTAAGAACTCGTAAGATGAGAAAGCAATGAGGAATATTAACATTTCTTAAGCTCAAATTAGGAACCTTAGAGGAGCATTTGATGTAGAAAATACACTATGCAGCACTTGCATCTCCTGCAATACCACAATGTAAGACATACCTATCAGGTGGGTAACAAGCATCTTTGGGTAGGTTGGAAATGTGAGCATTAGGAACAGAAAAGGAAAGTAAAAACCTTAGTAATACTTAAAGAAGTAAAACACAGCCAAAGTAAATTACTAACCACATAGTCCACATAGTCATAGAACTTTACTTGGGTTTAGTTTTCTTATGTTTTTTTGTTTTAGTTTGGTTTGGTTTGGGTTTTGGTTTTGTTTGTTTGTTTGTTTCTGTTTGTTGGGTTTGTTTTTTGTTTGTTTTTTTTTTAATTTTTATTAGACTGAATAGAAGTCTACTAAGTCCAGTTTCTTTACAGAATCACAGAACTGTCAGGGTTGGAAGGTACCTCAAGGACGGTCTAGTTCTAACTCCCCTGCCATGGGTAGGGACACTTTTCACTGGATCAGGTTGTCCAAAGCCACATCCAGCCTGGCCGTAAAAATATCCAGTGATGAGGCTTCCACCACCTGCCTGGGCAACCTGTTACAGTGTCTCACCACCCTTACAGTACCCTTTTTGCTATATGCTTTGTAATACAATGTAAAATCAATGAACAAAGGTTTACATTTGGATCGTCACTACTTACTAAAATGAAAAAAGTTTTTGGAGTAAGTATGCATATACCACAGTATGTATAAAATGAAAAAAAGCATACTGTGTGAAAATTAGCCTTTAATGGGCTTTTATGCAGAGGTAATTAGTTCATGAGAGATTATATTTTTCAAATTTTAATATTGTTTATTAATATTCAATATTCAGAACTCTCACCACTCCAACCACTACTTTTAATAATATTTGGTTCTTCACATGGTCATGGAAACTTTATACAGATAATAACACAGGATCTAGAAATAACTAGCAATAACATATAACATCAATTGAACTCGAAGAGAAGGTTCCTGCAATGAATATACCACCTGTAGTCAATATACCACTTGCCCACTAGATGGACTCAAGGAGCTCATTTCTGTTTACAGCAGAAGGCAATTGGTGAATTACAAGAAGCTTTAAGCATTTACTCACAAAACTATTATTTCCCGACTCACAGGGCTAGCTACAGCTTCAGAAAGCACCCAAACATTTTCAGATCTGTGTATCTCCAGGACTTCCTGTCTTGGCAGGAGACTTTCAGGTGTAGACAGGATGTCTTGGAATGTGCAGTCTTACCACAATGCCACACTGGCTATGCAGGCCGATCGAATGGAGGCATTTACAGCCTGTTCCTGGTAAACTTGACACAGTGGAGTTTCCAGGCAGTTCAGGATGCAGTAAGGTAGTAACAAGCAGCAGTAGCAACGGCAGAGCACGGATACAACAGCAGAGCACATTGCGTCACCTGCTTATCTCCTTTTATCAATGCAGCCTGAGACTAATGGGCCTTTGGACACAGAATAGCCAATCAGAATGGCAGTTAGCCAAGCGTGACCATATTAGGTGAAGCTATAGGCTTGCTTTACCCTTTTTAGGGCAGTGCACAGGCCTTGCACAAGGCATACACAAGCTGAGTGTGTGTACCTTGTTTGCCACAGGATGCAAACCAAGTCTTGGCAAGCCAGAGCCCTTAGACTCTGTGGCTCCAGGTTCTTTGTCCTCTTTCCCATGGTTGCTTCTTCCCAAAATAGAAGGGGGGGGGGGGGGGGGAGGGGGGGGGCAAGGGAACATGTCTGGGCAAGCCAGGACACGTATAAGCCTATTTTGGCCTACTTAGGCCTATCACAACAGAGGAACAAGTTCTCTTGCACAACTGAGATGATAATAATGCTTTAATGACTAGAGCTGCTTCTGAAAACCAGCTTTAAAAAAGTCTATGAAGGATGCACCTTTGCAGAAGAAAAGAACCAGAGAGAAGACCAAAATCCAGCAAAACTCATCAAAGGAATAATATAAAATGTCCTAAGTATCTAGAGATTCCTAAGAGAAGTAAATATTTGGAAAGAAATTAAATTTAAATGACCCAGCTTTGATCTAAGACTGGTGTAAGCTGATAACTTCCTTATGTGGAAAAAAGCATAGTCTAGTATATACATTCAAACCAGCCAGTCATATTTTCATGACAGAAAACACAATTTACAACTGAACACAGCAAAAGAAATTGTGTAAAAATATCTTCATACTCTTCAAACAAGATGCATTCTGAACTAGTTTAATTTTGGCTCACCTGTTATGTTACTATGGAAATGAGAAAAAAATGTTAACTTGTCGATCTATAAAGCTGTGAACAAATAGAGATCAATTCCTGATCCTAGGATGATAGACTCTAAGCAAAGCAGAATCACTTCAGTTTTGAATGTAACTGGAAGTCAGACCCTTCTAGTGCGAATTTCATCAGAAAGAGGAAAAAGACCCACTGGTTAGTGCACAGCACCATGGAGCAAGTTCAGTCTTAATGTTTCTAATTTTGTTAGTAATCCTGACACCTAGGAATTTTCATTAAAAATAAAATGCTAACTTCCTAGTGTGCTGCTTTGAGGCTAATTGGAATATTTTAACAAAAAAAAAATTAGATTATAGACTGTGAAAAGACAACAATGGTGATTTCTACTTCGCTTATAGGCTTGCTGAGATGTATAAAAACAAGGACGCAAACATAGATAAGACAGAGAGTCTCTATCTGTCGGAGTTTGGTGTCTATGTTCTTTTCCCTGGGCTTCTGCTGTTAACCCAACTAATTATTCTGCTTCTAACCCCCCTTGCTGATCCTCCAAATTCACCTCACATGTAAGGCAGACCCTGAGATAAGGTAGAGGGGTGGAAAGAAGGTGGAAGGGCAGTTGGGAGCCCCTCCTGGGGACTGATTTCTGGGAGGGGTATTGTGTTTCTGTATTACTTTTAACTTGTATATTTCTTATATAGCTGTAAATATTGTAATATATATTGTAAATATCTGCTTGTGTATTGTACTAAGCTGTGAATATAAAGCTTCATTCCTTAACTTCCAGCTGTCTGAGTCTAGTCTGGGTGATTTTATAGAGTGAGGTGCAGGTAACTCCCAAACCATCACAGTTATCTATGTTAATGTATATCCTCTTTCATACATGTAAAACATTTACATGTTATTTTACATTTCACTTTTCTTGAAGAAAATAGAAGCTTCTTTTATCATCTTTGAATGTGGAATATGTAAAAGTATAAAGAGCTGCTGCCAGCAGTAGAGTTAATAGAGACCCTCATTAAATTACACTGCACTATTGTAGAATATTATCATGTTGAAATTCTGTGTAATAATAAATCTATTATGACATTTTTATGTAATCATCTCCAGCTTGACAGGTTATTTACTATGGATTATTCTTACCACTTAACTAAAACAGAAGCAAAGGTAGAAGGTCTCTGCTAGCATCCAAAGGCAGCACATATATATGCAATTCAGTTGCCTACAGTTAACTTTAAACACAAACCTATGTTTAGTACTTGGTGTAACTGCAGTTGAATGGATTCTCTATTTGCATAGTACTCATGGGATGTGATAATTAGAAACATAATTTATTTCTATACAAGTGCTTTGAAGTTAATTTATCTACAAGAAAATTTAGAAAAGTTTTTCCTGGGCAATGTTACACAATCTAAAGAACAGGATTATGCAGTTGAGTGGGATAGAATGGGTTTGGATTCAAGTTACCACAAAGTGATAAGAGTATTGATACTTTTCTCTATTTTTGGCATAGATCTTCAGGAAACAGATATTTCTGACTAAGAGATCTTGGTTTCTTGGAGGAGATGGAGCACAAAAGATCCTGTCGCAAAAGATCTTGTCCCAAAATGTGATCTTATGTTAGTCCAGTTGTTGATATAGGTGCTGTCATATATATTAATGTTAATCTACCATCAAATTTTCAAGATGATCAGATGGAAATTTCTCAGAAAAGAAATCTGTATTTCGTTAGTTCCTGAAAATGTTTAAGTACCTGTAAGTGTTTTCATTTCAAAGCGCGCTAGAATCTGGCCATAACTGTTGTATGAGTCTTCTTAAGGTATGATTGGAACTTTATACTGAAATGATCTGAAACCATTTGAGAACCACTGAATATTATTTTTAAAAAAGAATAGACTGCCAAAGAACACCCAAACCAGGTTGGCCATATAGCCAAATCTTCAGGCTTTGAAGATGGCCACGCTTGTCAGCTGAGTCCCACATATCTTTAACAGAAATGCAAAATTGTCTTGTGTATGGAGTCAGGAAATTGCAGTGTCTGCCTGTCTTATTTACAAGTAAAATCTTTTGACAAAAGCAAGTATTTTCAGAAGATAGAGCATATCTTTTTAGTAAACAAGTCTGTATTTTCCATTTCCTTATCTTTTCCACATGTAAACATATGTAAGCAACCGATCTGTGTATCATAAGAATTTTTTATTCAGGTAAATTACGCAATCACAACATAATTCAGATTTGGAATTGATCTTCACCTTTAAAAGATGATGAGTATTTATTTCTAATTTATGATTAATTAAATAATTCTATCTTATAATGTATTTTGTCCAAATTTGTAAACCGTGGATCCAGAACCAGTCCTGGTCAGGACTATCTTGTTCTTCTTCTCTGTCACTAATTCCAGTCAAAATGCTACATTCTACAACAGTCATAGAGATGAAAGAGCAATAATGTGAGACTGGCAATTTTACTCAGAGAATTTGCAATGCTTCTAAACCAAGTATATTCTGTATTGGCTTGTTATTAAAAGTTTGTCATGAAATGATAACCATGTGATGAAACTACTAATATGCAAGTAGTATTTTTGAAAATTTGTATTCTACTGAACACAGAGATTTGTTTGTATTTCTTCTAAATTTGAAGCAGTTATGGGGATATGACACATTTACAGCAAGCAAACTTAGCACATAGGTCAAGTCAGCCCTTGAGGCAAGTACGTATTGCTGTGTATGATGCACTAAATCTAAGAAAGTGAACATGTTTGAAGCCTTTGATGATTAATGATCCCTGCCTTTCTCAATTAGAGCAATGCTATCTAGCCAAATGAGACTAGTACATTTTTATTTTCTCAGATCCTTCCAGTAAGAAGGTATTTCTTCTTTTAAAGAGGAGCAGCAAAGGAGTAGCAGCAGGAATACAACCAGATACTAGCTACAAATGTTTCACATACTGTAGAAATAATATGCAAAAAAAAAAATATACACCCAAGCCAGCATGTACTGTTTTGAGACAACAAGCAAAAGAGACTCTTCTGTGAAGATGCCTTCTTTCTAAATCCAGGAAATGTACAAAGTATGAGATGGGGAGCCGACTCCTTTTAGAATGACATTTACCACATTTACTTGCAAGCAAACTATGCTTTTCCGTAACTGAAACATTTTACTTCATTGAGCAGAATGGGGAGATCAAGGACCTGGAGCTCTTTGAGGAATGTCTGTTGGTAAAATGCTGTATATAGAGAGAGATAGATAGATAGATAGATAGATAGATAGATAGATAGATAGATAGATAGATAGATAGAAAGATGGATAGATGTCTTATTATGGAGGAGTAAAGATCAGACTTTGAACTACCTTCTGGCTTTTCTCCCAGCCAATCTCAAGTGACAGAAAATATTTTCAGTCATGATACTTGTTTAATTCTTCTGAGTCTGTGCTATCTTCAAATCAATAAATCTGTGTTTAAGAACCTAACAGTACAGGGCAAAATGTGTTTTCTGGAAAATAATAGCATTTAAATGCTTAAGTAGAAATCAGAATCACTCAAACTAGCATAAAGATAATATGCAGAGAGGAGCATGAACGTATTTCTGTGGGAAATGACCTTAGCTTTGCTTAGCATTACAGGTAATTCAGTATATGACACTATGACTCTAATGACACATAGGTACTGTTACAGTTCTTGACAAATTTCCAATAAAAGAGATAGCTAACAGTTAATGACTCTATCATTTGCCCAGTAGCAACTGCTGCTAGCAAATATTCCTAGTGTATAACATAAAATGCAAAGGAGATTTTTTTTTTTAATTTAGCAGTAGCGTTTGTGACAGATTTGTTAATAATTTAGACTGCAGCAGTTCTCAAGTAGTGTATTGCTCACTTGTTCTCAGATTTTAAAAAATATTTACATATTCCATAGGTATGATTATCTGACTGAGAAACAATTTATGAACTAAAAGAAGTAATTAAAAAAATCCCATGATGTGGCTGATACTTTAAAATATATTATTCTGAAGATAATATAAATTTAAAACATCTAAAATAATTCTTCATATTGCAAAGTTCCTAAGCATATGCATTTTAGATCTCACAAATCGGAACCTTCATACCATGGTATCTTAGAGTTCTACGGATTGAAACATCACTCTGATCATCAAGAAGTAGAAGTACAGTTCCTTGCTGTGCAGTAGGGAAATTAGTCTATAACTAGGCTGTCTTAGGAGTAGCTCAGTAATATTTATTTCAGTGTAAATGGTGAAATAGATTTAGCTACTCTTATGCCCATACTTGTCAAAAGAGAAGCTGTGGACTTAGAGAAGCTGCCCTTCTAAACATGTGTAACCTGTACCTTCTAAATAACTGTAGATTTTCCACAGCACTCCCAAGACAATAGACATGAAAATGACTTTCTTCTCAATTTTTCAATTATTTTCTTCTTCTTTTTTTTTTTTTTTCGAAAGTCAGATTATTGCAGCAGAAAGGAATACTCCAGTCTGAACATCAATGATATTGCATAATGCTATGCAGACACATTAAATCATTGACACACTGATGAGGAGGTAGACGGAAATAACCATTGACTCGCTATGAATAGCATACCAAAGGATAAAAATAATCTCTTGAGTTTATAAAAAAGTATTGGAAGGGATGGGAAAGCTGACTGAAAAGTAGATTTTAGAAGGTAATTCAGTTGCAACAGGAATGTAAAGGTTGAAACTAGCATCTTCTTTTATTGCTGAGAATCCCACCAAATCATTTTACTTAAACTTACTAATTTTCAACTTAAACACAATTAGGGTTTTTGGAGCAACTTCTCCAAAGCCTATTTCAGAACTTAATTATTTAAATGACTATGTACCTCTATCTCATTTGCAGCTGAGCCACGTCCCTGAGCCGTTAATAAACATTTTTTCTGCTCAGATTTTTCTTATCTCATTCTCATGTATTTCCATAACAGGACTTGTCTGTTCCCTTAACCTTCATGTTGTAAGGTTATAGATCCACTTTTTTTTCAGCAAGATAAGGCTCTCATTTTCTTGGCTAACCTTTTCTGCACCTATACTGATTTCGGCTTAATTTTCTTGAACTTGAATGCATAGAATGGTACTTAGCATTTCAGATTTCAACAATATCTTGTAAAGAGACATTGATATGTACCTATATATTTTAGGAGATCATTTGTCTTTTAAACAGCCTGTTTCCTATTTAGCCTTGACATTAAGTATCACCAATTTGTTGGTAGATATAAATTCTGGAGGACCTGAGCAAAAGTACTTTATGGATCTAGAAGCTATTTTAAGATCACAAACTCCACTTTCAAACACCTCTCATTCCATAGGTTAGTATTGACCAGTATGTATTTGTGACTAGTCCTTCAGTGCCATTTAGATATCTGATTAACTGAGGTTTTAGTTACCATAGATTCCTCTTTATGCTGTCATCTATTTCATTGATCAATGCAGGAAGCTTCATAAATGTAGATAAGATATTTTCCGGATATTTTGTAATTAGCATTGCAAAATGAGCTATCATAATTGCTTGCCTGACAGTAGTTTCTCATCATTTATAATGTCTTGATATATAATGCATATCCTCTAATGCATTTCAATCAGTCTGCAACTATCACAGTCAATCATGTTGGAAGTGTCACAGTATGAGCTGCTGTTTAGTGTGTAGTAAGTATTCTGTTTCAAAAATGTGTTGTAATACAGTAGGTAGCCTTGTTTTACAACTAAACCTGCATAAACCTTATAGGACTGGATAATTTGTTTGTCTCTGGCAGGCTTAAGTCTTTAAAGCTTAGGCTCCAATGGAAGCAATTAATTCAAAATACATGCTTTTCTCCTGTCAGTGGAACATGACTGATGTCAACAACTTCATTAGAGAGCAGCTGAGTTCAGGTTTTTAGCTGAAACTTTCTGACCACTGTTATTATTTACAAAATAACCAGTAATGCCTTGGCCAAAACAAAGATAATCCTATTGTAGGCACAAATGGTACACACATCTGAGGCAAAAGTTAAGCTGGAGCGCTATTTTGCTTGATACTGCCAAATACCCAATGCTGGCAAAAGAATTGCCCCCGTATAATATACTTAATAAGGTAACTGGGGCTAACTGTTTCCGAAAATGTCTCTCTAAAAATAAGCAGCTTGTCTTTGATACTGAAAGAATGAGTCTTGTCCTCAGTATTCTTCAAGTGCTTATTTTGACCCCATGTTGACCCTTGAACCTTATGCAATGGGACGAGTGTCTCTCTAGTGATAGAGAATAGGGAAGAGATTTAGTTCAGTATGGTTTCACATAGTCACACTGTAATCTGCACTTTCACAAAGGAAGGGGTTGTTACATAGAGTGGAAGAACAGTCCAAGACAGGTCAGAACTGCTTGTGTTTGCAGAAACATTCACATAGGGTGATGTAATGCTTCTGCAAAACTTAGCCTTTAGCTGCACTGCCTCAAACTGCTCATTGTATGGATAGTGACTGCCCTTTGAAATTGTTAAGATTTTAAAATAGACAGATAATTATTTATAGAAAATCTTTTAGTAACAAAGATACCTCTGAAAATGAAAAACTGTATTAGTCACTAGCAATTTCTAAGGAGGTACTCACATATGATTGTAATTATAATATGTAATACTTCAAAGTTTTTTCACCTATCATTTACAGAACCTCACAAATGTGTGGAACTTACACATTTCACCAAACATAATTCTTTTCCTGTCAAATATTGTATAAATATGCCATAAAGAATTCTCTTCTACCAACAACCAGAAATGTGTGACACACATTTCTTTGCTGCAAGAATAATTTATGTTCTGAGAAGCAGCAACGTGAAGAACTCTAATTACTTTCCTAGCCCAAAGGAAAAACAGTCAAACGCCGTCGTGCTGTGAGTCTGTGGAAAATGCATACAACTTTTTTCACCTTACTAGAACTACTAGAGACAGAAATTCCATTCTAGTCAGGACTGTGGAAGTTTGTAATGTAGCTTTATTCCAGGGGAAAAAAAGAGAAGAAAAGAAGGAGGGAGGGGGAGAAAAAAGGAAGAAGATGAAAAACTTAATTACTTTATCAAAAATTCCTCCTAGAATTTTCAACAATCTATTAAAAAATCTTTCCTTGCATTTTGGTGGGGTTTTATGGTGCATTCTCTGTGTATGCTCCTCTTCCTTCTGAGCAGAAAAATTCTTATCATGGACTCTCAGTACCCAGCTGTCATCAGAGAAAAACAGCTTTATATGATCTAGAAGTGATCTGAAAGGGAAATTTCCCTCCTGAAATTTACTGGGCCAGGGTGTTGTAGAGATGTAGCACTAAATAATTACAGTGAGTCTTCGATGCCTAATTACCTAAATAGCTCTATGAATCTGAGCTTTATTTGAGAACTGTTACAACTGTTTTGATGTGCTTCTCTGAAGTATTTTTCTTACATCTTTATACTAAGCAATTCAACCTACTTTCAATTTTTAACACATTTTCAAGATGCACATTTGGAAAAAAATATGGGATTTATCGAACTTTCAAATATTTGCTGCTGCCTTTAAAATATCTCAAACTTGGACTGAAATTAAAAAAATGTGTGGCTTTTACATGAAGTCATAAATTATTTCAAACCAGGATCCCTTAGTTTCACATACAGGCTCATGCATTTGCAAGTGATAACTGGCTATTCTTAAACTTTGTCAGCATATATGAATGGCTTGTGCATACAAGCAACCTAAGTTTTTGTCCTCCTTTGAATGTCACCAGTCTGTCTACTCCTGAATCACGTAATTTGTACTGGCTGACCCCGGGTGCTGGTTTCATCTGTACCTAAAATATTCACTTCGCTTTTAAATGTAGTAAATGAGACAAATATGACATCCAGACTGGCCCTGGCGTTTCACAGAGCAAAACTGAAGTCAAAACATATTTTTTAAAAAATAAAAATTACACTGGATGGGAAAAAATGCAAATCTAGGTTAAGGTGTGGTGGCAATAACATGAGATAAAACTATTATAGTTGTGAGTTAAAAGTCCTGATTAAAAAAAAAAAAAAATTACATTCTCAGTTCATGCATGTCTGTGTCTTACAAGCACACACCTCTTTCAGCCATGCAGCATCATTTTCAGAAGTAGCTTGAGCTACTTTCTCTGGACATTCCCACCAACACAGCACCTTGTCAGCTTTAGCTAGTGTGGCTATTGTAGCCATGGAGTTTCTCATTTTGCTGTATAGAGTAGTTCTGAGCACTGAAGTAAATCACAGTGATAAGATGCAGGCTGCTGCTTTTCAGTAGCATCTCACTGATGGAGATGCTCCAGCATTAGAGCAAAGGTTAAACAGAAAAAAAAGTAAAGAAACATTGTTTTCCCTACTCCGTGGCTTGGGTTATTTTCAGGTTTTGACAGAAAAATAATTCATTTCTATTCCACACTGGAAATTACTGTACTTGTGTTAAACAAACAAAAAATAATCTGTTTAGTTTCAATGACTTTCAGGGACTCTATTCTTTCTTTCACAATACCCAGTGTGTTGATTTTGAAATAAAACTTAATATATTTTAGCTGGGTACTTATTTTTCATTAGCCTTCATTTGACAAGAAATTATGTGCTCTCACCCTGGTGTTGTACAGCATTTTAAAAAATAAAGTTCATTTACATTAATTTTCATGTATCAAACTACTATACTAATTTCTTCAGTATTGTGCTGCATCATGTAAACCTTCTGACAAAGCATCTCTAACTGCTTGCTGTTGACTATATTTTAGTTTTATTTGAAGATGTTATAACCAATAGTCTATACTTTGAATTAAGTATTTTTTTGTTAATAAAACCTTATTACTATAGACTATTAAACACTACTATATATTAAAGGAAGTCTACTGAAAATGGGGCATTTAATTTGTTAGCCTGATTGAGTATGTGTTTTGTTTTCACTGGAGCAATATACTGGTAGGCAGCAACAGCTATAAACATGTAGTAGTTTGGTGTCAAATTTTCTTCAACTTTCGTGGCAAAATAATTGAGAATCATATGCCTAATTGCCATTTTTGTCATTTAATTCCTCCACCAATATGCCTTTGAGGTTGTATTTAGATGTCAGGGTAGGTGTGAAGGTGGATAAAGACAGGCAGATGTGAAATGAAATTTCTTTCAGTCATTTAGCACCAACGGTTTCTGAGTAGTTATATAGACAGCCTAAAAAGATTATAAATTCCATTTAATTTGCTAAAACTACTAGAGTGGATTTTTAAAACTCTTTTAGTATTGCTCTCTTTCTGTGCAGGCTTTTACAATTAATGAATATGGAAACTGAGTCAGATACATTTCATTAAAAGTACAAAATATTTTTTTTTAAATAGCAGCTATCAGATGGAAGTGGCTAATCATACTGGTATTAAAAAAAAAATTCCCTGCTGAAAAAAAAAATGCTCTCTGGCTACATTTTATCCATGAACAGTACTTTAGGGACTTTTGTAAATGCTATCTTTATATTTTAATAATATTACAAAATTCCTGTTTGTACAAAATGAACAGAAAAGATCATTCAGTACGCCATATGAAATATTTGTGTAACACAGGTCTTCCAGTGAGTTACTGCAAGTCAGAGCAGTTGCATTTGTAGACAGATCAACTAACAATAGATCTTTCACGACCTAAACCACATTTTTGCCTTTATTCCTACTACTACACTAAGAGCTATTTAAACTCAGGCCTTAATCAGAGAATTAAATCAGAGCATTCAGTCTTCACCTAACCTAAGTGATGTGACAGGTAGAAACCAATATAGTTTCTTTCTTGATCTATGGAAGCCAAAGCATTGGTAACAAGGTAGGACAAGTTGCTGCATATCAGGGTCTCATCCCATATTACAGGAGTAGGTTGCAATCAAGAGAACTATATGTCTAGGAAGGCAGTGGTAATGCCAAATACAATTTGGAATTCTTTTCAAGCCAACTTCTGATATGGCTTAAATGCCTGGGGTTCAAGAGGAAAAGACAGATTGCATGTTCTTGTTTATACTGTAGTTACAGACAGACAGGTCTACCCTAAGTTATGGTGAAGCTGCGAAATGCCCTACACTGCCACAGAAGAGCTGTTGTGGAGTCCTGCAACCACTGAAGCACCACAAGATTGTCAGGCATCTCTTATTCCATACCAGAATCTTTTGGTCAGCTGCAAGCTTCCTGAGAGGCAGAAGTACTAGGCACTCGACATAGCTTATATGTCATGACTGTTTCTTTCTAACATTTTCAATATTTACCTGAGACATGAAAAAAGTTGACCCATTCAAAGTAAGTATTTTGATTAAAAGAATGTCAAGCACTTCTATATTTCTAAGTAAAATAGCAGGGAAAAAATGCTAGTTTCTCAACAACAACAACAATAGACTTTCTAAAACAGAAAGAAAACAGAAAGAAAAAATAATAACAGAGTAAAATGGGACAGAATCCTAAATATTAATAAAATTGTGGTTGGTAGCAGTGGTTGGAAGCACTGCCTCGTAAATGATGTGTTGTGACTTCTATTAAGCCATGCTTTCCCATGTCTGTCTGCTCTTAAACACAGAGAAGTTGTAAGCAGCTGGAAACAAAACAGACTTCCACATCCATTGACAAGTCAAGCAGATTATTCTCATCTATCAAAATAATATAAAAGACCCCAATCACTAGTGTAATTGGAAGAAAATGTTCATGTTTTCACAGCCTGTATTTCTTCCTATTTCCAAACGAGACTGTCAAATGGCAAAGGCAAAGAGCTGCTGAAGGGTTAAACAGAACTAAAGGATGGCAACATACAGTCACATATGCTTATGTATTTTCAGCTCAAACCATCTGCTGTTCATATGTGAAAGCTGCTAAATATGATATTGCATCATAGCAGAAATTCTTGGGAGCAGGATATTGACTGTTCAAGACCCACCCATTAGAAGAGGGTCAAGCTCTATAACAAATCAGGAAAAAATAATCCACAGTATATTTAAAGAAGTTCAGACAACAGAAAAATACAAGACCAGTCAGACGATTTTACCAGTTAACTACCAGTCACTGTACTGTCATTACTCAATTGTAATGAGATGTTCAGGCAAACTCTCCTTATCTATCTACACCATTTGTGTAAATACCATTTCTAATTAATTACTAAGTTTTAGACACCATACTGTGAGACATTCTCACTGAGGTGATACTTTTTAACTTTCAAAATTATCTATGCAGGTGGTAGAGATGTAATTTTATAGCTTTTCCTAGTACCTTGTACATTGTACTAGCATATATAGGATTTTGAGAGACTCAGTATTGTTTTTCATTCCGTTAATATTTTATTTCCTAAAATGCTTCCAGCTTTTCTGAGAGAAGGACCAGTACATACATTTGTTCTAAAATGCTCCCTCCAGTCAAGGTTTAGAACTATCAAGGCAATTATTTCTAGCTCCATCTCATCTAACAGATGAGAAAATTTAGAAGTGCAACTGATTTGAATGATAAAATTTTAATTTCTTTGTTTAGCATCAGGGACAAGATTGGAGAACAAGGTAAATTCGCTGTGCCATCACTGCTCCTTTTCAGTGGCATGAGCAACGTTCTCCCATTGGCAGAATGCACAGATGTTATGCTGTCCTTTAGGGGATATTCTGTCTATATATAAGGAAAATTGCAATGTATCTTGACCATGTAGAAGAGCCTCCTTGTGTTTCCTGAGGGTGTGAGTAAAGCTGAATATTTCTAGCAGATAAGAACTGCAAAAGAAAAATAATAAGTAATGATATATTGAATAGTGCTGGGCACCATAAAACAGTCCTGTGTGATTCAGAAATAGAATGTAGACAGTTATTTACATTTTGTATTTTATTGTACCGCAATCACATATATGCATCATTCTGTTCTAATGCACACATAAAAGTACGAAGAGCTCAGAATTAGGAGGAATTATGCATAATTGAATGTTTACTATGAAAACGTAAATTTGCTCTTTTCTACATTAGGTAGCACACCATCTCACAAAATTAGGTACCTGTCTAAACCATTTCAAGGGTACATTTTAGTTTCACACCCACAACCTCCTAAGAAACTACAAAGAAACCTGCCTCTTCCATGTGAAAAGAGATAGTCATTAGATGATACAAGTCCAAAGCATTCTAGCTGCAAACTGGAACAGAGCCCATACACTGGACTGGAGCTCTCTATTTATAACTGAAAAACAGTGATACTGACTCTTCATGTGGGTGGGAAATGTAGGCAACAACAAAACAGAAAAAAAATAACCAGGGATAGGATTAGTAAGTGCAAAAAGCCATTTAGCAAAGAATGGTATTCCTACATTCATTTGTCCACTTTCTAGAGTATTGCGTCAAGTCATAACCCATGTGATATTTCTGCAGGAACAAGTCTGAAGGTCAAAGACTTGCAAAAAATTAGCCCTCAAATATTACATGCTATTCTCCGCATTTCTGAACAGTAGTATCTTTCATTGTATATCACAGTTACAATGTTCCTAGATCAGATCTGAATCTATATATTTTTTTAACCAAAAATGCAATATTAGTTGAATACACAATATCACTAATAAATTAGTGTCAGAGATGCTACAGAATGCTGTATACATGCTCCCCTTTACAAAGTATATATATTCTAGTTTATGAGTACCTAATTATAAAATAATCTGTAATATACTAAAATAATTTATGGTGTATATATATCTCACTGGTAGTAATTTATAAATTATTAGAAAAATAATATCTATTAAATATGTTATTTATAAATATTCCTTTTATTTCAATTTTTAATAGATTTTCAACATTTGCACTAATAGATGCACCTATGATACGTCGGACCACATATGTTAGGCTGTGAAACAATACAGCTCCTAATTTGGTAGTCTATAGGTTTCTAATACTAGTTTTTGTCTTATGCAACCTCTTTCTACCAGCTGCTATATTTTGAGCTTTCAGTTGCAAGTGTGTTCCAACAGTGTAGTTCAGATAGACAAACAATGGACAGTATAGCTTTAGTCTTCACTATGAGCAGTATGGTCTTCTAACATGCTTTGACATCAAATATTATATGCTGTTGTCTTTATATAAATGTACACTCCCATCAAGTCAAGTAGACAAGTGAAAAGAATTGCAGGATCCCAGAATGTTAGGGGCTGGAATGGACCTCCAGAGATCATCAAGTCCAACCCTCCTGCCAAATCGGGATCATTTAGGGCAGGTTACACAGGAATGCATCCATGCAGGTTTGGAAAGTTCCCAGAGAAGACTCCATAACCTGTCTGGCCAGCCTGTTTCAGTGCTTGATCACACTCATCTTTAAGTGTCTCCTCATGTTGTGATTGAACTTCCTGTGTTCTAACTTGTACCCATTGTTCCTTGTTTGATCACTGGGCACCACCGAAAAGAGACTGGCACTTTCATCTTGATACCCACCCCTCAGATATTTATAGATGTTGATAAGATCTCATCTCAGTCTTCTCAAGACTAAACAGCCACAGTTCTCTCAATCTTTCAAAAGAAAGAAGCTTTACTGCTACCAGTATCTGTGGGCTTATGCTACTCAAGGGTATGCATAGTTCTGCTAGTCAAGGCCTCCTGTTTTAGGAAGATGTTATATGATCAATTCAGCTATAGTCTGCATCTGGAGTATCACTAATGTGAACAGGATTTTAGTCTTTGTCAAAGCTTGCATTGATTAGTGCTTGAGATAGCATGGTAGTAGCAAATAAAATAAGACATATTTTATATTATAACAAAGAGAATAACATGAACTGAGCTTTATATTCTATCATCAATGCCCTCTAGTGACAGACTTTGTTAAAATTAAAACCTTCTATCTGAGGGTAACACAGATAAATCTAAGTTTATCAAGTAAAAGTTAAATCACTGAAAACCCAATCAATCAACTAGCACTTGAAGTCCTCTAAACAAAACTTCCATGCTTGAGATCACTACCACAAAGGTTAGTGAGGAGAAGGAAAACGGACAGATTACTAGCATTAATCACAAGGAAGGCATCCTCTCTCTCTGCCAGAGGTCAAGCAGCACTTTGCACCTACCTTTGTAAACCACTAATAGCTTGACATCTAACACATTGCGCTTCCTGAAATAGGAATATGTGCTCAATAAGAGTGCTTTCCTGAACATTATGATTTCGTTACAGACACTTCTCCCTGCAGAGGATTACATTTTTTTATATGATTCTAAAGTTTCGCAACTCATATCTAAATACTTCACAGAAAAATAAACATTTCAATTACTTGAGTAAGACTTGGACTTTGCCTCAAAAACCTAAGTGGCTTATGCAGGACACTTTGTTAAATGTGGGCTTTACTATGAAAAATAAAACAGATACTAAAACAAACTTCATGGTCTTCTGAAGTCAGTCATTACCTAGTGTGATCACTCTGAGGTGACAAAAATCATTCGGGAGAGAATAAAATAGACATGTGCAACACAGTCTGAGGGTCCATCCGCAGTTGTTGAGGTTTGAATGTTAAAATTTGGCCTTCAATTTTCCCTCTGTGCACACAAAATTCATTCTTTTTCAGCTGTTTAAAACACAAACATCTCATGTTGGGTATCTATGTTGAGATTATTATTATTATTATTACTGTTATCTCTGAGAGAAGAATCTCCTCTGATCTCATAGTTCTTGGCTCATGAGTAGAAAAAGTGAAAAGGAAAATCAAGCAATAATAATCTCTGTTATAAACCATCAGAATAGAACAATTATATAACATAGCCTAATGTACTAATCATTAACACTATTAATCAAGAAAATTATTATTTTAAAATACCATTTAACAAGAAGGGAATACACCAAGTGCCAAAGTAAAGATTTTGGTACCTACATTCTAACATCTTAAGTCAAGTAATATGTCTTTCAGATTCTTTAGGGAGGAATAACCATGAAGGCATTCATATGGTCTGTCGTATCACACCTCAAATACTTCTCTAATGGGAGTTTAAACAAGGGCAAGAAAAAAGGTTACAAAACAATTAATTAAAGTAACATTAATTATAAGTTACAAATTCCAAATAACAAACAAGGCGTAGAAATTGAGAGCTGGCCATGCTAATGTGACTTATGGATGGATTAGCAAAAATGTATTCCTAGTTGGCTCTGAACTGATTTTATTTTTCAGGCACACTTTAATATTGGTTAACACTTACTATGTTTCAGGAAATAGGTTTTAATAGGAAAGAGAGAGGAATTTGTTTTCTTTCCCACTGACTTTTACAGACATCTCAATTTGAGATGCTTGCTACACTTCCCTTTGAGTCTTAAAACTGCTGGTACTCAGGACGTTTAGTGCTCCTATTTTTTTTCTTATGTGAGATTAATTTCTGCTTCCATCCACCTCTGATTTTCTTGCCAGTTACAGTTTAGCCTCTTTGTTTTTCTTGAGTATTAAATGGTAACGCAGGGTTGACAGGAAGTTTCTGAAGTCCTTTGCAATAATAGCACAGGATTAGCCAGGTCACACACAACACAGGAACAATAATACTGCAAAACTTCAAACATATGTGGACAAACTGCGTTCTCTGAAATGAAAATAATTTGTTTCTTCCAAAGGGTATATCTACACATTCTGGAGTCCTGCTGCAATTGAGCTGAGTCTTTCTGACTTCAGAGTTGCCCAAGGAAAGGGAAAAGTCTGAGAGTTTTCAAGAGAATTTTCAAGAGAATTTTCATCCCCACAAAAACTATTTCTTTAATTGAGGGATGTGAATTTGAACACATAATTTACAATGGTACGGTGCAGGTACAGTCTATTAAAATTAATAGTTTGGAGCTAATGTCAGGTATGCATACTTACTAAAGTTGAAGCAGGGCCAAAAGCAAAATGCAACTCCAAAGTAAATTATAAAAAATCTAATTTGAACCTTTTTGGGGAGGAGAAAATCAACTGAAATTTTGGTTAATCAAGAACTTTTAATTTGGTATTTTCTCATAAAGAAAAAATAACAGTTATTTAGATTTATATCAAATCCATGTAGATAGAATTGTTTTAACTTTCTTAACCACTGGAAGTTCAATTGGCTTGGGATGCTTTTGAAACTTTTCTACATTACCTTGCCTATTCTAGAAATTACTGGCTTATAAAAGCTATCATGGAAAATATTGCATAGCCAGAGCAAATACACAAAGGATATTCTATAAATTAACTATGACATACACCTAGAACTGTAGCAGTTTAGTATTTTCCACTTGAAAATTCTAAGTTTTCACCAAAAAAAAAAAAATCTATTTATTACTTTCATTTGGTTCTTTTTCCAAGTAAAGGCCAAACTTTGTCCCCAGATAACTTTATGAAAATTCTACATTAGTCAGAACTGTCATAGGAGAGTATTTGGCAACAATTTTTCAACCAGTCTTGAGCTCAGCTTGGAATGTCAAATGTGAGATACAAAGCAAATGTGAAATTTATTTTGAAAATGCACAGTATGAATATTAAATCCTCTTTGACTTCTGCACAGACCAAGAGCAACTCATTCAAGATCTGTCCTAGTGAAAAGAAAATCAAGTTTGTGTTTTGGAGAATTAAACTAATTTCAAAAGACCTTGAACTGAATTAAATTTTCTGCCACACAGACAAGAGCAGACTTGGTTTGATATCTCTTTGCCCAGGGGCACAAAGCCTGATTTGCTTCTGAGTTGAAGGAGCACTACAGTTTCCTTACGCCCAGATTTCTATGGATATATGGAACATCCTGTAAAGATAAGCAAAGTGATGAGAGTTCTACAGCATGTATAACTGTATGCCAAAATTCAGGTACTCTGCTTGTCAACCTGACACAATGACGTTGAGGGTGCATATAACCATGATGATGACTCACAGAGCGTGCCTCAGGACTGTGGTTTTGGATTAAAAATTTGGAGGGCTTCAGCTACCTTTCTTTGCTTCTTTCAAAATCAATGCCTGATGTAAGTAAAAGTAAACCATGAGGGGAGAACTCCTAACAAGTTTTTCAGAAGTAGAAAAAAGCCAGGCCAGGAGTTGTACTTTAAATTGCATGTTTCTTTGGATGTATTCTTTCCATAAATATTTTCTCCAAATCTTAGTTAATTTCTTTTACATAGAGGATCACCTAATCACAGAGTGGTAGGGATTGGAAGAATGTTCTGGAGATCATCTAGAAAAAACCTCCTTCCTAATGCAGGTGTACCTAGATCAGGTTGCACAGAAATATGTCCAGCTGGGTTTTGGAAGTCTCCAGAGAAGGAGACTCCATAACCTTTCTGGGCAGCCAGTTCAAGTGTTCCATCACCCTTAAAGTAAAGAAGTTTCCAAAGTGGAACCTCTCATGTTCTAGTTTGTACCTGTTGCCCCTTATCCTATCACTGGCCACCACTGAAAAGAGCCTAGCTCCATCCTCAAGACTTCCAACCTTTAATATTTATATGCATAGATAAGATCTCCTCTCAGTCTTCTCTTTTCCAGGCTAAAACCCCACAAATCTCACAACCTGTCTTTGTAAGAGAGATGCTGTGGTTCCCTGATCGTTTTCATGGTCCTCTGTTGGACTCTCTCCTGTTGCCTGTCCGTACTGATCTGAGGAGCCACAATTGGACACAATAATCCAAGTGCAACCTCTTCAGAGCAGAATAGAGGGAGAGGAGAACAAGGATAAATATTTCAGTTCTTCCACTGTCATTTCAGATATCTGCACAAACCACATTTTTAAATGTAATATCTAAACAATATAAATATAAAAATAAAAAATGCAATATGCAAAATACATGTTCCTAACACTATTCAGCAGGACACTTCAGTCAATAGGACTTCTCACAAGCTAAAAAAAATTGTCATCTACTTAAGTGTCTAGTTGAACCCTTGCCAATGGGCTTCATTATACTCTTCAGGGTTTTATCATTTTGACCTTTATCGCCCAGTAAATTTTGCCCTTCTTGTGGTATTTATAACATGTTCTATGCCATACTTGCAAAGGAGATTATGACAGATTTATCTACTGCAATTAGAAGAGGATGAGCTTACAGTGGACTATAGTGGTTGTACTTCACAGAAAAATTAATATTGTATATATTAGAAATTATTATCTTTAAATAAATAGACCAGTTTAAAACTCGTGGTATTGTTAGAAAAGTTGTAAGTAGAATGCAATTTGCACATTCTAATTTCTTGAGGTAAAGGTAACTCAATCATCAAATAAAATCTGTAAGAATCATTAGGTTTTTCACAAAAATAATATCAGGCATTTATGAAAATAAAAGTGCAGTGTTAGGTCTTATCATTCATTTTCCCATCTGCCACACTTTAATCTTACAATAAAGCTACAATATGAAATTTTTAGTGTTAATTTCTGCATTCATAGTTCTCTTTTTTTGGTTTTCTTTTTCAGTTCTTCAGTCCTGCATATCATGAATTAATTATTTAAGAAACTATGTAGGGTACTTAACCATTGCCTATTAAAAGATAGGGCAACTGCTAAAGGGATCAGGAGCTCAAGATGTGTTCTCCTCCATTCCTCTAACATCAGCGATGGATGAGGGAATATATAGGAAGAGCCAATAGGTCAATTCATGACTCCAGGGCTGGTGTCATTGACAGGAGTTTGGTTTCTACAATCACAGCTCGGTTTACAAGGCACCAGAGCTGCAAGCAACTAGTGGGATGCACTTGTCCCAGAGGGGGAAAAGGATCCTGGGGCAGGAATTGGCAGGGCTCATTGATAGGGCTGTAAACTAGATTTGAAGGGGGAAGGAGTTAATAGTCTCATGCTGGCTGGTGACAAACAGTGGGGCAGCTCACCGGAAGCAGAGTGCTAGTAAGGGGTCTTACCTTGCTGCCCTGAGGCAAGCCAGGGTTGATGCACCAGGACACTCCAAGGGAGTCAAGGGGGATTGGCACAAGACAACGACATGGCCAGACCAGCTGAAGTGCCTTTATGTAAGTGCACGCAGCTTGGGCAATAAGCAGAATGAATTAAAGGCCACTGTGCTGTTGGGAGGCCATGACATAGTGACTGTTACTGAAACTTGGTGGGATGATTCCATTGACTAGAATGTAGGGATTGATGGATACGGGCTCTTTAGGAAGGACAAGCAGGGACGGAGAGGAGGAGGCGTTGCCCTCTATGTCAGTGACCAGCTGGAATTAGTGGAGCTCCACCTGGGGAAGGATGATGAGCTGGTTAAGAGTGTATGGGTTAAAATTAAAGGGAAGACAGGGGAGACTGATGTTACTGTAGGGGTCTGCTACAGTAGGACACACTGTACAACACAGGAAGGGACAACACAGGAAGGCACCAGCAATCCAGAATGTTCCTGGATTGCATAAGTGACTTCTTCCTCCAAATCGTAGAGGAACCGACAAGAGAAGGTGCTATGCTTGACTTTGTTCTAATCAACAGGGAAGGGTTGGTGGCTAATGTGACAGGGACAGCCTTGGCTTCAGTCACAGTGAAGAAGTAGAATTTAAGATCCTCAGGGCAACTAGGAGGATGTATTCTAAGCTTACAACCCTGGACTTTAAGCATGCAGACTTTGATCACTTTAGGGATCTGCTGGCCAAAGTATCATGGGACAAAGTCCTAAAGGGAAGAGGGGCCCAGGACAGCTGATCACTATTCAAGGATCACATCCTCTGTGTCCAGGACCACTATATACCAACAAAGAGAAAACCAGGAAAGAATGCTAAGAAGCCTGCTTGGATGACCAATGAGCTTCTGGACATGCTATCACTTAAGAGGAAACTCTACAAGGAGTGGAAGAAAGGACAGCTGCTACAGGGGGTATACAAGGAAGCTGCATGAGCTGCAAGAGATCTGACAGGGAAAGCCAAGGCCTGGTTTGAATTGAATCTAGCCAGGGAAGTCAAAGGGAACAGCAAGAATTTCTAGAGGTATATTAATGGTAAAAAGAAGACTAGGGAATGTGTGGGCCCCCTCGGAAAGGAAACAGGTGAAATGGTCATAAGTGATATGGAGAAGATTGAGGTTCTCAATGACTTCTTTACCTCAGTCCTCATTGCAAAGGCTCACAGCCATACTCCTGCAGTCATGGAAGATAATGACAGGGATTGGAAGGAAGAATTGCTCATGATAAGTGAAGATACCTGAAGAATGTGAAAGTGTTCAAGTCCCTGGGACCTGACGGGATACACCCACGGGTGCTGAGGGAATTGGCAAATGAGGTTGCTAAACCCCCCTGTATTATATTCCAAAAATCATGGCAGGCTAGTGAAGTCCCCACTGACTGGAAAAGGCAAAACATAACCCACATTTTCAAAAAAGGTAAGAAGGAAGAACCAGGGAACTATAGGCCAGTCAGTCTCACCTCTATGCCCAGTACGATCATGGAGCGGATCCTCCTGGAGGAACTACTGAGACAGAAGATTAGTGAAGAGGTGATTTGGTACAGTCAGCATGGCTTCACCAAGGGCAAATCCTGGTGGCCTTCAATGAGAAGGTCACAACATTAATAGATGAGAGGCAAGCAACTGATAACATTTACTTGGACCTGAGCAAAGCCTTCGACACTGTCCGGCACCACATCCTGATCTCCAAGCTGGTGAAACATGGGTTTGATGGAAGGACCACTAGATGGATAAAGAACTGGCTTGATGGCTGCAACCAGTGGCTGTCAGTGGGTCCATGTCCCATTGGAGGCCAGTGACAAGTGGAGTCCCTCTGGGATCACTCCTGAGACCAGTCTTGCTTAACATCTTTATCGGCAACATGGACAGTGGCATTGAGTGCACCCTCAGCGAGTTTGCTGATGACACCAAGCTGTGTGGTGTGGCTAAGAAGCTGGAGGGAAGGGATGCCATCGAGAGGGACCTGGACAGGCTGGAGAGGTGGGCACAAGCCAACCTCATGAAGTTCAAGAAGACCAAGTGCAAGGTCCTGCATCTGGATCAAGGCAGTCCCAAGCACCAATATAGGCTGGGCGGTGACTGGCTGGAGAGCAGCCCTGAGGAGAGGGACTTGGGAGTGCTGGTGGATGAGAAGCTCTATATGAGCCATCAGTGCACTTGCAGCCCAAAAAGCCAACCAGATCCTGGGCTCCATCAAGAGAAGTGTGGCCAGCAGGTCAGGGGAGGTGATCCTCCCCCTCTCCTCCACACTGGTGAGACCCTCCCTGGAGTACTGTATCCAGTTCTGGAGCCCCTATTACAAGAGAGATATGGATGTGCTGGAACATATCCAGAGAAGGGCCACGAGGATGATCAGAGGGCTGGAGCACCTCTCCTATAAAGAGAGACTGAGGGAGTTGGGGGAATTCAGTCTGGAGAGGCGAAGGCTCTGAGGTGACATTATTGTGGCCTTTCAGTATCTTAAGAGGGCCTACAAAAAAGCTGTGGAGGGACTTTATAGGATGTCAGGTGATAGGACTAGGGAGAATGGAACAAAGCTAGAAATGGGTAGATTCAGACTGGATGTTAGGAAGTTCTTCACCATGAGGGTGGGAGACACTAGAATGGCTTGCCCAGGGAGATGGTTGAGGCTCTGTTCCTGGAGGTGTTTAAAGCCAGTCTGGATGAGGCTCTAGACAGCGTCATCTAGTGTGAGGTGTCCCTCCTCATGGCAGGGTGGTTGGAACTAGATGATCCTTGTGGTCCCTTCCAACCCTAAGTGATTCTATGATTCTATGATTCTATGATTCTGTGATTGTATTAGGACCAGTTTCCCTGAACTGCATCTGTAAAAGAAGGACCTATAAAAGAAGATAACTGGATACCTGAACTTAAGTTTCATTTATAACTCCTTGCCAAAAGTGTCCAGTTATCTTATTTTCATGATTACTTACCGATGTTATGTAAAATTTTTATAGCATTAGGAAAAAAAAAGTAAATATAAAAATTCAAGCTGAACAATTCCACACAGTTTCACAATAAAAGGTACCAGTTTTGACTATTGATTACAGTATTTCATCTGTAGAACACATATTGGCGGGGGGGGGGGAGGTACATGTATTTTCAGTTCAAGGGGACGGTATAGCTAAGATGCCTTGGCATTTAGAATTGCCTGTCATCAAATTACATGAGTCAACTCACTACACATAAATCACACATCCATACCTTTTACAAAGTTCCATAGAAGCAACAAATCTAAAATGAGATGCTTGGATAGGAAGATGTATGATATTCAATTGCTGAAGGTCATCAATTTAGCAAGTCAAAAGATAATCAATGTCTAGAGTCATTAAACCTCAAAGTCAACAGGGACTGAATGCAGCAAATAGACTATTATGAGAGAAATAAGCTTTGACTTATATTTGACAGAGTTCTTGCTCTAGGATATTTCCAAGACTAGAAACATGATGACTTAGCATCAACCTTTTTTATTCTTGACTATTATCCAGGATTTCATTGCAATTCGGTCCCTGCAAACAGCAAAATTGTAGAAGTTCATTTCCTATAAATAAATTATGAAACTTTCCTTAAGAACCAGTGCATGGAACATGCAGTTTGACAGAGTGGGCTGTGGCTGCGAACACTGCATCATTTTGCATTATGAATTCCATTTTGCACTACGCCCGAAGCAGGTTATGTCTCAAATAGACTACAGTAATGCTTTTGAAACAGATGTCCAAGAAAGGGTGATGAAGTATTATAAGAAATTGAATGTCAAGATGGCAAATAAAAGGTCCTAAACTCATCACCTCATGCATTAGTTTTTCTACAAAACGGCTCATGGGTGGAGTGAAAATGCCAAAGCCTCCCAGAAAAGCACATAAGCCAGAGTTGTAAGCTGTAGGGTCTGCAGTGACAGGACTTTGGAATCATCCATTTTTTGAAGTAGATTGACCCTGGGTGTGTGGTCTGAACTAGATGCTATCCAGAAGCACTTGATGAGCAAAATTTTACATAGCTATTTAGTCAGAATTTGTATTCAATTCGAAAAACAAAACAAAATCCTGCAAAGCAAGCTGGAACACTGTTTGAAGACTTTCAAATATCCAGCCTTTTAGGAATGATACTTTTCCAATCCTTCTCCATTTAGTGCTAAGCATATGAAAACTTTATTCTGGAGTCTTTCAATGGTCTGTCTCAATATTATTCAGCATCAGCCTCTTTGTGGTAGAATTTGCACCTTCTAACAAAAAGCAATATTTTGCTATTAAGCTGTTTAGCTTCTGATACTCAGTTTAGAAAATCCAACACACTCCATAGAATTGCTTACCATTTTTCTAGCAAAAAAACCTACCTAAAGATATTCTGGAATACACTTAGCCTGTTTTGCCTAAAGCAAATTGGGCAAATGTCTTCCATCCTGTCCATTAAAAACAGCAGGGTTACAGGACACACACGTACACATCCACACAGACAGGAAGTCACATGAAGTATTAAGTAAGCATTCAGCCCTCACCCATGTCCTAGGGCAAGAGTCCAGCAACTTGTGGGAGGGCACCATGCCAGCCTAACAGATGGACATACATATGGGTAGTCAGGACATCATGGGAAGCCATCAAGTATGGATACTAAGGGCACGATTCCAACCTAAGAACATGAGATTTCCATGAAGGTTAAAGGGATGTTAAGCTGGATTTACTTTCAAAAATAAGGAATGCATTCCACTGTCATGTCCGGTAACAGTTATACTTTTAGTTAATCAGGTGCAGTTTTGGGCAGCATAAAGGAAAAAAAAAAAAAAAAAAAAAAAACCAAACAAAAAAAAAGGTGGCTTTTTTTCTAAAAGAATTATTATGAGGTAATGTTTTAACATTTCACAAGGGGAATTTCATTCTGACAAATAAACATGTATTATTTTCAGAGTGATGTAGTTATGATAACGATTTTGCACTGGCAGTGCTTTGACCCTGCATCACCATCTGGCCTGTGCCTTTTTCCCTAAAGGAGACAGTAAACAGCTATTTGAGCAGCAAATGAAGGCCCAGATAGCCAAATGCATACCCCAGGAACCACTACTAGGGGGGTCAGAGCTAGGAACCGCTGCCCTTTCCTCATGAAGAGAGAATAAGAAAAGAAGCGCAATACCTCCACACATTACCCTGGAGAATACTGAGACAGCATCGCTGATGCATTTGAGTGAAAAATAGGCATGTGCATCCTTCAGCATGACCATCAGCAGGAGAAAGAAAGAGGTTAGGAGTCATGCCTTGCGAATTTAGTTCACTGCTAAACTACTATAATCCAAGGAGGGGGTAAAGCCTACTGCTGAATCATAGAATCATAATGATTCCAGTTGAAAAAGGTCTCTAAGATCATTGAATCCAACCGTCAGCCTAACACCACTCTGGCCTTTAAACCATGTCCTGAAGTGCTGTGTCCATACATCTCTTGAACACCTCCAGGGAGCTCCAGCACCTCCCTAGGCAACCTATTTCAATGCCTGACCACTTTTTCAGTAAAGAATTTTTTTCTGATATGCAATTTAAATCTCCCCTAGCAGGCTATTTCCTCTCATCCTATCACTAGTGAGAACAGACTGATATCCACCTCACTGCAACATCCTTTCAGGTATTTGTAGAGACCAAAGCCATCTCTCCTCAGACTCCTCTTCTGCAGACTGAAAAATCCCAGTTCCCTCAGCTGCCCCTCAAAAGATTTGTTCTCTAGACCCTTCACCAGCTTTATTGCCTTTCTCTGGACATGCTCCAGCAACATAACATCCTTGTAGTGAGGGGCCCAAAACCGAACACAGTATTTGAGGTGTGCCCTCACCGGTGCCAAATAGAGTCGCGATCACTTCCCTGGTCCTGCTGGTCAAACTGTTCCTGATAGAGGCTAGGATGCTGTTGGCCTTCTTGGCCACCTGAGCCACATGTGATCTCACTTATTGCTAAAGCCAGAATATTGAAATCTGGGTAAATCATGAAGGGCTTTTGAAATGTTACCAATTGACTAAGCAGAGCACTTGACACTATTCTCAAATACAGGGGAAAGAATTATGGAACATTGTGTATTCAGAGGAAAGTTTGGCCTGGAAGCACTGAATTTTATGAAGATGTACATGGATTTTGTGGATTAAAGGGACCTGTATGTTCTTCCAGTCTTGATCTAAAAAACAGAAAGAGAGGGAGAACCACTGGTTCCTCTGATGGTTCATTCTAGAGGATACCGCTTGAATTATCTCCTTTTAACTTCCAGACATTTAGGTTCTTTCTGCTAGGCTCAACAGCTCCTTAGTATTCAGCACTCTTTCACTGATTGCAATGCAAGTCACTCCTCAAACTGCTTTTCACTACACAACAGATTGACATGTTTAAGATTCACACCAAAGGAATATTCTGAAGAATGCTATTCCACTGATCTTTTTCATGCCCTTTCCAATTTTTCAATGACCTTTGAGAATTCAGATGCCAGAAAGTGTATGCAGTAATCCAGTTTTAGTCTCCCCAGTGCTGCATTCACAAGGAAAGGTTCACTTCTTACTCTATTTTATGCAGGCTACATTCACCACTCTTACGTATTATCCTATTATTCCTTCTTTTGAAACAGTGCATTCCAGAGTATAGCTACATTTTTTTCAGTTTCAGCTTACACGCCCTGGTTCTATAACAGTGTGATTAACTTTACCATTTCAGAATGCTTTTATTTGCATTTAATGTCTCACTCACAGAATCATCCAAATTCTTTGACCCATTATGATGTCATTAGCCACTTCATGACTAGTTTTTGAAGTCTTCAAAAGTGATTATAGAAGTAATTTTATATTTTCTTCACATCTTTTCAAAGCAAATTAATGCTTTTGTGGTCATTTCTATGGACTTTCTCTAGGAACTGACACTGAATTTTGATTCTTTGCAAATGAAGCAGATGCCCTTAGTCAATTTTAAAACTGTATAATGACCTTTTTATAAGTATAATGCTATTACTTTATTAGAATATTGTATAGTAATCAGTTGAATACCTTACCAAAAACATATTTCTGTAATGGTTACTTGTTTGTTTGTTTGTTTGTTTGATACAAAGATTATGATCATCAAATCAGATTTCTTAGCCACTAATAATGTCTACATTGCCATATTGAGTGACATTAATTATATTCCTGTCAGATATTCTTATTAAATTAATCCAACATCACAGGTTTCATTATTTGCTTACAACCAATGTCAGGCTCACTGCCATACAGTCATTTCAACTACTATATCTCTTTTATGAATGCTGACACAATATCAGCATTGTTCCAACCTTCTGGAACTTTGCCCAGGAAGATTTATGAAGAGGTTACATCAGAGTTGTCAACTGCTGAGATGTAGACCTAGACCTTTGATTACAATTTTTTCAAGTCTGCTGATGTTTTGAATCTAACAAAGAATTACCGCACTTTAGTAATATTTCTTAAGGGATCTATCTGGGGTTTGCATTGTTATTATCCTATACTTAACTATTTTACCACAACTATTGTTACCGGGACTTTTATGGACTTTCACTGTTATTGGAATTATTTTTTGCTTAATTTAGTTTCGTACCTCTTGGTTTCCACAGATGTGTATGTACTTTCTCTTTCTCCATTCACTAAATGCCTGTTAATTTCTATTTGTTACTTTTTTTGGACTTGCAGCTAAGATTTTCAGCATCTTTGAATCATTACTCATTTTTTTCTAACATTTTCATTAAGAGTAACAATATTTCATTCATATATTTTTCTGATTTCTCCTCCCAATTATTTCTACTCAGATTATTCTCAGCCATAGAAAATTACCCATTTAGAAGTATTACCATTTTATTGCTTGGGATTATTCTTTGTTTGTCTACACTGGTTGCAATCAGTTAATGAAAATCCATCATAAACTGCAGCACCTCACCCTTGCAGTAACAGCTCTGCAGGTCAGGCTCAGGCAGGGCTTCCAGGCAGAGGGGCAGCTGACGTGCACTGAAAACTTGGAGCTGGGCTTGTTCAGCCTGCAGAAGAGCTCTGGGGCAGCCTTAGAGCTGCCTTGCAGTACCTGAAGGGATCCTACAGGAAGATTGGAGAGGGATGGTTGGATGAGGCCTTGAGTGGCCTCATCTAGTGGGAGGTGTCCCAGTGGCAGGGAGGTTGGAACTAGATGATCTTTAAGGTCCCTTCCAACCCAGCCTATTCTATGAATTCTATGAAAGCTACCCCTAAGGCAGCCACAAGCTTCTAGTCCAGTAAGTTATTTGTATTTATCAATTCTAATGAGATCTTAAATTAAAAATGCATCTGTGGTGGTTTGGGCCAGGTACCCTTAAGAAGACCACAGAGTCCTCTAAAAAGAGATGGAGTGTCCCAGGGGATGGACCTGGTTGTCCCAGGATATTGTAACATTGTTATTCTGTTCATAGCATAAAAGGTAGTGCCTGGATGATGCTGCTCTCTTCTCTTCCCTGCCTCTCCATCCTTCACTTCTCTCNCCCCTTTACTCTGCTCTCGTCAGACCCCATCTGGAGTACTGTGTGCAGTTCTGGAGCCTCCAGCACAGGAAGGACATGGAACTGTTGGAGCGGGTCCAGAGGAGGGCCACAAAGATGATCAGAGGGCTGCAGCAGCTCTCCTATGAGGACAGACTGAGAGAGTTGGGGCTCTTCGGCCTGGAGAAGAGAAGGCTTCGAGGAGACCTTATAGTAGCCTTCCAGTATCTGAAGGGGGCCTACAGGAAGGCTGGGGAGGGGCTATTTATAAGATCTTGCAATGATAGGGCTAGGGGCAATGGGTTTAAACTGGCAGAGGGAAGATTTAGACTGGATGTTAGGAGGAAGTTCTTTCCAGTGAGGGTGGTGAAGCACTGGAACAGGTTGCCCAGGGAGGTTGTGGCTGCTCCCTCCCATAGGTGTCCCTGCCTATGGCAGGGGGTTGGAACTAGATGATCCTTGAGGTCTCCTTCCAACCTTACCATTTTATGATTCTATGATTCTATGATCTGTTTGCTTTACGTTCCCAGTAGCTTACCTACTCCCATCAGTTTTCTGGAATGGCTTTTGCACCGATGAGGGTTTACAGATCACCACCTTTGTTGCCCAGACCTCATAATGGCTATTTCAGACAAGCAGAATCCCTTGGTTTGTGTCTGTCTGTTCTCTCCCTCTGGATACATTTTACTGGATTATATTTATGTACTGTAATTCATAAAGTATGGCTTTACATCCGATGCTGCATATGACGACATATTTTTTCTACAAGTTTCAGTTTTGTGTATTTCTAACTACTCGTGATGAATTCTGTTCTAAAGCATCAGAAAGGGTATGTTTGTATGGGTATGATTTTCCAGGGGTATGATTTACATGAGAAAGGCATCTATGTTTAGAAAATGGTACTCCTTACACTTGGCCAGTAGTGCTCTATGTACATTACGCTTGTAAAAATCTGCAGTAATGACAGCATTTCTCTTTTGCCTCAGGGGACCTTCATATCATCATCATCCTTCATACTGTATGGCCATTTAATGCCACCTTCTTTTGCATATCTATCAAGAACTATCTCACAAAGCTCCCTGAAATGTTGCTGCGTAAATGAGAACAGAATATGGATCACTCTTACTTCATAGGGTACTCTAGACCAATACCTCAGACAAATGAAACAAATTTCTGAAATGGTGTTCTAGCTTTTTTTTTTTTCTTTATCTTTTTTTTCTCCTTCCATTCTGCTTTGCAAGGTTATTCAATTACATCTTAAAATAGTTTATGTAGTTTAATCTGGGGGAATAAATGAGGTTACTTCCACAAAACTGTCTGAATCTGCACTTTTTCTGCAAGATGGACAATATTCAACAATCCAGAGATGTCTTTTCTCATGAATATAATAAGACATTTCTCAGTTGAATGACCAGAGGTGAATAGTTCTAATAAGGGTTTAGAAAGGAATAGCTATGGGGGGAAGAGAGAGGAAGAACAAGAGGGAACAAAATATAGAAAAAAGACATCTTCAAATTTTGCACAGAAAATTGAATACATGCGGACTCTTAGCCAACTATCTAAAAAATAAGAAACTAGAACGATTTTTTTTTTATCTATTTTTTTTTTGTGAATTTGTTAAGGTATATTTAACTTTAAAATAATTATTTAATGTTTGTAAATGGATGCTAAAACTGTCTAGTTCTTTATTTTTCTGTTAAAAAAGTGCAAGAGAAAATGTGCCCTACCACTGCTTTTCACCTTGAGCTGCACATCTGGTGTTTGTTTAATGCTATGCTTTAAATAAGCTTACTGAAGATGTGAATGAAAATAGTCAAAGCATTTTCACAATGAAATCCAGCTGTTTTCAAAACTATTCTAATTACATGTAATTCCACTGAATTAATGTAATCACCACTGCTACGACCTTCCCAAATTAAAAATTCTGTCATAACACAGACTCAAATATTAATGAAAACTACTTAAACTAATATGCAAATGCCAACTGAAGACATAATATCACAGACTATTGTTAATAGTCCTTAATTATTATTATTATGTAGGTTATTAATTTTTTTTTTCATTTACCCTCTTTACCTTCAGAAAAGAATATGATATTTTGTCACTGACCCTTCTAAAGTGGTACTGATATATGTCCAATGACATTGGATGTTATAAATTTTTTATTGTCTACTGTCATATATTGGGACATTCAATGTTTTACAGCAATATATTATGGGTTCCTTTTATTAAAAAAAAACCCAAACTGTAGTCAAGTATATCCACATTTGAGTACCTAACCAAAAGCTCTTATTTTCATATGGTCTCAGCTCGAATGTGTCAAGCAGCTGAGGAAACAATGGATTTTCTATTCCCCATTAATTCTGAAAATTAATTATTTATACAAATTTATATATCTTTAGTGAAATTAACATTTCAATATATTAATTTTGTCTCACAGGAATATCTTGTGCAATGTAGGGGAAAATCACCTTTCAGTATTTTCCTTTTAAAATAATAAATATTAATTTTTTAAAAATGTCTATGTGAACCATTTCAGTCTTTCTAAAATAGCACTGTTGTTTGCAGTGTTCCCATGCTAAAAGATTCAGTTATGATATTAACAAAATATGTCATTTTCAATGCAAGCATATTAGAAGTTTCCATAAAATCAAGCATTTGTACTAAGAAAATATGGTAAAAACCATTGGGCTTGCCTTGTTCATGTGCGACCTCTGTAACACAAAAGAATAAAAAATCCTCCTCAGTTATTCAACAGTCAACTTCCACGTTTTGTGGGGTTTGTTTTTTTCAGAGATATAGCCCTTTGTGCAATCTGCCCTGATCTTCCATGTCTGACTTCTTAGCATCTAGTGCTATACTCGCAGGCTATATACACAGGTGCAAGAAACAGGCACAAGACACTTAACTCTACACACAGAG
The DNA here is from genome assembly GCA_013399055.1 of Ramphastos sulfuratus. NCBI lineage: Eukaryota > Metazoa > Chordata > Aves > Piciformes > Ramphastidae > Ramphastos > Ramphastos sulfuratus. Next base: position 75,951 of record WBNM01039005.1, on the reverse strand, counting down.
GCAGAAATATTTTTAGTAAGTCAGGACATGGCTTTTCAGAAGCAGCACTACAATATTCTTCTGGAAGATAAAGACAATGTGTAATTGAGACTTTAACTAAGTTTAGTACCTAAATGATTCCAATACTTATGTTTGGGCATACCACTGCTGTAAACTGCCAGTAATAACAGCTCCCCCAGAAAATTATTTCAGACTCAAATTTTACCCTGCTATGTACCTACCAGTGTGTATCTTTCAGAAAGATCAGTTCAAGAGAGTGTTTGAGGCTGACTGTAGGATCTGAGCCTCCTCACTGCAGTCTGTGCTCTAGAGAAAACCCCCTATGACAAAACTCAAGTGTATTTTCAGGGTGAACTAAGACGGAATGAAAAAAAGCTGATCTTGCAATTTCTGCACCAGCTGCGGTTCCCTAAAAATTATTCTACATGCAGCCTGGAAACTAAGAATTTACCCTTCAATGTACAGTTTTGATAATTTTTCAGTCTATGCTTTTATCTTGGTCTCTACTTTGTAGGCGCATAGCATCACTGCTTGTTTGTTTTTCATTTATTTTTCTTTCCTTGACGAATATTTCATTGTCCTGTATCATCTGTACAGATTTATACATGCTTTAACAACAAAGCACTAAGAAACTGTCATCTCATATGAAAAGTTTTCAGCATTACAATTAATCACCATAGCCCTGTTACTGTAGGTGTAGATACTATAATTAGGAGGTCAGCAATAATTGTGTCAATGTAGTAGCATAAGGGGTGCTGGAGCAAGCAGTTTATCTATCTATTGAATTATATTATAATTGTGATTGAGAGAAAATTAGATATTTATATAGGTCAGTCTACTAATTAATTTCTCCGCAGCCTCTGGACGGTGGGTTTTGTAAATTTAGTTTGCTAGTTTAAATATTCTTCCACCACCTCTGAACACTGTAAGTCAATACTTTACAAAACCTACATCAGTCTGGTAAGTCAAATCTTAATTTCAACAATCATTTCAGTGACCTGACTATATGATATGGATGGCGGAGTGCACTGTCAAAGGGAGCAGGCCCCATTTAATCACTGTAAGGTCCCTAATAAATATTGGTCAAATATACTCTTCTTGTCTCTACCCATAACCCTTAAAAATAGCTATTCAATTGAAAAGGGATATAACACACTTCAACCTGCAATTTATTTCTAGTTATTCTCTGCAATGAATCTTCTAAAAGAGGTAGTCATACAGATATTTCTGCAGCACGTTTAATGGGAAGCTTGTGAATTCCCCATTCTTGCCACACAACGTAACTCTTTTTCAGTCAGATAGAATTGGAAAATGCTGACACAAAGACACGGCTCAAAAGATACAAGTGAAAGATAAAGAGAATTGTACAACCCATTACTCAAAGTTCTGTGTGGAATTACACTAGACACATTTTACTAGTATGGAGCAGTTATCTGTAAATTCAATTGTGAAAAAGGGATCAAGAGTTTCTTTGTGCTACCCCTATTCACTCATTTTTGATGCAGCTTTGGATAAAACACTTTTCATGCCTCCATTAGAAAAAAAGTAAAATAGTATCTGCACACTTTGAAGGGTAGCAACACGCAACATTTTCAAAACAGCCTATGACTCACGGACAGATAAACTTAATGGCTACAAAGATTATCATCTTTAGTCTTAGCATCAAGTTTGCTTCTGTTCTGTTTACTTCTGTAGTTGTCTGCAACTATATAGCAAATGGGGGTTGGGGACAAAAGGAACATTCAAGGGTAGTACTTCCCTTTAAAGCCAAAGTTTTGACAAAATTTGAGTAGGGTCTTTACAGATCAGATGTCTCCAAAGGTGTGAATAAATTACATCATGTGCAAAGACACAAAGAGCTGTAGAGGTAAAGCCGGGCAGAAATATTTGTCTGATATTTCTTGTTACTGAATTCAGCAAGTAGCTATGTGGTCCCTGTTTCCAGTGATTCAATTCTAAATCACTGAGATGGGCAATTTTCTCAGGGCAGGCTCAGTTACTTTTTGAGTCATTTTTATTGCATGAACAGACAAAGTTGTGAAAATCTGTTAGTAAATACTTAGTTTTAATTGACACAGTTTCCATCGACAAAGTCCTTGTAAAGTCATTTGGAGCCCTCTAACATAACATCGTGTGGAATTCTGCAGGATCTTCGCATGACTATTTTCAACATCCCAGTACAGGAATAGAGTTCTTAGTATGATTTTGGGG
>WBNM01039005.1:35149-73723 GCA_013399055.1 Ramphastos sulfuratus | reverse complement strand
GGGGGGGGGGGATGATTAAGAAATTAAAGGCAAACTTTTCCAGTAAGTCCACTGATTTCTTGTGACACACTGCAGTATTGCTGGCTTGTGCTTAAGTAGAAACACAAAGGAATAGATTTTCAGTCCTTGATTGGTCATGGTCAGTCGCCACATCACAGTACACATCATCCCTCAATATTTGACAAACTGGTTTTTCACTTGAATATTCAATACACATCCCCAGTGAAATTGTCCTTAAATGCCAACAAAAGTTCAGCTAAGTACCCTGTTTGCTTAGAGTGGACATCAAACTGGAGGTAAATGGTCGTCTGAATTTTAAGCAAAGGACTTTCTTCAGTGATAAGTCACAGAAATTACACAAGGTAGAGCAAATATTCCCTGAGCACTGTTTTTCTTCCAAATTCCTTTTCTTTGTAACCCTTCAAGGATACAAGCTGATTTGTTTTACTGGTCTCATTTGTTATTAAAAACTACTAATTTTCAGGTGTCATTCTTCTGCACCAATCACAACTTAGTTGCAATGTTTTAACCTGTGTGTTTCCAGAATCTTGACAACATACCAACAAACAAACAAACAAAAAAGTTTTGGCTTTCTTCCATTTCTTTTTCTTCTTTTTTTTAAGTTTGGCTGAAAGTAGATATGGAACAACAGGGAATAAGTTCACAATTCCAGAAAATCACACATGAAGCTGCTTCGAGTAAGAGTATTCTGCTTATCCTTAGGGCATTTCAAGAATATAAAAGTTTTATCAGCAGTGTGCAAGGGGCAAGCTTATTTCACAAGATTTTATATTCCTTTTCCTACCTTGCCTTCCATCTAATTAATCTACCACACTGTCCCTATGACCCTCCCACAGTGGTCCATATAAGGACCATGTGTGTGTCATTTATTTGCCAGGACTTGGCAACATAGCAGATTAAAAACATTAGTCTGGACCAAAGAACAAGATTTGTCAGCATCTCATATACTCCAAAGGACTTGCTACTACTTCTGTATTTGCCATGCTGGCCATGGCAGATAAAACCAAGACTCAGCCTTTCTGAATATCCACACATAGCAGGATGGTCTTTCCATTCTCAATACCAGAGTATGCATTTAATATCATTGAATTCCCTCTACTTTCTGCCTGGACAGGTACTGTCCTGGACCTGGAATAAACAAAGTAACCAGTTTTCCAGGATCTGCCCTAGTCTGAAAGAAGTAGAGCGAGATGGTTTGGGTTTTAGGGTTGTTTTTTATTTGGGTTTGTTTTGGGTTTCGGGGTTTTTTTTTGTTGGTTTGTTTGGTTGGTGAGTTTTTTTGTTTGATTGGTTTGGGGGTTTTTTTGCCTCTTAGGGAGGAAAAGAATACTGGATTTGAATTTTGAGCCCTTCATAATAAGGACATTAAGTTGCTGGAGCTTGTCCAGAGAAGGGCAACAAAGCTGGTGAAGGGTCCTATCAGGAGTGGTTGAAGGAACTGGGATTGTTTAGTCTGCAGAAGAAGAGGCAGAGGAAAGACCTCATTGCTCTCTACAACTGAAAGGATGTTGCAGTGAGGTGGGGATCAGTCTCTTCTCTCTAGTATCAGGTGATAGGATGAGAAGAAATGTCCTGAAATTGTACCAGGGAAGGTTTAGTTTGGATACCAGGACAAATTCCTTTAGTGAAAAAATGGTCAGGCATTGGAATAGGTTATCAGGCAGGCTTTACCCCCTCCTTGGATTATAGTGGTTTAGCAGTGAAATAAATTCACAAGGCATGACTCCTAACCTCTTTCTTGATGATCTAGAGGCCTTTTCCAACTGAACCAATTCTATGATTCAAGGAGGTAAGGAGTTAGTAGAAAGCCATGCCTTGACTTCTCATCACAAGGACAGAGACACCACAAAGGATGAGCAAAGTAAAGAAAATGTCTTCTGATGTTCCAAATTAATTCTCCCTCAAATTATCTCTTTTCTTTCCTCTAAGAGTTCTTATTAACATTGGGCAAATCCCATGAGTCATGCTAAGATGAAAGGACAAACAAAGCTGTAAACATGAATACAAGATAACAAAATGCCATTGGCTGTGTTTTATTACATGGTGTCCTTGGCTTTTTCTATTCATGAAAGTCAGCTCTTTCTTAAAAAAGGAATGTTAGGTTTCCACTTAAAATAACTGTGATTGGACTCTAATAATGTCAGAGCAACTAGTCAACAATGAACCCAGTAAAAAAATTTCACTTCATTACTAACAAAATGGGAGCCGTGCACACTTTTCTGTGCTCCTTTTCAGTAAAATGCTGACAGAATTAAGATGTGAATCACATTGAGGGAAGTGGAGGGTAGTTATTTCCACAATATAAATATGCTGATTATTTAATAAATGTGCACAGAATACCCATCTTCCTTCTTGTGTCTATCGTAATAAAATTGTTGCATTGCAGAAATGTCTTGTTCAGATCTGTCTGCAAATGGAGGACAGGACTGCCTACCTCTGGAAACACATGCATTATTTCTGCCTCTAATTTTTAACAGTCTTTGGTCTTGTAGTAGGAAAGCTGTTGTTGGCTCTGCTATTTTGATTTATTCATTCTTACCTTAAATTTTAAATAAGCAGAAGTGGCAATGGATTATACAGATACCTATTTTGGATCACATGTATGTTGTAGCAGTTAAAAAAAAAATCCTATAAAACTCCTGAATGAGGTCAACCTGTCCAGAAATTTGCCCGTGCACACAATGGACATACTCAACATCTTTCTTTCTATAGCCTTAGTCAGTTATCCACAGCAGGTCTAGTAACAAAATATACCTGAGAACTCAGAAAGGTAGTCAGAAGTGCATAGACCAAAGATTGGTTCCAAAATAAATAGGAACTGGTCCCAACCCCAGGGAAGGCAGTCCTCAAATTTGTATTAAGGTAGAAATCTGATTTTTTTAATAGTGAAATGCAGATAGGAACTGTCAGACTGATTCAAGGCAACAGGGTGGCAGTGACATCCTGAAGAATCACAGTGTATTTTCAGGGCTTTTACAGAATTAGGACAATTACCTAAATGCCACAGTGTCTAACTTTTCAGAGATCTTTTGAGCTTTGCATATGTAAAGATCTGTGAAGATTTTGTTCCAAGAAAGGCAGAATCCATATAGTTGCTTGGGTTGTGTCATTTTTTAAAGTTTGCTTGTTCAGAGTTTTTCATATGAGAATGGAGGCTCTTGTAATTTGGAATGTCTTCACTGTTGTATTAATTGTATTGTCCTCTCCCAATTGCTCATAAATTAAATCATTACAATTCAAATAAATGACTGCAGTTGTGGCTAGAAGACACAGCTTGGTAATAATCTGTCCTAAAATCTGCTGTAGAGAATCACTGGAAAGGTGAATAGGTTTAAGGAAACAGATTAGTTGGTTTGATGTGCCTTCTTTGTACTGCTCTTATGAAAGAAGTCAAATTTAAACACTATGCAGCCGGATATCTAAATCACAGAATCACAGAGCTTTAGAGGTTGGAAGGGACCTCCAGAGATCGAGTCCAACCTCCCTGCCAAGGCAGGATCACCTAGGGTAGTTCACTCAGGAACGCATCCAGGCAGGTTTTGAAAGTCTCCAGAGAAGGAGACTTCATGTCGTCTCTGGGCAGCTTGTTCCAGTGCTCGGTCACCCTCACTGTAAAGAAGTTTCTGCTCATGTTAAGGTGAAACCTTCTGTGTTCCAATCTGTAGCCTTGCTCCTCGTCTTAATGCTGCTGACCAGCAAAAAGAGATTGGCCCCATCCACTAGACACCTACCCCTCAGATATTTGTATACCTTGAAAAGATCTCCTCTCAGTCTTCTCTTCGCCAGACTAAACAGCCCCAGGTTTCTCAGTCTCTCAAATAGGCTTTGCTGCACCAGAATTGACAAAATGGTGCAGTATAATCCTAATATATACTAAATCTTTGTTTCTTAAATGTTTATTGTCACTTATGTATACATTTTGGCAGTTATTTGTTTCACACCAGTTTGTCAGGTCTTATGAAAATGTATTGTTGAATACGTAACTACAGAATCATACATCTCATCCATGCAGCATATAAGGGAACAGGATTTATTCTGCATGTATAGATATTTAGCCACTAATTTAACTAGATGGAATACTGGGCTTTAAAATACCAAATACAAAATAAAGTAAGCTCTTATAAGCATGGAATTGAAGCTGACAAGAAAGTACCCAGCTTTTCCTCTTTATCACCTCCAACAATGATAACAAGAGAGCACAACAGGTATATTTCATGATTACTCCTCAACAGGATTCCTTATAAAACCCAGATATATTGCTGAATCTATTAATTATAGAGGTATAATTTTCATAATTATTCTGATTATGTCATCCACGTGCCCTGTGCCGTTAGATGACAAGTGCAAATTCCAAAAACTCTATTGCAATTTCTATTGCACATCGGAAGCATTTCTTACTCTCAAAATAATCAGTACAGAGATAAAAGGAAAATATGCTGAGTGCAGTGAAGAGCACTGGAATGTTAGACTGAAAATCTTGAGGAAGATTGTTTATAGACAAACTAATTCTTAATATTTCTTTATTGCCATCAACTCCAACCACTCAAAGCTTAGCTCTTGAATTTGAGGATATTTTTTCTATGTCCCCAACTCACAGTCACTCTAGGGTCTTCCTTTTTATTTCACATTTTGTATTTCAATGGAAATAGATAATGATAACTATATCTGACAACAGTTTCTATACTAAAGCCAGACACTAACAGTGACTGAGACGCATTGTGTTTTGGTTAAGTTGTGGACTTTCAGTTCCAGTCATTGCACAGAATAAAAATTCTATGTTTATTAAAACTTCAGGTCTCTTGAAAAAAAATGTCTAATGAACTACACTGGATGTATTAGCCTGCTGGTGCAATTGGTCTTCAAAGAAACGCAGCTGAATACCAGCTATGAAACTTTCTCGATTTTGTTCCCAAAATATTTCTTCATAGTTTAAATTTTTAACCCTGTGCTCTTTTTGCCACATTCTTAAGCTGTGGACTGTTGAACAGCTTTTGTATGTCTCCAGAGATACAAATCCCTAGCTCCAGTACAAATGAGGTTTGTAAATGCTTGAGGGTGGAATGTTCTACATAAATGGGCGATGGTGTCATTACTTAGCACTGTGGGAAGCATTTTCAAAAGCTGAAACACCTCTGGCCTTCAAAAGTGGGGGAGTTTTTAAAAAGCCTAAAACTCCTCGTCCTTGTCGTTTGCAAAACCTGATAAAAATTTGATCCACTGGAGTTCAATATTCTTCAACTCCTGCAAACCTTGGCCTAGGCCCACCTCCAGTCATTTGTGTTAAAGGTATCAGATTGGGGAATACCTGCTTAACTTATAAATCTACATCTTGAAACATACTCTATGTCATGAAATAGTAAGCGTTTCCTTCAAAGTCAATCCATAAATAGTTGGCTGTTTAAACTCACTATGTATTTTTATTAGTTCGCTAAAGCCGCAAAGATTATTTCTAAATTCTCTACAGACCCTCTGTTTAACCAGTCTGTGTTACAATTCTTGGCTTGCAGCACTTCTATTTTTAGCTCTAATGGAACAGTCTTAAATTGCTTATTTTCTGTTTACTAAAGTCATTGAGTTTGTAACCATGGTAACTGTGGCAAGTGCCACAGCTTAACTCTTTTATTAAATGGATTGAAGCCACAGCTGCAAAACTTGAAAGGCCAGCATGTCAATTTTATACATAGCTTAAACTGCCATATTTAACACAGTATAGCAAGTACTACATTAAATATGAGGAGACGGATCCTGATTATAATGACAGAAATCTTTACTATCTCTCTGCTCAATGCCAAACAAAAAGCCCAGATCAGGTTCTGGTTTTGTCAATTTGCACAGCCTGTCAAGTCTCAGTGATTACAACATTTGAGCGCATAAATTGCAGATGATGTGCATTAAAGCTACCATGGAAAGACACCACCTCACAATTGTGTTTGCATGAAGCTTTTAGCATATTATTGTATTGCTTACAGCAATAGCATTAATTTTGGAACCACTATGTTCGGTCAGATAAATAGTAGGACTTAGGTCAAAACGAATGACTTTGTCAAGTGAAACTTCTTAAGAGTTATACTAGAGGAATTAATGCCAAAAAAAAAAAATAATCTGTACTTAGGTATTTGAACAGTAACACCTGAGTACCAGAGGCACTGAGAAATTATACCTTCTGTTCTTTTCAGTATAAGCTGGGTATGCTGGAAACTAAAGTACTTCTAAATTCATACTTCAATTTGTATATAATGGTTGAAAATACTTCTGAAGATTACTGAAAATTATTGCCACGTTTTAAGAGGTTTTCATGATATAATTTAAAGCCCCATAGAATCACATAACAAACGTAATTTTTAACACAAATCTAAACACCACTATATAGCCCCCAAAAGAGTGAGAGCTAAAATAGGAATAGTGATATATTTACACCCATAAATATTTAATGTATGATTCACCCTGTTGTAATAGAACCAAAAGTTTGAAGAATGCTTGACATTTGGACGAATGGGGTTCTGCTTCCTTTGCTAGTGTTGTGTTTGGAGCAGTGTTCACATTGCTACTTTTGGTGCCAAATGTCTTCATATTGCAAGTCTGTCTGCATAGGTACTGCTGGTGAATACAAAGTTAGGGGAAAAAAAGGGGAGGGGAGAAACTGAGATTTTTAAGGTGAGATCTTTTGGAAGAGGTAATAATCTTAGAAATTATCAAAAGATGTATTTCTTTCTGTGAAAATGTTAAATTAGATAATAGTGTGTTTGATGATCAATCATTAAATTCAAAGAAATATTCTTTGTTGGTGAAATGGAATTACTGGAGTGAAAAAATAATCATTTCCTTTGAGTTATGTATTTATTTATTTTGTTTTCTCCATCCACAGGATCTACCTTTATTTGCAACACTCACATAATCCCAGTGAAAAATCAAGAGGGAGTAGCAATGATGTTTATTATTAACTTTGAGTATGTAACAGATGAAGAGAATGTGGCATCTCCTGAGAAGTGCAAACCAATATTGCCATCTAAACTTGTCAATCGTAAGTTGCTCTGCTTGCCTCTACTCATATCTGGGAGAGTAATTAACCTGGGCAATAATCCCCATTACCTGACTAATTTAAGATACTGTTCAAATCATGACAAGTTAAATGTAGTAAACTTGTTATAATATTGGTGAAGTAAGCTATCAGTTGTTCGGTGCTACTAACAACATGGATCTTGTCAGTCTTTCTAGGGAATATAAATTGATTAAAATTAAAACAGTGTCCTTGACAAAAATTGTTTATTAACATAAATCTGTGAAAACAGTATTATGATACAGCCAAATATTTCACCTTAGCCTATTCAACACTGAATATTTATATTTTCCATTCTAAATAAAAAATAGTTGGTAGCAGGTTTGATTAAATTAGACTAAAAAATATAAAACAGAAGAAAAGTTCAATTAATTATCTTGATTTTATTAAATTGAAGTATTTAAATAGGGTTGAAGGATGGGAGAAAGGTTGGATATATAGATATGCTTCTGTTTTCATTCCACTCTGGGATGTATTTTCAAAATCAGAAAATTCTACAGAAAACAAAAGTCCACTTCTTCTACAGGTAGACTGTATAGCTTCCTATTCTACAATCTGCAGAACAGGTGCTCTTTTGCTGACCTTCACTCTGTGTTAGCAACAGCACATGATCATTCTGCTTTGCATCTGTACTCACGTAATTTGTTCTTACTACAAGATTTCCTAGAACAAGTCCCCATATGTACAAGCTCTTAGTAAAGCAGGGCATGCTTTAACAGTGACCATTAACACTCTCCTCTGACTGGCTCAGCAACAGTTGGAAAATGTCTTTTCACAGTGTAATAATCTTTGAAGTTAGAATGATAAAGGGACCTGGAACCTCAGTTTTCTGATTGTTAAATCAGCACTTTGGCTTTCCCTAGATAAGAGACAACATCTAATACAATGTTCACTGCCACAAGTGAGAAAAGAACTTTCCCAATGTAAGCACCATGCATGACTTGAAGTGATAATAACATGCTGTATTGTTTTTTCTGCTAGTTACGTTGAGAAGATTGTAAGGAGTAGGCCTGTAGCTGTGCATACAACAGCACTACCAGGTTCCTTCTGATGAAAGCAATCTTTGCCATTCTCCATAATCTAGAATTTCTGCACTGTATCTCCTGAACTAAATGTATAGGGTCTCATTCAAAGCTCTGTGGCTATCAAAAGTAAAACATTTTTAAAATTTCTCCTCATAGTACTGTCAAATCATTCACATTTTAAAATATTTATATTTATTTCTATAACTAATCAGGATACTAAAAATGCTCTTTTCATTAAGCATGGAGAAAGAGTTGTGGCTGAATTGTTCCAGATGAGCCAGTCTTTCCACTTTTGCCTCTGTAACTTTCCTGTCCTGTGGAAAGGAAAATTCCCATTGTTGGAAACCAGTAAATTTCAAATAATTATTGCTCACAAAAAAAATCATGAGTTTTTGAAACAATCTTGTAAATATTTTTTCACATATTTTCAATCTCGTGCTTTTCTACTTCCTTTTCTTATTCTGTTTTGCAGAGTTGGCTTTTTAAAATAACCATTACAGTCGTATTTGTCATTTTTCTTCAGATATCAAAATACTTCTCTTTTTTTAGTAATGTTATAGTAAAATTTCGAGTAAAGGGTATTAGAAAAAATAATAAAATTGCATCAGAAACATAATTATTAAAGTTATACCAAATGAACCACACTAATACTCTGTTTCTATTTCAGAATGCCATGATTTTGTGAATTTTAAAGACTTGATAGTTTTTAAAAACAATTTTACAACATAAAATTGCCCAGCTGGTCCATGCTTAATGTGGCTTTACTGAGAAAAGAGAAGGTAAAATACCAGTTGGAGGGGATAAAATAGGCACTTCATGTCCTGAAAAGATCTTTTTGTTCTGCTATCTGCAATAATACATCACTGTACATTTTCAAGTGTTGTCATTTGCAAAGTGTTGTCATAGCAAAGCTGCTAAAGAGGACATCTGCAAAAAAATCACTTAGTCAAAACATCCTTCTCTTGTTTTACAGTATTGACTCCTGACATACACAAGAGATTTCCTTGCTGAGAGTTCTTAAAAAATGAATAGGTGGGCCTCCAAGATCAGTAGTGCAAAAGGAGGCAAAGAAAGGTGACTTGAACCATTTTCCTGCTAGTGGGTGCAGCCAGATCTCAGAAACTAGCAGAAAGTAGAGCAGGCTGCTCTTAATCTTACCTAGTTGCTTGTGGTTTCAGAGCAGCCTGTTACGTGGGCAAAATCGGAAGAGCGGTGATACAAAATATATGCTACATAGCCAAAAATTCGTCTTGGCAGAGAGAATTCTCAAGAAAGAGGCCAACCTGTGCAAAACATCCAGAAATAACTGCAAGATATTGTATGTGGTCCAACGGTAGACTTAAAACAAATAAAAGCTTTAAAAGTTAGAAAAGACAGAAGAAGACCAATAAACAACAAAAGAAGTCAGAGGAAAAGTGGATTGCTTACTAGTAAAACCATTTTTTTAGAGTCATGTTCCCACAATAAGAAAAGCAAGCAGCAGATTCTCTAGGAGGAAGAGTTAGCTTTTTTCATCATCTTACTCTATTTAGAAAATACATCAACAAGTAAAGCAGGATCACACATGAAATGGACAGTAATAGACACTGGTTTGGTTTTGTTTTGTTTGTTTTTTTTTTAAAGAGGCAAAGAAACCAACTCCCTTCAAATCCAGCAACCAATTTAGAGAATAAAAACAGAAAGGGAACCAGCCATGTAACAAATACAACCTATCTCTGACAAACAACTAAGATAAGCAATAGCTTATGACAAAAGACAAAAGATTTCAAATTGCATTAGCATCTACTACCCAGAAGTACGCAGATCATGGAAGATTTCTTTTCAGAGCTCCTTATATTGAATTTTCTTATAATTAGAATGTCTTTTCAACCTAAGAGCAAATAAAAATCACTGAGTCAGGCCGCAGTAGTGCAAAGAATTGAAAGTGCATAGAAAATAAAAAGATTAGGTGGACCTTAGAAAATAGCTCTTCCATACTATCGTTCTTCCCCTAATTGATTCATTATGAGATGACATAAAATTTATCAAGTGTACCTTTGAAAAATCTTTCCTTTTTCTAAAAACATCTATTTTGCTAGCTGCAGCTAAGAGTTTTGAACAAGATTGTTTACCCCAGTGCTCCTCATGACTGAAATCTAACACAAAGTAGGAAAACTAGCATTTCTTGCTGTACACACAGTGTACTTTGTTTTCAAAGACTCTAGCAGAAAAGAGGAATGCCAGTCTGTTTGAGGGCTGAGGGCTCTCTGAACAAATTAAAGATCTATAGAAGACAACAGACATTTGCTAGATTGAGCTCAGAGTTCTGGTTGGGCAGGTAATTAAAAATTTATGAGCTGAATAGTGACAGACATTTTAAGAAGTGTTTCTAAGCTTTTTGGGATAGGGATCCTGTCTTACGTGCCATTATGATGTCTGACACAGCAAGGTTCTGATACAGTATTGGGCTTAGCTCATTATTTTATATATATAGATACCTACCTATAGATATCTATTTATAGATATAGAGATATAGAGATATATAGAGAGAGGGGGTTTTTTTGTTTGCTTTTTTTTTTTTAATCTGCAATATGTTGCCAGGAGTTTGATAACCAGGTTTGAATGTAATGAGAATTCTTTCTGGTCTGGTGCAGCAAAAAGCCAAATAGGCAGTAATGTGAGAAGTGAGGGAGAAGTGAGGATACCGGCTTCACAATAGTGTAAAAAATCCTCTCAGTTGATCGTTTTGTTCCCTTTATTCATCCTTGCAAGGATTTATTATCAGTCCTTTATGGCAGTCTGACTGGTATTTTTGGAATCAAACAGCTAATTTTTGGAAAATTTTAGGATGCATCGAATCTGTAAAGGACTACTAAATCACAGCCAATTTTTCACTCTATTCTGTTTCAATGCTTTTGTAGCTTTCCACAATTCTATTTTCCAATGTATCCTATTTCACTAGCAAAACACAGGAGATCTTTGTTCATATATAGTTCTTTCCTTTTTGGGAAAAAAAATCCTAAAATATTTGTCAGATTTTTTTTTGTTTGAGCTTCTACCTAAATATATTTAATATTTTATCTATCTCATATTTGTATTCAGAGACATGAGAAAATTTCTTCCGTAAGCACTTTTTCCATTACTAGGTAACATCCCCTTCTCCAGTGAGGATGTATTTGTACAATGTGCAGTTAAAATAAGACTTATACAAACCAATTTCTGCTATAAATTTCCATTCATCATTGAATCACTCTTCTAAATTTTGTCTCATTTCCAGGTATGGGAATGTTACTCATTCTTACTTAAAGTCTTTTCTAACAGGTTTTTAAATTTTTGTTAGAAGAGCTTTCTGTAGATTTTATACAATGAACTAGAACTACTTTATAAAGTCATAATATTATACAAGATTAGCAAAAATACTCTGTGAACACTACTAAATTATCATTGATAACAATTGATAACCAAAATGAGATATAAGAATTCCTGTACAGTGTGTTGTACAGACTTTATTAAACACTTAATTATAAAACGTTAAACTATTATTGCTTATGTATACAAGTAAGTCATCTGTTGCTGAAACAGAACCATGTAAGTAGCTGTCCAATTTTAATCCCAAATCTATCAAACATTCCAATCTGGCATTTTCATCCACTGAACCAACTCGATGAGATTTTTTTATAGACATTTACGGAACTAGTGGCATAATTTTTTTTCCTATTACCCGATTCTGTTCCTCAAACTTGTCAAATACTTTGCATCTGTAAAGCAACCAACGTATCTAAATCTATCATGTCATAGGGTGAACACTGAGAAAATCAGCAGCCATTTCACACTGACAGAAAGATTCCAACAATGCAGCTATAATTTTTCTACTTAAAGTAGACCATTTTAGGGATTGTAATGTACACACATTCACAGGATGAGAAATACATCTCAGACTTTTAATTTTGAATTGTCTTCATTTTCTACCTCACCTAGAGCATGCTGCTTTTTTACTGACATTTTTCTAACATTCACTTCAGTCCTGTCTAAAGCAAAACTCCTACTAATGTATAGGTTAAAATAGCTGAAGTCAAATAACATAACTTTATAACAAGTTTTATTAATTTACCTTTAAATGTTTTGACTAGCCAGACATACTAACCTATAATCATAGAATCATCCAGTCTTTTCTTGAACACCTCCAGGGATGGTGACTCCACCCTGGGCAGCCCATTCCAATGGCAAAGCACGTTCTCCGTGAAGAACTTCCTCCCAATATCCAGCCTCTACCTCCCCTGGTACAACTCGAGACTCAGGTAGTTGTAGACAGCAATGAGGTCACCCCTGAGCCTCCTCTTCTCCAGGCTGAACGACCCCAGCTCCCTCAGCCTCTCCTCATAGGGCTGTGCTCCAGGCCCCTTACCAGCTTCATCACCCTTCTCTGGACACGTCCCAGTACCTCAGCATCTCTTCAATTGAGTAGCCCAGAAGTGGTCATAGTACTCAAGGTGTGGCCTAATGAGTGCTGAATACAGGGGAAGAATAACCTCCCTTGTCTTACTGGCCATACTGTTCCTGATGCAGGCTAGGATGCCATTGGCTCTCCAGGCCACCTGGGCACACTGCTGGCCAGGCACACTGCTGTTCAGCCTACTATCTACCAGTACCCCCAGGTCCCTTTCTGCCTGGCTGCTTTCCAGCCCCTCTGTTCGCAGCCTGTAGTGCTGCTTGTGGTTGTGGCCAAAGTGTAGAACCCTGCACTTAGCCTTGTTAAATCTCGTCCCATTGGCCTCTGCCCACCCATCCAGCCTGTCAAGCTGCCTCCGCAAGGCCCTCCCACTTCCAACAGATCAACACCTGCTCCTAACTTGGTGTCATCTACAAACTTACTGATGATGCTAATATGATGATAAGCTAATATTGGTTCCCAAACACAATGTTTATTACCTCATGAGAGAAAGCCCAGAAAGTTACTTGATTAAGCCCAGAAAGTTGTTTGATTGTCCAAGGTCTGCACCACTGCAAGCAAATTCATTGTAAGTGAGGACTAGCCAAGAAAAATTGTGTCCAGGAGGACAAAGGTTTCTACCTAGCCAAGCAGCAGCATAGTTCTGACAACCCTAATGTCAACATGTGCATTTGTCTCCAAGGTATATCACAGCAAACATCAGGTGAACTGAGAAGGTGTTGAAAGCTTCTCAAAAAAATATACCCAAACAGCAATCACCACTAAAAGACAGAAGAACCTCTGGTACTTTTGCTTTCAGTGCTCCACAAATACCTAGCTGAGTAACAGTAATGGTTTAAATTAAAACAAAGAGGTTAATCTGTCTTTTCCCTCAACACAGAATTGAGGGGAAAACAACACAGAAACTCTGGGTTGAGACAACAAAAAAATATAAAAAAGCTAAAAAAAAAAAAGACAGCGAGAGCGAGATAAGAATAGAGTTTCCTGAGAAAATCAGATAATCATAATACAAATGCAAAATTACCTTAGCCTGTTTACAGAAAAAGCACAGCAGAAAGCAGCAGCAAGCAGCAGTCAGAAACAAACAAGCTAAAATCCAATCCAGACCTACTCCCCCATCCCTCCTCCTCTTGCTGCTATCTCAGTGTAAGAACTCACACCCAGAACCCAGAACCCAAAAACATCAACCAGAACAGGAAGCCTCCCATGTAATAATCTGAACTTCAAGCCCCATGATACTTCGCTTTGGCCAGCACTTTCATTTTTGAAACTGGCATGACGCAGAATGGTATCAATAGTAGCAAACTAAAACTCAACCTATGACACTGAAAGAACAGTCATTAGAATAAATGCATCCTATTAGTCTTTTACTGATAGAGAAATGGAAGTGGAGTGGCTGTATTTCTGTTTCCTTATGATGGCTACTTTGGGGGCCCAGATTAGAAAGAAAGTCTTCCTGGTTTCTAGCCACTGTAATTAGCTGTTTGCATTACAGCCTTTCTGAGCTAGGATCACAGAGGTATTGAGCTATAACTTGTAAAAATGTTCAATTAAAAAAAAAAAAAACCACAAAAAACAATCTCTGCTTAAAGAGATTATGAACCAAAAAGAGGGAATGACACAGCTTTCATACCTCACTTACCTCACTGGAGGTGATTTGTTCACACTGAACAGGAAAAGAAGCACATACTGACAATATTCCAGCTATTCAGAGACCCTGCAAATTTTGCTTTTGCTATTTAAATAAATACATAATAAATATGAGAAGTGGATATAAAAAGGATTCCTGGATTTAACACAATCCAGGATATTTCTCCCCATCTTACATTTTTATTCATTTTCAGGAGATCTCCTATCTATTTGTTCCTTTCAGGACATTTAAAACAAGTGAGTTCTGTGAGGTAACTTGAAAGCTAAGATAATGATTTTGCAAAGTCACCCCACATTCCAATTCATCACTCCAGGAAAATAAAGAGGCACTGAGTTTTGCATCACACTCTGATGGAAGAGAGAGACACATCGATTATTCATAATAAGAGCTAGCACAGAGAACTTAACCTATCTGTGTACTTGTGAAACCAAATTAGAGATTGCAACTTTGAAGAAGGAAAAATCAAAACTGTTCACGAAGTGCCATGTTTACACATTTCTTGAATACCTCTGGGACTGGTGACTCCACCACCTCCTTGGGCAAACCTCCAATGCCTGACCACTCTTTCAGTAAAGAAATTATTCCTAATGTCCAATTTAAACCTCTCCTGGCACAACCTGAGTCCGTTTTCTCTTGTCCTATCACTTGTAACTTGTGCAGGACCCAGCACTTGGCCCATAAACCCATCAACCCAGTCTGTCCTCATCCCTCCCTTGATATGCTTCTATGTTAAGGAGCATAGCATCCCAGATAAGTTTGGCATTTCAAAAACCTGAAAGCAACAGGCAAAGACACATAATCTGAGTTCTTCCCATAAAGACATGAAACAGGTAAGCCCTATGAGGAAAATAAAACTTCTCTGAGGTCATACTCTAAAGAAATGTGAGTGAATAAAGCTTATTCTTCCTAAGAAGATTATGAATATATCAATTTTTCAACGAGTTTCTCCCAAATACAATTGGCATTTCATAGCAAAGAAAAGATGACTAAGAAATTAGAAGATGTTCCAGCTCATAAGAAATAGCACATTAGTCTGGATACTTTAGTTTTCTGTCTGAAACATTAGACACCTTTATTACTTAGTAATTGGAAACATATATTGATCTATGCAACAAACTTTGCAATTTTCAAAGCACTTCTTAATGGAATAGTTCTTAAGTTTTCCAAATAAAAAGACAATGTACTTTTAAAACAATTTTTCTGCAGGTTACATATATTGTATATGAATTCAAGCTATCTGAATTTGCTTCTAAAATGTGAAGAAATTTGATATTTTACCTTCCTTTCTCTGTGATCTGTTCATTTCTTTGAATCATTTCTTTTTAAGCTAAAGCTTTTTGTAAATCTAGTTTAATTGTATTTCAGATGGTAACAACCTTTCGAGTGGCTCTTCTTCAGGTAAATCTATCTTCTAAAATTCTGTCTACTAAAGTCCTTTTATTGTTTTGTTCTGGTTCTACTCTTTCAGGATCTCATTACATTTTATATAAGAGCGCAAGTCAAAATATGGCTCTCGCTCCCACTCTCTGGATAATTATTTCTGCAGAATTATAGATATAACTGCTAAACTATTAAATTTGATATAATTATATGACATATAAAATCCAAATGTACTGATACTTTTCAGTTTATTATCACTGAAAGTCCTTGTATGCAGAACATATAAAAGTTTCAGACAAAACACATTGCTTAATTTGGTAGAGGTATATAATTTCAGTGTTAAAACATAAAGAGAACTTCTTCAGACTTCCTATCTCAGGAAAAATAAATATCTTTTATTCTGTGAAGTCTAGCAAGCAAGGTGATGAAGGGATGAGAATCTCTTGTCAACTTGATTTAATAGGTGGAACAATTATTTTTTTCCAGCTACCAAAACCCCACCATATTCTCATCAAGATAATAAAACATTGTGCTAGTTGATTAATACTTCGCATATAATATAATGCACTTAATTACTTTTTTCTTCTTTTACACTTTAATTACGTCTAAGAAATATAAAGCAAGAAGTAATATCTTTTTTGAGACAAATGTGGTGGGTTGGGAACTTCCCCCCCCCAAGTAATTTACCAGATGAGCTCAGATGGCATGGAAGTAAGGTAAAGCTATAGTTACAGCAAAGCTAAATTTACAAGCATATATACAGAATACATTTACATGTATTTGCAATTATATACAATTTAGAACTAATACAGAAATCAAACCTTCCCACATGGACAAAGAAAGCCCAGAAGGGGCCAACACCACCCTCACCCCAACAAAGCTCACCATGAAAAATTAAGAGAGCCAGTGCCCAAGAGCCAAGAAGAATTAATTGTTTATACATTGGCTTTTTGTACCTCTTAGTAAACCTATGAATGATATAGACTTTATCATTATTTTCCTTTTACAACCAATGCCCCGCTCATTCAGATTCTGCACTGAACTTTCAGGAAAGTACCAGCTTCTCTTATTAAAATATTCCAGTAAGCCTTAAACTAGCACAACAACTAAAACTTTGGCTTTTTCATAGGCACATTGTAACTCCTATAATCTCAACATAATGAATAAGACATAATAAAATGACATTTCAATCAAAACTGGGAAGAAAAAGTAAAAGTACAGATTCATATTAGTATTCAAAGATATACCCATAGGCAGACCCGGAGAACATTGCTCAGACAGGTCAGCCCCACACATTCCCTTCATTTCCTTCCTTTCATGTTTTGGCAGACTACCTCAGAGGCCTAAATGTAGACAGAAGAATCTGGAACATTATTCTCTTAGTCATTCTAAATAGTAGCTTTTAGGAGATCTATAGCCTGGAGACAAAAATATGCCATTGCCAGCAGAGAGAAAAAATAACTTTCTCACAAAAGAACATAAAGATTGTTGTTACTAATACTTAGAGAACTCAAGTGCAATCTTAAATTTTAGACAAATCTAAAAGAGGAACTGAAATGACAAAATTAAAGTAGACCGTACCGGAAGTGTATGCAGTGTCAAAGAATAATAAATTTAAGCTTCTGTAGTTAATAATTAGACATGACTTCCTTTTCCTGCCCCTAAAGAAATTAATATTACTTAATTAGCAGAGCAAGAAAATTATCCACTTATGTATGCATCTCTACATTTAGGGGAAAAGAATTGGAAAAAAACATAAATGGCTCTTGATGTAATTCTCTGTCCTAAGGCCTGCTGAGCCCAGACCAAAAATAAGGCAGCATCACATGCCGCTGTTTTCATAGAGCACATTCAAGTATTTGCTTCTATATTAGGCTGTCAATGTTTTGTGATTCCTTCAGCCTGTTTTATGAGCTCTTAGATGGTATTTCTAAGCCTTTGAGAAGCAGTTCAATAATTGCCTGTGTCTGTATTTCTGATAATCTAGATCCTGAAAATTCCTTGACAGTAGGCATTTGATTATCAGTCTTTCAGCAAAGAGCTAACTTATACTCGTTTGTGAAACTGCTTTTACTTATTGTTTGGGAAAGTTTCCAAATGAAACTACTGTTGAAAAAAAAACCTGTGTTCTAGAGGACAGTCTGCCATAATTGACTTCCCTTACTTTGTCAAGGAAATCTCTCTCTGTTTAGAGTAGCTTGATCTTCGTGAATAAGTGTGTTGTATTCTTTAATCTTATATATTGAAAAAGTAATACATGTTTCATATTATAGCCAGACCAGTCATTCACTATGATAAAACTTTCCAAGATTTCCTTCAACACTTTACAACAGTTAACGAGTTTTACCAGAACATAGACAGCTGAGTTTGGTTTAGCTCTCAGTAAAGGACAGACAGAACATCATACTGGAAGCAGTACTGACAATTCCTACATATCAATCAATTTATCTTGTGCAAACATTTTTGTACATTGGAGCTCCTTTGATTTAATTTTGGAAAGTCTAAATCTAGAGAAAGTTGAGGGTCTAGTAGAATAAATCTCACTTGCAGAGAGGGAGCCTGAGACCAGCTACTGCTTTTATACCTTTGGCTGACTTATGTGAAACCAGCTTCAGGGACTGGTTTCCAGATAACTGCTTCTCTGCATCACCGTGAAACTCTTCTACTTGAGATGCTACAAAAAACTGGCTGGGCAAATCTTTGAGAATCCATCATGACCTCCCATCTCTGTTAGAGCTACCCTTCTGCAGAGCTCAGGATAAGAAACCAATAATCCCACCCATGTTGACATGGGCCGAACAGACCTTAAAACAGCACACAGAATCTTGCAGCAATCCTAAAACCACTAAAGAAATTATAGCAAAAGTACAGCTCTCTCGGTATTAGGTGTGTCTCTAACTTTACCACTACGTCTGGTATATAAGTGCCTATTTTCATTCCTAGAAGTTTAAGAAGTACCTTCACTGTATGGAAATATTCAGGCCAAATATAATTTTCCTTCTTTGTTACAGAATGCTTGCAAGGAACAGATAGGGGAATTACCTGCCAGGTGGGCATACTGGGTTACTAAGAAATCCTTATTCAGATATGGTGCTGCTGAAATACTTAATTTTCAAAATTAAATTTGCATTGACAGGGGGGGAAATTTGCAACCATGATAGAAACTGTCTTCTTGGAACCAGTTTTCATTCTTTCTTTTTTTTCCCCCAGGGCACAAAATTTCATATGATGATATTCAGTGTTTAAGAATTGCAGTTTTCCAATAATGCTAACGTCTATTTCCATATCAATTGAAAAGCAAGACTATTAAGTATTCTTATCAAGATAGTGGGTGTTTTTTTCCCTACTCTTGTTTTGGTAGTAGTTTTGTTAAGAAGAATTTATTTCCATGAATTCTAAATATGTTCTCCTTTGATCACTCAAAATACGAAACAGAATTTTAAAAGGCTTTCAAAACACAAGAAAAATTAATTGAATTTGGGATATTGGAGATAACTGCAGAGTTTAGAGATTTTTTTCTTATCTGTAATATATTTTTGGATTGAGTTCTACTACTTAGAAGAATTAAGGGTTAGCTGAGATACCACAGGGAATAAATGTGGCCAACAGATTAACTCATTTGCAAATTATTTATTCAGTGAGTGAGGCAAGGTTTGAAGGGAGGAGGTGGAATGTAAGGCTGCAATTGTGACTGATTCAACTGCTTTCCTCAGCTGCTCTTAGCAAGCCACAATTAATATTATCTCTGACTCAGCATTAAGAACTATTTAGCAACCTAGCCTTCAACTTCAATAAAACATAAGGATTTTAACATAGCAATGTCTAGATATTTATAGTAAATAGATAGTTGCATCTCAAAAATGTTTTAGTATTGCAAGCCAAGATAAATATACTTTGCCATGATATCTACACAATGCAGATGTTGGCCACTTCCAAACTTCCAAAAAGATTTTATCCCATAAACAGTATGCTAGAAAAGCTTCTACTGGCCTGAGGCCATGGATTTTGCTTTGTGACAAATTATATTATTACTTAGCTGAGTAAGGAACTGTAATGTAAACTAGACAAATTCTGAATGGGCCTCCTGATAGCTTTAACAGCAGTACTGCAGGAGACAACTGAATGTCCAACACAACATATAGCTCATTATCCGTTCATTGAAAAGGAATAACAATACTCCTCTTCTAATTGATATTCAAATTAAAGGCAGGAAATAGAGATTTTGAGACCATTTTTTACACGTTATAGAAGAATAACAAAAAGCTACTCAAGTTTTCAATTTCAAGAGTCTTAGCAAGAAGCAAAATTCTCACTGAATATTCTTTCCAGCTGAACTACAGTTAGACAGCTAAATCAGTAATGCAGTACAACATAGTCATATTAACTTGGTGAAGCAGAAAAGACCATCTGCACCACCATGAATATGACTAAAATAAAGTGTGAGCAAAAAGCCTCTAACAGTGTCTAATACCAGAAAACATTATGAATGGTATTTTTAAGAAGTTAAATGTAATTGATGAAAAGAAAGTTATAGTATGCTTCACTTTTGATGCAATAGACTTTCAAAATTGATATTATAAACTGCTTTACAACTCAATCCTATGTGCATCTTTAAATAATATTTTTTTAATGTACTTCACTGATTTCAGCTGTAAGCAGTTTGTTCAATTGTACTTAAGCTAGAAGAAATATGCATGTTCTCAAGATGCACTCTGACGAGTATCACTGTGTAGACTGAAAATTGGCACCTCTAACAGTTCTTTAAAACATGCATGACTCTGCTTTTATGTAATACAGGTTTCTGTCTACTGTACTGTTGTGTATGTATGTGTATTAGAGTGCTATTTGGAACTCAACAACCTTTTTCAGAAATATAAAAAAAAAAAAAAAAAAGAATATTTTTGTATTTTTGCATGGATTTACATAAAGTAGAGGGGGGAAAGTGGAAATAAATAGCCAGATTTCTAAACGCTGAGATGTTATCAGTTGAGTCTCAGCATTTCTTTATTATTTGATACATTTTTAATTACTTGGATAAAAAAGGTATAAACAATAAGTTGAGAATATTTGCAGATGTCACAGAATTATTCAGAAAATTATGTTAGAATTACAGCCATATGCAATGATACTGAGTGGCCGAGTGATAAAACAGAAAAAGAACATTTTTACAGGCATAATAATAAAGACTAAATTATCCACTACCAGTCAAGAAAGAAATTTCACAGCTGTCATGAAAATATCTTAAGTAAGCACAAGCTGCAATTGAATATTAGGGATTATAAGAAAAGGACATAAGATCAAAACAAAAAATACTTTGATCCCTGATTCTGGAAATAGCTCAGGCCACTGTCAAAAATTATCACATTACAAATGAAAAGGAATGGAGAAGTGTGAGAAGGATGATCAAACATACACAGTATAGCTATACTAGTATACTTCAGGATGGAAAAGAGGTATACAAAGAGAATGTAAAGTATGAAAAGCTATAAACACTACTGAGATTATTAAAAGGGAACAACTACTACCAAATTTTCCTATCATAAAAGCAAGCATCCTCCCCAAGGCAACAGTTTTACACTAAGGGGGAATACTTATTCTCAAAGGTATGCTAAAATTATGGAATTTCCTATAGTTCCTATAGTAAAATATGGAGTTTCCTATAAAGTACCTAGCAGACCAAAGTACAACTGCGTTTTCAAAAGCACTGAGACAAATTCACAGAGGAAAAGGTACACAGAACATTCACTTCATGGTTTGAACAAAATCTCTGGCTCAGAGAATTTATGAGCTGCAGATAGCAAGAAACTGAGTAAACTTACTGGGAGAAGTAACACAATGTAGCAGATCTGAAACTCCTCGTCCACATATCCACTACTGGATAATAACACTGGTCCAACAGCATGATGGATGGACCTGTGGTAACTTTAGCTCTTACAGAGTTTCCTTTACAAAATGTAGGGCAGTCTCACCTTCCCTGATTTCAAATTAAAAGTAAATTCAATACTAAATATATAGGACACATTTTGAAACATTAAATGATTAATTAGATTATTAAGCTATGCCATCAATTACTCTACACTTAACTGCTGTCTGTAGACATCGATGAAAGATTATTTGAAAACATTTCAGTATAAGATGGTAAAATTCTGTGCTAGATATAAATGAACATTAGCTATCTACAAACTGACTGGGAAAAAAAAAAGAGAAAGAAGAAGAAGAAGAAGAAGAAGAAGAGGAAGAAGAAGAAGAAGATGATGATGATGAAGAAGAAGAAGATGATGAAGAAGAAGAAGAAGAAGAAGAAGAAGAAGAAGAAGAAGAAGAAGAAAATCTTATTCCAAAAATAATTTGTTATCCTAGGCAGGGGGGTTAAGGAGACACTATTGATTCATTGCGGAAAACATTCATGTAGGAAAGTGATGTGACAAGAATCTAATAGATAAGTCTGATTGTTTATGCAGTGACACCTGGTTATTTCAATTATTACATTTTATTAGTTTTTGGGTTGGGTTGTTTTTTTTTTTTTTCGTGGAAGTGAGGGTAGTTTTGGTTTTCTTTTTTCTACAGTGCTTACCATGTTTTCTATACATCAGAGCCCCTGTACCTCCACCTGAGAGTTCTATTACACAATATCTACACATATTTCCTATCTGGGTTTGATTTTTTTAGACAGACAGTCTGTAAATTTTACAGTTCTTCTCCAATATTTTCTTGATTTGCACCATACTTTGCATTTCCTCTCAGGTACCAATATTTCTTACTATTATACAGTGTAGTTTTCCCACAAACTCAGAATAGCTTACCCTGTCATGCAGTATGCCAAAACACACTAAGTCACTCCCATTTACAAAAGACAATTGTGTTGTATGCGTGCACCTGAGGCTTGAGAGCTGTGTTGCAGCTTTTCTTCCTGAATGTTCCATTACTTTAAATTTTTAACTTATTTAAAATAAGCATTTCACTTAGTGGTAAAATTCAAGTACAGGAAAGAATTGTGGCAAAACTGATACAAATCTTATTTTTCCTTCCTGAACCATTAACACTGGTATCCTCCTGTTTAATCTGAAGCCAAAAATCAGCAGTACACATTTAAGCACATGGAGTTCCACCAGTAATAGAATCCCCAAATACCTGTTTCACAGTAACAGCTGCCAAGCAAAGTGATTTGATGTGTTCTCTCAGTTTTGTATAGATGCACAGATTTTTAATTTAGAAAGGATGATTGGAATAGATAACCCTATCTCTTGTAAAACAGACTGTAGAGTCAATGCTACTATGACTACTTTCAGCTCAATAGCCGAGATCTGACTGAAGTATGAAATCATTTAACACTATAACAGAGTTACAACTACGTAATATTTCCATATTTATGCATTCCCTTGCTAAGAATTGTAATTAATTAGGTCATTATTTATAGCTATTATTATGCACTCTGGCTGTGTGTGAAAAAAAGCAGATTTTCCCAAAAGATACTAATGGGTAATATTTTCTTCTTTTCTGTAGGCAGACTTTTTGGGTTCCGGTTACCTGGATTGAGACTTCTAACATACCGAAAGCAGTCCTTACCACAGGAAGACCCTGATGCAGTGATAGTTGACTCATCTAAGCACAGTGACGACTCAGTGGCAATGAAGCACTTTAAATCACCTACAAAAGAAAGCTGCAGTCCTTCAGAAGTGGATGATACAAAAGCACTGATTCAACACAGTACATGTTCACCTTTGGTTAATATATCAGGACCTCTTGACCATTCATCACCTAAACAGCAATGGGACAGACTTTACCCTGACATGATACAGACAAGTAATCCACTAACCCACTCCAGATCAAAGGAAAGCATTTGTAGTATACGGAGAGCATCTTCAGTACATGACATAGAAGGCTTTAACGTCCATCCCAAGAACACTTTTAGGGACCGTCATGCAAGCGAAGGTATGGTAGAAAGTCAACCAGTACTCTTTGATGTACTAAGAAAGGAATTCTTGCAATTTTTCATAGCAATTATCATAGCAAAATTGTAATCAGATGTATTTGTTCACAGGTACACTAAAAATATTAAGGGCCCAAATATGCCGAAGTATTTATACTAAATACTGCTTTTCGTGTCTAAGCAGACCATTGAAATCATGGGGTTGCTTTTTTGAGCACCATCTGCCTCCAGTATTGGGTATAGCGAAATCAAGCCAAACATTCTTAAAGCTATTGTTAGTATTTAGAGGGCAATCACAGAATCACAGAATCATCCAGGTCAGAAGGGACCTCTGAGGTCATCAAGTCCAGCCATTTCACCACTTCACCAAGTCCGTCACTACATCATGTCCCTAAGTACCAGATCTATATGGCTTTTAAACACACCCAGGGATGGCAACTCAACTATCTCCCTCGGCAGCCTGACAGCCCTCTCCATTAAAAAAAAAAAAACACATTTTCCTAATGTCCAGTCTAAACCTCCTTTGGTATACCTTGAGGCCATTCTCTCTCATTCTATCGTTAGTTACTTGTGATAAGAGACCATTGCCTACCTCTCTACAACCTCCTTTCAGGTAGTTGTAGAGAGCAATTAGGTCTCACCTCAGCCTCCTTTTTTTTTAGACCAAACAGCCCTGGTTCCCCCAGTCACTCCTCACAGGATTTGTTCTGAAGGCCCTTCAGGAGCTTAGTAGCCTCCTCTGTACTCACTCCAGTGCCTCAACGTCCTTGTACTGGCAATGCCCCCAAACTGAACAAAGTACTTGAGGTGCAGCCTCACCAACACTGAGCACATAGGGACAATCGCCTCCCTGATCTTGCTGGTCACACTGTTTCTATGGTCCTCTTGGCCACCTGGGCACACTACTGGCTCATATTCATCCTCCTGCCAATCAGTACTCCCAGCTCTTTTTCCACCACACATCTCTCTAACCATTCTTCCCCAAGCTTGCAGCATTGCACGGGGTTGTCGCAGACCAAGTGCAGGACCTGGCACTTGGCCTTGTTGAAGCTCATACAGTTGACTTTGGCCCATCAGCCTAACCTATCCAGGTACCTCTAGAGTCTCCTTACCCTCAAGCAGATCAACACTCCTACATAATTTTGTGACTTAATCATAAGGTCAAGTTACAATTCCATGCACAGTTCTATCCCATACTCACACATACTAGATTTTCTTTGACTGTATTAAACCCTACTTCAGAGATTGAAAAGTTTTTTTTTCTCTTAAATCTGTACCGTGAAAATTGTATATTCACTTATCCAATACTGAGATGTCTTTTTTTCTCACACTGGAAAAAGTATCCTCAACAACTCCACTTATACATTTTGTATAATGCTTAATGAAAAAGTGAAATGGTGAAATACTTAGTGTAAAATTCATATAACTGTAATTTTTCTCTTTGTGTCGGTATATTCTTACAACAAATTTACAAAGATGTTTTCTCTATTTGCTTTTTCTTCTGTCTCTCCTAATTACACAGTCATGGAGTGGTGTGGCTCATGATTTCTTGTTGGAGACAGGGAGCCTGAGAAACTGGGAAAACACTTTAGTAAACAGATATTTCAAAGTCCTGTGAAGGGAGAGCCACATTTGAAACTGTCTTTTGCAGAAAAGAGGCACATATGCAATACTTTTGCAGCTGCTGGTGGTCTAATGACTTGAACTGCATGCTTTTTATTCAAGGCAGATAACAAGGAATGTATGAGAAATATCTTAATATTTAAAAAATATACATCATGGAAGACTGTGTACAGACTCATAAATTAGCAAAAAAAAAAAAAAAAGCATTTTTATTTTCAGTGATTGTCTGTTTTTCTTCTATTCACTGACTGCAAGTGTAAAATTCTCATGCACTTTGGACGGTCCACATCAAGAATTCTTTCCTTCTCTACATTTCCCAGTATGTAAGTCTGAATGCTTCTCTGCCACCCAAATTAACTCCTAGAACAGCAGAACTAATTACTCCTTCCAGTTACTCCTTCCTATATAAAATATAATGGATAGATACTTCCTTTCTCATTTCAGTTTCTTTTGGTATCCAATTTTTTCAGTTGAAACGAACCTGAAAACTCAGTTAAATCCATTCTAAACTATATCATTTTGCTGTATTTCATGTTGACATTCAAGCCAATATTTCAAAATCAAGATTTGGGGGCTAAAGTCACCAAGATTCAACCTTGGCTTGTCTTTCGGACAATTGTGTAAGCTTCACCTTGGGTTCAAGTTCCCCACACATTGAAACTAACCTTTCAAATAAAACACCTTTAAAGATATCTGGTTTGACAATTTCTGTTTTCAGAACTTGTTTTCACTAAAACACTTCCCAAGTGGTCATTCTTCATATAAGTGATATAATGAAAAAAAAGAAAAAGTAGTAATGAGTTTGAATATTAAGTATCTTTGGTTATGGTGGAACAAAGCTCATGCAGAAATCCCCACATAATGAAATACTTGTTGTGAGAAGGAGCAAAATATTCAGTTCTATTTCACTCATTATTTTACAAATATTTAACACTAAGGAAAATATTTTTTCTATGAGGAGTCAATAATCCATTTGAATTTCTTTGACCACTACATGATACAATGAATTACAGTGTAAATAGATAAAACACTGCCACTCCGGTTTCATTCTGTATAAGCTAAAAAATAGCATATGATCTGCCCCTAAGTTTAGGCCATACATGCACATTCTAAAAAAACACAGTAGAACAGAAGACAGCACTCAGAACTGAGTTGGAATTAGTAACCATCCTTGATGCCATCTGCTTCCAAGCATATTAGAATTTGGCATTTTATGCTGAAAAGATGTTTAAATTTAGCCAGAAAACCCTGCTTGCCTCACTCATGAGCCATAAACCCCTTTTGTTCCTATAGAACAATCCATGCAAGTTAGGAGTCAGCCTAAATCACCTCCTCTGGACTCACAGATTCTGAGCAAATGCTGTAGATTCTATACTAGACAATGTTAAGCCCTAAGAAAAAGTAAAGCACAATAAGTAAGATCAATCTACCATCCCTCTGGGCTAAATTATTACCTAAGGAAGTATAAGATTTAATGTATTTCCCATTCCATTTTTGTTTGTTGATATTAATAATTTCAAATTTTCTAGAAATTTCTGAATGCTACTGTTTAAAAATGCAGTTCACTATTCAATTCTTTCTTTCTCTTTCAATTCAAACAACATTAGGCATAACAGAATTCTGATGTAATAGTGTTATTTAAGTCAATACTAACTGCAGTAATTCACCCACAGTCATTTTTTTTTAAGATAACACAATTGAATTCAATTACATAGCATAGTTGCCTATCACTTTCAAATTATATGCTGAAAAGTATTACAGAAGAAATTTACAATATAAGATTTTAAGCGAATTCAAGTACTCCATGAAATTGCAATCTAAATTTGCCTATTTGGCAACAAAAGCAGAAGGAAAGGAACTCACTGCACCACACAGATTTTGTGCTTCATCTGGCAGGAGACATAACACCAAGAAAGGGCAGCCTGAGTCATGTTGTATACACATTGATAGAGTAGCATTTTCCTATCTACCTGTGCACCTGTGCACTATTCTTTTAAAAACTAGTAAATATTAATAATAATAATAATGACAATGACAACAATAGAGAATACTTTATAAAAGAGAATTGATTCTTGAAAGAATTCAGGATGGGGTGTGACTGTGAGGACAGAGAGCTTTGCTAGTGTTGCCTTGCAGAAAGACATCTAGGAGCTGAAGAAATGTTTCAGGTTTGTCTTTCTCCTCAGCATTTCTTCAGTATTTACTCAGAACAGGGCTACTCAGCTTACTGCCAGAGTAAAAACTATTCTTCCTATGAGCCTTGGGCAGGCACAGGATGTAGAGGTCTGTGCAGGGCCACCTGTACAGCCACACACCCCATGCAGCCAGCAAGACAGTCCCACTGCGGCCGCCTCAGCCTTAATTAATTACGTGTGACTAATTACCACATCATAGGTAATACTTTTGACCTCCAACCCACTGCCTTGTTACTTTCAAGGAAAGTTAGCTAAAGCTACTCCTACTACCCACTCATTTATCCAAACAGTTTTACGCATTCTCTCTCAATTGTCAAAGCAGCTTCAGCTTGACTTAAAAGACTAGATAAAGGAATCAAAGAGGAGCAAAAATATTTCAATTGAAAACACATACATATTTTGAAGCAATATTTTCTGCTTTTTCTGATGTGGATTTTAGTTGTCCTTTTTTCTCTTTTTTTCTTCACTTTATTATGCTGAAAACCAGACAATGGTCGCAATGTCAAAGGTAAAGTATACACCTAGACTGTTCTTTCCAGTGTTTCCAGCAGCCACACTTTTTGGCATGTTACTTTGCCTGCTGTATGAAATATTCAAATGCAACATTCTCATGCTGATCTCTCTAGGACCAGGTGCATAATTTAAATTATATTTGTTAACCACATAGTTATTCCCTTCACTATTGTCTGAAAGCACTACCTACCAATCCCCGGAAAAAGTGAAGGCATAGTTAAAGAGTGATTTGATTTAATTATCTGTTAATTAAAAAAAAAAAAAAAAGGAAGGGAGGGAGATAGACCACATCATAGTTATTTAACTCAGTGCTGTTGTGGCAGGCAAAACTTCTATTGAAGTTACCAGGAGTTTTACCTGTGAAAGGACGTATAATTGGGTGGGGTCACTAACATTATAATGTGCTTATTTTTCAGTTAACTATCTCAAAAATAAAATATTTGGTAGTCAGGAGCTTTGTGAAAGTATCTTCACTTATTCCTATTTTGTCTCCTTAAAACTAGTTTCACGTTCCTGGATGGCAGGGGGTATGGTCTCAAGCTTCCTGTAGTACTAAAATGTGCACGCATGAACTTCATTGCCAATTTTATGTTTAAATAATATTTAGTGCTGTTACAAAATTGTTTTGTATTCATCAGCACTGAGCTACATCTTTTAGAAACAATCTGAATGTAATTCTTAAGTGACTTCCTCCATTTTGAGAAAAAAAAAAAAACGAAATTGTTCTATTTAATTGCAATATTTGTAGCTATGTCTGAATACCAGTTTGTGACTTCATGCATGATGCAAAAAGTGTGTGTACCTGGTAAAGTCTTTTCTCTAAACTGCATGTGATGCATGACCTAGATTCTGTAAAGCGACTTGTGGACTGTGAAATCATTGCATTTGCTTCATGTGTATGTCAGCAAAATCTTGGGGGGCAAAAAATTGCAGTCTCTGTGAAACAACCTTTGTTTAGCATTTACTGCTGATGAAAAATGATGGATTGACATCTCAGGGGAGTGAAATAATTTCTCTATACATTATGTAAGCAGGGACAATAGAATCCTACCATAAAAATGAGGAGCCTAAACTTAACCTTAAAGAATTTCCTTTGTAGACTAGGCAGAACCACATCATTCTCCCTGCTTATCCAATTCTTGGCCTTTCTGCTGAACCTGCAATCAGAGTGCCAATTAATGACAACTGTGATTGTGATTTGTTATAGCCCTCTTTTCCTGCTTCCTGCTTCCTGCTACGAGAGTATAGAAAAAGGTCCACTAGCTGTAAAGTTATCGATTTAATTGCCACCAGCTTCAACTGTACTTAAGCTAGGAATGTCTTTTAGTTAATTACCATTATCAATAAGGTACATATATTTCACACTTTCTAAAGGAAAAGAAGGTAGATAAAAAAGAAAGCAAAGTTTTAATCTTATGTGTACTTAAGTTTAATATCACATGAGTCTTGGGTAGCAAAGGAGAGAGTAATTAGTTCCCTTTGGAATAGAAGTGATAAAATATTTAAATCCCAATGCAATTTAAACATCTATAAAGTTACTTTTAATAGAAAAAAATCTTACCTACTCTCTGATCATGGATTTATCTTAGCTCCCTTCATTTCCTCTCACCTTTGAGTTCCTCAGGCATCAAGAAACTTGTCCATCTGACAAAGGGACCCAACTCGATATTTCTGCCTAAGCCTGCTCATTATTAAAAACAAACAAACAAAAATCACTGTTAGTTGCTACAAGTATGTAGGGAAAGTGAGCTGAAAAACTGCAGTCTGACCATACATACATAGCACACAACAGCCAGATTAGCCACTTCACTAATTTGCGAAGAGATTGTGAGCCTTGCTTTATTGCAAACACTATTTTTTAATAGACTCCCGTAGATGATGTGAAAGATAGATTCAAGTTCTACCTAGGCTAAAAGGTCTTCAGGCACAAGTTTCCAGCTCCTTGGTAGCGTCCTCAGCACCACACTTTTTAACATTCCCTGTGGGGAAAAGGTAATGTTTTCTTGGTATAAGGAAGTTTTTGTAGTTTAATAGTTGCAACACTATTCCAAATTTTTTTGTTTACCTTGCATCAATTAATCTTTGGACAAAATACTGAAAGTCTTCAGAGCAGAACCACCAGATAGATTTGTCCCAGAGAAGCACTTCAACTGTTAGTTTAGAGCGTGACACACTCCCTTGTCAGCCTGAATTCCTTTCTGCACAGCGACACAATTTGAAATAGAGTAGTACAGGATTTCTATCTCTGTACCAAATTAACATATAATGAACATGAATGTAGGAGGTAGAAGGCAAATATATAAATCCTTTTAAGATAAGAAAGCAAATTAAAAATTTGGTTCTTCAGCAAACATTTTGAGGTATGAGGGAAGACCAGCTCTCACTTAAGGAATTTTACTCTAAAAATAATATACATAATTCAGCACTGCCTGAAGCATTTCCAAACAGCTATCTCCAGGCAGATGATTGATTTGAATTTCACTTGTTCACACAGTGCAAATACAATGTTCTGCTGTTGACTTGCATTTTACTCCATAGGCTTAATCCTGTTTCATTGGTTGGTGGTGAATCATAGCACTCATTATGGTTTCCCTCCCACAGAGAAAAAAGAAGGGAAAAAAAAAAAAANAAAGGAAAAAAAAGAAAAAAAAGAAAAAAAAAGAAGGAAAAAAAAAAAAGAAGTCACATTATTGTCCGGCATTAGGATGCAGTAAAGTTTTCATATGGATCCAAGAAATACTTTTCAGTCCCAAAGTTTAGATACATTGTCACTGACCGCAAGACCTGGATTTTTTCTTACATTCATAATTGGCTCTAGCTCTTGCTATCTAAACAACTTTATAGTTCCTTTTTCCAGTATTATTATCAAAGGGAAATCTTCCTTACTGTGAATATTTTTGCCTTGTGGATCAAATTTATGACAGTACAAAACAAGTATTTTGATCAGCTATATTACTTTCTTCTTCCACAAAAGACTCTGTCCAATATGGAAAATAATAATCATAGAATCATAGATTCATAGAATGGTAAGGTTGGAAGGGATATCAAAGATCATCTAGTTCCAACCCCCTGCCAAAGGCAAGACACCTCCCACTAGAACAGGTCGCTCAAGGCCTCGTCCAACCTGGCCTTGAACACCTCCAGGGAGGGAGCAGCCACAACCTCCCTGGGCAACCTGTGCCAGTGTCTCACCACCCTCACTGCAAAGAACTTCCTCCTAACATCCAGTCTAAATCTCCCCTCTGCCAGTTTAAACCCATTGCCCCTTGTCCTGTCATTACAAGACCTTGTAAATAGTCCCTCCCCAGCCTTCCTGTAGGCCCCCTTCAGATACTGGAAGGCTATCATAAGGTCTCCTCGAAGCCTTCTCTTCTCCCCAACTGAGAGCCCCAACTGAGAGCCCCAACTCTCTCAGCCTGTCCACATAGCAGAGCTGCTCCAGCCCTCTGATTATCTTTGTGGCCCTCCTCTGGACCCGCTCCAACAGTTCCATGTCCTTCCTGTGCTGGGGGCTCCAGAACTGTACACAGTACTCCAGATGGGGTCTGACGAGAGCAGAGTAAAGGGGGAGAATCACCTCCCTTGCTCTGCTAGGATATGTATCTCATTAAGTACACAAACCACATATTTTGTTTTTTATTTCTCGTGATGCACTAAAGTAGTATAATATGTTTAAGTGTATTTTTAAAATTCCATTAATAATCCACAGATGGGTATCCCTATTTTCAAGATTTTGTTGGCAATAGTAATTGAAGAAATTAATTTTGTGAATTGAAGAAATTAAGAGGACTTAGGGAAATGATAGGTTAATATTTCCAAAAAGTATGGAGTTACTTGATGAGTCAATAGGGGTAGAGCAGAATCTCTTCAATTTTCCAGTTTACCAAAAGGCATTTTTGAACTGTCATGTAAGCATGAGCAATAGTATGAATATGATAGAAGAGTCTTTGCTCATTCCAGACACTCTAATATAATCCTATATCCTATTTCTGCTTTTTTAAACAAATTACAATGATTTTTTTTCTATTAAACCAGAATTACAGTGCTACATACTTGCATACCTAGTAACATGAAAACAAGTATGGATGGATGCATTACATACTTCCAGTTCATTGTCTTTTATAAAAGATATTGAGGGCTCTATGTAAAGGAAATTTCATATTTACATCCAATACTACACTTGATTCTCATTAGCAATAATTATTATCAGAATTTATATAATTTTTACTATCAACAAGTACTATGGTGAAAAATAGTTTTAAATACTCTTTTAATATACTCCATGTAAATGTTAATGATAATTTATCTGCATATGTCAAATACTAAATATGTGTTCTGATTTTTCAGGGCCTTTCAATCATATCAAGTCAAGTCTGTTGGGATCCACATCAGATTCAAATCTCAACAAATACAGTACCATCAACAAAATTCCCCAACTCACACTGAACTTTTCAGATATCAAAAGTGAGAAAAAATCTTCATCTCCTCCTTCTTCAGAGAAAGCAATTATTGCCCCTAAGGTGAAAGACCGAACGCACAATGTAACAGAGAAAGTTACCCAGGTAAGGTAATACCCATTATCTTAGTTCCCTCTCAGTTTCCTGCAGCAAATGATTGATGTATTCAATAGATTGTTACTCTTTTCATTAGCAATTTGCCTATCTCCAAGACAGTTTGAAGGGCTTGAGCCATTACTTACTTGACCTCCAATTCAGCTGCAAAAGGTAGTTTACAACATTAGATGATACTGCTAACAAACAAAACTTTTCAGCTCCTTATTTTTCAATGGAAAAAAAAGCTGTAATATGCAACAAGTACTCCAAGTAAGTCCACTGATTTCTGTGATTCCTGTCACTCATAAATGTTAATTTCATTCTTTTTACTTTTTCTCAACTTTATGAATTAATGATTAGTGCAAGGCACAAGAGAATAGCAAATGGAACATGATTGTGCCACTGCAATAAGTATCATAGTCATCTTGTACCTTCTATTCCAGTCCTTTGGTTGTTCATAATGCTCTTTCCTGTGGTTATATTTTCCATATGTGTATATCAAAAGGGCTGTCAAAATGAAAAGCAGATACCTTTGGACTGGAGGCATAACACATTCTGTCAGAACAGGGAATGGGGTGTATAATCAAAACAAAACCAAAAACAATTCAGGATGTCCTATATCCGCATTCTAAGACTGATGCAGTGCCCTCTGAAGGCAAAGTATTCAGCTACATTCAGTATCATTGTTATATTTGTTTTGCATTGTCATATAGAGATTGACAAGGACAGGCTACCAATATATAACATACTGACAAAAATACTGAGACATGGCAGTATCCCAAAGAATTTTCATAGTCTTCATAAGCAAAGGGTGGATCTTAAATTCCCCTTCACCATCAAGACTGCTTGAGGTTAGAAGTGCTTTGTATTACAATGCTAACAGAACTCCATAAGGAAGATCTTGCCAAGAGTAGCTTTTGACTGATTGGTGACCAGCCTTACATCAACCAGACTGCAGCTTCTCTACAATTCTGCTATGCCAGATATTGTCCAGGCTCCTGCTCCATTTGATGGATATAGAAAGGAAAGCATTGTACACTTTCCTAGAGAAATAGAGATAAAAGTTCTATCAGGTCTATCTTGAGATCAGTTAGTGTCTAAAACGTAATTGGATTTTTATCTTTCATATATTTTGTCTTTGATAACTAACTGAATCTGCAACCATTGTACTTCCTTCCCTGGTCAGTTGTGAAAGATTTAATTTCTTCAGGACCCATTTGTATATGTTTGAAATTATCCATAATAGTTATACAGGGAAATCTTTTAACAGATAATATGACAAAAAGTCAAGTCTCATTAAAAAGATCAATTTTTTGTATGTTATGTCAGCATAAGTCAAGTTTGATTGTTGTTGCTTGATTTTTGGGTTTGTTTTTTTCAAAATTCTGACTAGCTAATACATGCCAAGTTTCTGTGTACTAGTGACATTTTAATGGGAAAAATATATTTAAAATCTATACTTATTCTACAAACTGATATTATGAAAAGGTCCAATAGAAATGGACTTTCCAGGAACATTGATACTTTCTAAGTTCAAAATTAAATGTGAAATGCTTTATAAAATCTTCACACTATGCACTGGTATTTTCTAGATCTGTCTCAACCAACACGCATCATACAATTTCTGTAATAAACTTTGATAATATACCGTTGTTCATAACTTGAAAGAATTCACCACAGCTATTCTTTTTTCTTTTATTATATTCAGATATTGATGTTTTTAGTTACTGCTGCAGCCTAAACTCTAGTATTAGGTACAGGGAGAAATTCCAAAGAGGTACAAATAAATATAAGTCTATTGAATTCAATAGTCAGAGGTCTAGTTAACTAACTATTCATGAATTATTGAAAAAGACTTTCAGAAGATGAAAGTGTCACAGTTGCATTTATGTTTCTAATCCCTAGTGAATTCCACATGTTTTATGAGTCAGCATTCCAAAGATTCTGCTGCATGTCTGCTTGGAAATCTCTTTATATAACTTTTCATAAGCCTATAGATACATTTTGTATCTGCGGATTAGTGCAAATGTGGTCTTGGAAGATTTGAGTGCAGTGTTGAGAATAGAATATGGCAGAAGCATCATATGAGACAGCTAGGGTTTGCTCTGGTATGTAAATCTGTGAAACAGAATGAAAAATGTACAGAGGGCGATATGATCTATTTAACCTATGGAACAGTAACAGTAAAAGAGCAAATGGGTATAAAATCACCATGTTAAATCAAAATCCAAGGATCCTATTTTGATCCTTAATCAAAATAGTGATATTCTGATATTATCTTCCATTAAAAGAAGTAAAAGGAGAAATTCCAAATGTCAGTAGACAGAGCCTGAGAAATGTAGAAAAGAGACAGGTAACTTCCAGTCACATATTGCACCATTCAAACTCTCTCTTTGTACTACTTATTGCGTATCTCTCTTCTATTCCTTTCCTCAGCTTTGCTGAAAGATTTGGTCCTTGTGCCATAACCTGACACTTCCACTACCATGGCTTTTCTCACTGTACAACTCAAAATACAGAGACATGGACTCTTGTATGCCCCACATGATGGTGGTATCAGTAAGCATCGTAGTTGGATCAATGCCCTCTGAATTCTCTTTTATGCATCAATAAGAACAAAGATTTATTTCCACAGATAACTGCTGCATGACTTCTATCATATACACAAGATCAAGAAGTAGTTCAGGTAGTGAAGCCAGTGAAAAAGGAGGGAACAACACATAGCCCACATATTCTCTCACATAGAAGGAGAATAATGACTAAAGTAAAATAATTATGGTCATTGTGTTTAGAAGTGTTTAGAGGAAGTTCAGAAAGCATTTAAAGAGGAGTGACATGCTTAAGCAGTAAGATTTTAGTGAAATAAATTAGGTAGATGGGAAAATAAAGTTTAAAAAATCATTTCAGAAGTAACAGAAAATGTGAGATGGTGGTTGATACTTTGAGTGAAAAATATAGACTTTGAAATGCAGGTGGAGAAAACAAAATGTCTATACAGAATCTTATAAATATATAGATTAAATAAAATTATAAAGATCTTTGGCATCTTATGTTTTATGTATAAATTAATCTCTTCAAAAAGACTTAGGTTAAAATTTTTAGTGCAAAGACCCTTCTAGTATTATTTTGCTACTTAACAGGAGTGTTAAGGACATTATGCAGAGATGACAATTGCCTTAAGATATAGGTTGCAGTGAAGTGCTGCCCATGTGATGTTCTGGAAAAAGAACGTAACTCAATCTCTTGATATTTCATCTGGCTTTTTGTTGATCAAAACTCTACTCTGTGTATGTGTGATGCAGCGTAACAAACATTTTCTGGATACCTATTTCTGCATAACATTGACTTTTACTCAGAGGAGCAGCCCATCAGTAGCTGCCAAATAGCCCTTTTTGAGAAATTTGTGATGTCATATCCCAATGTAGATATTTGTTACTGAAATTAAATTGACATTTCCATTCCACTTTACAGAAAGGGTTTTTTAAATGTTTCACATTGTTCTGAAAGGTGCTAAGCTAAACTCTTTTCTAGAATAATCTCATATTACTTGCTTTGTTTGTTTGTTTTGTCACTCTATTCAGGCGGACAGTCCCATTTCTGCAGTCTTTTGCACAGACAGGTTCAGCTGGTGTCCTAACACTGATTGTTAGAAAGAGACAAGTCTTCCCAGAGGCACAAAAAATAGACTTTTATTAAAGAATGCAATTGGGCAAAGATTTGACATCTGTCCCTTAACATTTTTGATGAATTCATAAAGCAGACTTCTGGCCTTAAAATGATAGTGTGTAGAGGAACGATAGGAAGTGATCTTATCTTTTGTTTAAATATTTATTTCTTTTAAATCTTCTCACACACCCAGTTCCAGCTGATGTATGGCTCCAAACCTCTGAATTCTGTTGTGAACAGACTCACAGTAGCATGAAAATTAGAATAGTCAGGACCTATGCTTAATTTCAAACAAAATACAGAATTCCTTCTTACCCATAGATTAACACTGACAACAAATAGCTGGACTAGTTAATAAACTTACACATTACTGGGTTTTTTATTGTGTTGCCTAAGAAAAATTGTTTTGTGGCCCATGATTATTAATGTTCAGACATTATTGGTCCCCTTGAAATTTGTCATTTTATTGATGGGCTACATGATTGATTGGAAGATTGCAATCTGATTTGCAGACATGCTGAACACCCACGGCTTTTCCACAAGAGGAGCTCGCAGTGAAGGGAGGGCAACATATGAAGTGATAGACCTTGTAGTTTTACTGCATGTTTTTGTAATCTAGCCAGACTCTATTCTGTCAGCCCCAAAAGATTAAGAAATAAGTAACATCCCCCAAGACTAGTCTCAGCTGTTGGTATAAAAAGAACTATTATATGATCATGACTTCAAACTGACCTTCAGATTTTCAGGCTAAAACAAGACTAGCAGCATCTAGGACAGAGAGGGACAATATAAGACCTAAAAATAAACCAAATTATTGATCTATACATTTTTAGCAGTCTGATTCGTCTGACACACTGTGCTGTTTACAACACATGCAATAACTCACACACAAACAGCATTTCAAGGCTGTTCATTTTGGGAACCAAGCTGACATGAAACAGAAAACTCTGAATTAAGGGGAAATGATTTTGATATGTATTCCAGTCACATAGCAAGGCATACATACAATATATGAAACCGAGGGTAACCAGAGCCAATATTCCCAAGTTACTGCATGGCAAGTTTAGGTAATTTGTTTCTGCTGGTATGAGAATCTTTGTTTTTCTATTATTTGCTGTTCCTGTTGTCACCAATCAATTGATCTAGCTTATACAGGAATGATTTAATTTATTTACAATCATGCTTAGCATTCTTATGCAATAAGAATGTAATTATATAATTAGGCTCTGCAATTACTATAGATGTAATCAGGGAAATAATATAAATGTATGGGATTTCATTATCATTGAGACAGTGCCACACACTGTATGTGAAAAGCAGAGTGGTGGCAAAGCCAATAAAAATACCACAGTCTCAGGGTAGTCATTTATACCTGTGCAAAGATGTCACCAATACTGGAGAACACTATGCACCAGCAAGTGACTATCCGAAGTGCATGGAAGTAGTAAATAAAGCCCACCATTTTGATCAGTTTAAGAAGTAGGCAGCATTTTCATTGGAATCACTTGCTATTGCATCAAGTAATAAAATGGCAAATATAGTTAAAAAATCACAGCAATTGTGAAAGGTAAAATATTCCTTACTTCCAGTAGAGCCTCTTCTCTTTGTCCCAGCTGAGCAGGCTAAGGCATTGGAACTGCTGTGGTGTTTTGAGATTTCACAGCATATGGTAGAAATGGAGCAGTCAGAAAGCCCAGCTGCTTTGAAGTGTGCAACCTGGATACATCTTTAATTAATCCATGTCCTTCCTCCAAGATCTACTCTTCTGAAAAAAAGAGATTGCTTGATGGTGGTGTCTTGGGAAAAAGTATCCTGTCTATTCTAAGAATTACACTTCTGTATAATCAATGCTTCCTTTGATCTCTTTGCTGTTACTGCCTTGAACCCATGTCCTGGTTCCTGCCCCATGAGCTCCCCAGGGCAAATGGACAGAAAGGTATTTTACCCCTGAAGGGGTAAAATAAAAACACTCACAAGAACTGGAGGTCAAATATCAATAGTATTCACAAATATGTGCAGAAATACAGAAGGGAAAGGAATACACACAGAAATTAGGCCCAGCTCTCCACCTGGGCCTACCAGGCCAAACCCTTCCAAAGACCTGTCCCACACAGTAAGGCTCAGTAGGCCCAGGAGTAGGCCAAACAGCCCCTCCACCAAGACTGCCAGACCTCAATGGCCTCAGCAAGCCAGGCCAGCCAAGAGTGGTGTGGCTAGAAATCAGCTTGCAATCCAAGGCTGCAAACTTTCCCACAAACCAAAAGGTAACAGTCCACTACATGCACTCGAAGAAAAAAGGAGGGAGAAGGAGCAATTTGCTGTGAACTCCTTATATGGGGAGATACAGGAAAGGAGAACAGAATAAACAACTACAATGTCCTGTGATCTCCCCCAAGACTTTCTAGTCTATCTGGAGGATTTTTCTCTGTAGTTATACTAATTAACTCTTAATTTCCCTTAACCTACAACAACCACTCAGCAGTCTGTTCTGTGGTGCTGACAGGGAATGGAACATATTTATATATACATAT
>WBNM01039005.1:12329-34662 GCA_013399055.1 Ramphastos sulfuratus | reverse complement strand
AGGCCAGGTTGGACGAGGCCTTGAGTGACCTGTTCTAGTGGGAGGTGTCCCTGCCTATGGCAGGGGGTTGGAACTAGATGATCTTTGAGGTCCCTTCCAACCTTACCATTCTATAATTCTATGATTCTATGATTTATTTATTTTTTTAAATAATAGAGAATTTTCCAAAGCAACATTCTTCTTTTGATCCTAGTAAGTGGGGGAACATAGGCAGACATGAGCTTTCAGACTGCATTGCAATTTGTTCTGAAAATAATTAATTTGATTAATATGTTGAAGGTGTAAGAACTAATGTCCTACAAAGGAAGTAAAAATTGATCAAACTAAGGTGTAGGCAGCACATAAGCAAACTGCATTTCTGTAGACTAGACCTCTAAGCCCCCAAACTCCCACTTGATGATGAACTGGCCTTCAAAGTGAGGTGGTAGATTACTTAGTTGAAATGAACAGTTTTGACACCCACCCAAAACTGATGCACCATGAACTTCAAGAAGTCAAACCTCTGATCAGCCCCTGGCTAGCCCTGCTGTGGTCCACATAACTAACCCAGTCCTCTGATCCACTTGTCATGGATGACCTGAAATAATACCTTTCACACATGCAATTAGGCTTGCCTTAAAACAGGCATGAAAGGAGGCACATTCTCTCACATAATCTTAAAACCATACAAAAATGTAGTGTCAAAGAGACTTTTAGAGGCCATGTAGCCAAACCTCCTACTCAACCCAACATAATTTCAAAGTTAGATCAGAGTCAGGTGGTTACCAGGTTAACTCAGGAATCAGTTTCTATGTTTAGGTCAGCAGAAGCATAAATTCTAGAGAAAATCACTCAGCGATAGACAGCAACAGCAGATGGTGTGCAGAAAGAGAGGGAAGAGAGTAGAAATCTGTGGATCTCATGGGCCAGAAAGAGATGGCATTTTCAAGGCATATTGCTGCTGTAGCTAACATTTAGAGCAATCACTTCGAAAGACGCAGTCCTGGGTCATAGTGCCAGAGTATTTTGCCTGTTACTTATCTTGCGTAAATGACCATCTGTTAAAAAATCCCCAGAAATAACCCTGGGCACCAAGGACTCAGACCCAGGACTCCTTTCCTTCCTGTCTGAGTGCTGTTACCCTCAAATGCTCTGGCTTCTGAACTCTGTTTTAGTGCCAGACACCTCGTAAGTATGCACTGTAGTACCAATGTAAAATCTAGCCACAAAATGCCGCAACCTGGGCAGGCAATAATTGGCATGTACCTGAAACTGCATATTCACTCCTATTAAGAGTCATTTTCATCAGACAAAAAATTCAGGTATATTCAGCCAACAATATGATATTCATTTCTTGCAAGTAATGAGCTTTCCTTTCATCATAATGACTAATACACAAAGAACTCGTGAATAATTTGAAAGACTACATTTTCAAGGAAATAGTTGAGTTCCCCACATCACTACTGAGAGAATGTCATGAATAAACTAAATAAATGTTCATGAATAAACTAAATGTGCAAGCAGAAAGTTCCTGCAATTTTCAGCTGGTAAGGTAATCATTTAACTGGTGATAATTATAAAGCAGCTATCTTATAATTAGAAACTGGATAGCCTTAAGCATATAAAGAAGAAATAGCAGCAAGACTATTGTTCTTTTGGCTTGGGTAAGGAGTAGAAAAGAACCATATGGATAGGTTGGGTTTGATGTATTGGCAGCTGAGGAAAACATTTTCTGGTTAGGGTTTGTTAGAACTTGGGATTTGTTTTTTTGTTTTTTTTTTTTTACCGGATTAGAAATAGTAAGAAAAACTAGGCCATTAAGTCAAATAAGCACAGGATGTTGCTTGATGAATTCTGAATGTCCTCAAAATTAAGCCAATGAGAAAGTCATTCATCTCACCTATTATCTGTCATGCATTAGAACTCGGATAATGCTTTCAGCGTGCAACTGGTAGCAGGATATAGTAGACAAGTATATACTCTGATTAGTTTAAAGATAATCTTCTCCAAAACAAATTACAGAACTGTCCTTAATTTACACTGAAATATCAATAAAATCACAGTAAGGGAAAAATCAGGAACCAGCTGTATGAATTAAAAATCAAAGGGTAATTGAATTCTAGATATAATGTTTATGAAATAGTGTGCTAATCAGTAGCAGTAGTAGTGGCTAATATAGCTGCAAATCGTTTATTGAGCTTTAAGGATGGTATAGTTGAAGCACAGCACAACAAAAATCTCTAGAAAGTATTTCCTAGAAATGGATCTTTCAGGCCATTTCAGTGTAGAAGTATATTATGAAATTCAAATTTATCTGAAATAAGGTACCTAAATTGCATGAATATTTAGCTGATATTCATAGTACATAGAAAACTCAAAGAGTTTCATCTTCCTGATATCAGGGTTCCCTTGTATTAGACTTTACTTAGGTAAGTTTATTTTTCTTTAACAGTCGAATAAATCTTCTGTTGTAGTACATGGTGGGATTATCTAAATGTTACTTTAGGTATATTTTCAAGCATGAGTCTTTTATTCAAAGAACTATCAATTTTACATTAAGGCAGCATCTTTTTTCTATATGAAAACTTCAGCGACTACTTTTCATTTAGTATCTTGGAAAAGATGGGTTCAATTTCCAAAGCCTATTCAGAATACTACTAATAATAAATGAGAAACATTTATTAAATGGGAAGAAATTTCACAGCTTTACATTTTTTTCTAATCTAAGTATCCATCTTCTTCAGAAATGTTCTGCTTTCAAAATTAATTCTATTAATAATGAATAAGCATAATATCTTTTGAAACAAAATGTCATGGCTTAGATCCAGCCTGCAGCTGAGCCTCAAGAAGCCACTCAAACACGGCCCTCCCATCCCACTGTCCTCTGATGGGATGGAAAGGAATGCAAGGTTTAAAACTCTAGTGTGATGTAGTCAATTTGCTATGCCTTTCTATATTTATATTTCAGCATTCACCCTCCATACCGCTTGGCTTGTTTGATTGCAGTGCATGTTTTATATGCACAGATAATCTGTACAGCATTGTCAATGGTCAAGTCCACACCTCAGTCTTGAGTCAATTTGTATGTAGCATCTCTTCCTTCATGACCTGAGGTGTAATAGCCCACTGAGCTAAATATAATAAATAATAATAATAAATAATAAATAATTCATCCTTAGGCTGCCAGTCCAAATCCAACTGACTCACTCCAATCTTGGCAGCCTGACCCACATATTGATTTTTTTTTTTAAATGTCATTTAGTGGCTCAACTTTGGGTACACAGGAACCACCAGGTTCTCTACCCAAGCAACAAAATTGTGCCATCATTCAGCCGCCTAGATGGGTTTACCTCTGCACTGCCAGATTTTCTTCCATTGTCATAACCACCCCTACAGCACATTTGCCACCACCCGTGAGTTGGTGCAGATATAGAGTACTGGCCACCTTTCCTGCTCAGCAATATCAAAAGCCACTTGGATGGCTTTCATCTCTGCAAGCTAGCTCAATTTGCCTTTTCCCTCAGCAGTTTTGGCACCTAATCATCTAAGACTCCACACAGCAGCCTTCCACCTTTAGCATTTTCTCACAATGTGACAGGATCCATCAGTGAACACAGCATATTGGTTCTCATTATCTGGTACTTTGTTGTATAGTGGGACCTTCTCAGCACCTGTTACCTCCTCCTCCTCCTCCTCTGGCAATATCCTGAAACATTTGCTCTCTGTCCAGTTTGTCATCATTTCCAAGACTCCTGGGTGACTAGGACTCCCTGTTGAAGATCAGTATGTTACCAGTGAAAAACCACATACTCATGTGATGTCAGTTGCATGGTGCGTTGAAGAAACCTTCCCTTTGAACACCCAACTGAGCACCAGCAATTAGGGTGCCAGGAGAAGCTAT
Organism: Ramphastos sulfuratus; assembly: GCA_013399055.1. NCBI lineage: Eukaryota > Metazoa > Chordata > Aves > Piciformes > Ramphastidae > Ramphastos > Ramphastos sulfuratus. Next base: position 30,782 of record WBNM01039005.1, on the reverse strand, counting down.
GCTTCAGTACTAGCCACTTCCAAGGAAGCTTGAGCTCCTTCATATACTGCTAGTACCTCTTTTTCAGTTGGAGTATGGTTGGTCTCAGATACTTTTTATCCTCAACTCCAAAATCCTAGGGGTTGGCCATGGGTCTCTGAGAGTGCTCTCAGACAGAGGCTCTAAATGAGACCTGGCTGCAGTGTAAAGCATAGCTTTAGCATCTTGTTCTGCCCAAACTACCCCAAGTGCTACTGCCTGTGCAGTCTTCTGTTTGATTTGCTCAAAGGTTTATCAATGCTCAGGATCACATTAGAAAAATCATTCTTCTTCCAGGTCACTTGATACGGAGGGCTCAAAATCATGCCATAATCTGGGGTTTGCATCCTCCAGAAAGACACAATGCCCAAAGAAGCCTGGGTTTCCTTTTTATTGGTGGATAGAGATATAGCTACTATCTTGTTAACCACATCCATTGGGATCTGGCAAAGCCCACCACGCCATTTTATCCCTAGAATCAAGGTATCTTGACCTTACTTCATCTGATGACAAAATCAGCCTTCGGAAGGATTCAAATCAATTTTCTTCTCTTTCTTAAACACTTCTGGGTATCACTCCATATGATGCAGACATCAATGTACTGCAGGTATTCTGGAGCTCCATTCTGTTCCAGTGCAGTCTAGATCAGTCCATGGCAAATGGAGAGGCTGTATTTACACCTTTGGGGCAGTTGTTTCCAGGTGTACTAGACACTCCTCCAACTGCAAGCAAAACGTAGCCTGCACTGTGCTATAGGAATAGAGAATAATGCATTAGCAATGTCGTTTGTGCTGTACCATTTGGCTGCCTTTGACTTCAGTTGTGATTGAAGCCCTCACATGCTTTAGTATTAGTCTACTATTAGTCTCCATTAGACTTTGACTCTGACCATGAGACTGTGAAAGAGTTAAGTTTTGGTGATCACCCCTTACCAGAGTAGCAAATGAAGAATCATCATNAACCTTACCATTCTATGATTCTATAAAGGTCCTGCCATGTCTTGCCACAATTTCCAAACCCAAACTTTTTACATCAGGAAAAACAAATATGTATAAGATCCAGCTACTGATTCAGAAGAGACAAGTTTGTCTACATGGTCACAACTCCACTCTTTTTCTCTGCTCAACCAGTATGAATTTCTCTATCTCTAGAAATCTGGATCACAATTTTATAGCCTGTTTTTGCTAGTGAAATGTGATGTGCATGATCACTTTGTTTGTCACGTGTATAGAGTCTGTTCCATCTCCTCTTGCCAAGTGGCTTTTTGGTTGGAAGGTTACTGACCAAATTTGGTAAAACATTGGTTAATGCATCAGATCTTCCTACATGTGGTGTGAAGAGAGGAACCTGAGCAGAACATCTTGTTTAAATGAACCACACTGGCATATGCTTATTAGACATAAACACTAGAGAGCCACGGGGCAGATGGGCAGTTCTAAATTAAGCTTCTCCTAAGCTACCACAGCAGTTTCAATTGCAGTTTAAACTTTTTTAAACATTAAGAGGTCTAATTACAAAATGTGCATTTTCTAGAAAGTAAAGTTTCCTTTTGCTGATTATGGAAAAAGTACTTACCATGAAACTGAATGTTAAATATAAATGTATGCATAAGGATATTTTCTCCCTTTCTCGTGACAGTTATGTCAGTAAGTATTATAATCATAGAACCAAATTATAGATGTAGCTGCTTTGTTTCCATTCCATGCACTTCAGATATTTTTAACGGTTTTTATACTCTTATTTAGCTGCATCAACATGTTTGGCAGCTATAAGGCCAGTCTAAACGGTTAATAATGAAAGATGTATTTTTCGTAAATCTTGTGAGGAAGACAATATAACATCAAGCATAAAATTTACTGTTTTGTTATCATGCTGTGAACAAATGATAAAAAATACCTTTTAGGTGACTAAAAACCATAGCAATATTTTAAGCCCTTATTACAAATGTGACCCTTGGCATTTTGTTATAAGATATATAAATGCTTGTTAAAAGCTTAGTATTGCTATTAGAGAAGGGATAACTCACAAATTCTTCAGCACTTCGAAGGATAGCATTTTCCATCTTCTGAAGTAACACCTCATCATGAATTTTAAAGAAAAAGGTTACACAATTTTTCATACACGGTCTGGCATTGATGTTTGCTAAAAATAGTCAGTTTGTAAATATTGCCTTTGATAATCATGCAGAGAGCAAAATAATCAACTTTACTAAAGGATCCATATCAAAAACCTCAAAGATGGAATTGTAACTAAACTATCAAAGGCAGAGATAGAACAATTCAACCAATGTAACTTGAACAGTCACAGTAGCAGTGTTACTTAGAGGTGCACAAGACCTCTTAAAATCATTGTCACTCTCTGTTCCTTGTGGATTCTCCAATATCAAATTAGTGACTTTAATGGCAACATATTAAGAGGTTATGTCTATGTCTCAGTTAGAATTTTTCATTTTTCTTAAAGTGTAACACCACCAAACAGTATTAACATTGAATTTAACTGGAATGTGGGGGGCATTTATTATAGAAAATACTGAACACAAAATTCCACATGCCACTTTAAACTTACCTCTTGCTTTCCTCTTTCACACTTTGCCTACCAAACTGTTGCTCTTCCAGAATACTAATTTACTGAACATCCAAACACTTTTCTGCATTTCAGTTAGGTTGAGAATTAAACTATGCTTACATAAGCTCTGAGTTTTTCAAATTCAGCGGTTAATAACAAAAATGCTGTTTCAACACCCATCTGAAATTACTCTGGGTGAGTATGCGGGCATAGTCCAAAAAAAAAAAAAAAAATCTATTGTGCTATTTCTGACCCTGAAAACAAAGGAATATTGAGCCCATTGTTTAAATAAGAAAGTTCTATATCCTTTTATATCTGAAGTCTCAAATGAGAAAAATATAAAACAGGCAAGGACACGTCGTATTTTCACACAGCAGCAGATTTTCTTTAACCAAAGCTTAACTTAAAAACTACGGACACCATTAAAACACTGTTATAGGACCTTAGGGGTATACTTCAAACCGTCTTATAGAGAAAATTAAATGCCAGCATGATACACAAACTGCCGTACTACATAATTGTAATGCATTTAATACAGACAAAAGAAATAAAGAAAAAAATGTACATCCCCCACCATTAGTATTTCATGGCTAAGATGTTCTCTAATGACTGTCCTTTAAAAAATGTAAAAATATCTTTTACATGCAAAAATGCCTTTTAATGCTGATGTGAGAGAGCAGTATATAATGCAGTATTTCGAGGATACACTAAATTGAAGCACTTCAGCTTTCAGCACTGTTGTAGTCTTATTAGTTGTTCATGTCAGCATCAAGGAAGACAATCATCAAGACCTTTATATTATTCTGGGGAGTTAGGTAATGCCCACCATAAGGGAGCAAATGTTGATTTAATTTCCATTTGCTCAGCAATAATCATATAATACTTCTTTATAAGATTCTTTCTAGATTCAGAGGTCTGTTTAAGAGGTCCAGTCTATAGGGATATTGTGGCAATGCTATGAAAAGAGAAGAAAAGGGAAGAAGTAGAGATGTCTTTGCTAATTATAGTTTGCTAGTTTAGTAGAATTAATGCACAGGAGGAGAATGAGCCAGGACAGTCTTCTCTTTTCAAAAGAAGAGAGTTTCACAAATCTCCAATGCAAACTCATGTCCTTTTTTATAGCTGAATAATATTGATTCATTTTTCAAATGGTGCTATCATTCAGATTTAAGGTCTATGCTCATGATAAAAAAGGGTTATTTATTCAACTATCTCAATATAAAAGTAACCTAGGAAAATGTGCAACTAAAATGAGAATAGAAGCCATATTTCAAGGGACTAAATCAAATTTACACTATGTGTTGCTCTGAAATGAAGCACACTAGCTGGAATTTTCAAACAACTGCAAGAAACATGAGTAGCGAGCTTTATTGTCCTTGTCTAATCCATTTCTCCATTGGCTGAAAATCCAGCAAAACACTGATATAAATTTTATAAATAGCATTTCCCTTACCACTTACACTTACACTACTCTCAAACACTAGGAAATCATTCTCATCAACTCACTAGGTGGGGGTTTGAAAGTACTAAGACTGCGTAAGAGACTAAGCAATGCCTATGCTTCAGTTTGCTGTCAGTTGGTGTTTAATGTATTAAAAAATAGCTGACACCATTAGTTAAGTGCAAATTCTAGTTACAATATTAAAAATAGATGAATCAGCCTCCACCATCACCCCAGCATGGTGCTTAATGGCTACTTGAAGGTACCATATAATCTTTTGGGTGGCTTAATTATTTCTTTCTTCACAGTTGAAAGGAGAAGAGTGGTTATTAACCTTGGTGTTCTCACAGCGTTTTCAGAGTAGAACTTCACTGAATAAGAAGTCCCACTTAGATTACCAAGGATAGGTTTTTAGGTTTATACAACACTTGTGTTGAAAAGTTAAACAAAAAGAAGTGTGTTGACCCTTACAATCTTATAAGATTATGTTTGAGGGGCATGAAATTCCTCAGTCTTGAACAAGCTGAAATCTCAAACTACTTACTGCTGATCAAAAAGCAAATAAAAGCAGACAATGTTGCTGACAAAGTATTTCTCCTTCTAGTCATCGCTTCATTTCAATATAATTATTCATTTTAATTACTCTTGAAAGATCTGGCTTTCTAGGCAGCAATATTTTTTAAATTAGCAGGAGAATAAGGAGGAAGTAACAGCAACTGGTGGAAAATAGGTATAAGATTTCATGAATATGTCACTTGCCCACTTGGGTAGTAACCAAAGGTTGTCACCATCTGATGTTTGTTCATTAGTCTGTGTAAAATGAAGTGGTGATCAGAGTCCCATAGGATCTGGAGAGCACTTGAAGCACAGAAGGCAATAATTAACATCATTGCTAACAATCTGTACAAGTATGCCAAGAATTGAATAGGGACAAAAACATAATTTACATTCTTATCCTTAGAAGTTTTACTGCTTCATGTCAGTATTTGGTCAGACTAGAGAAGCAGCCAAAGGACATTTATTGGGTGCCCACACGATGCTTATTCTTTGCAACAAAGCAAACATTGCAGCTTCAAGAGCCACCAGATCAAGCACTGCTTACAAATATAATGCCTTCCAAATAAAATTGAAATCCAGTTTAGATAACACCAACAGATAACAAATCCATACTTTAAAGGGAAGGACAGCAAGTTTTAGGCATTGGCAAAAGCAGAAGTGTGGCAAAAGGCAATACTTCTGTGATACTCTTTTTTGTCATACCTTTAGCTGTACTAAAACTATAGAAATACTTGCAATGAATTCAAACCAATGATAAGAGATTTGCAAATTATTAATGTGATATATTTTTTATTTTAGGTTCTGTCCTTAGGGGCTGATGTTCTACCAGAATACAAACTCCAGACACCTCGCATCAACAAGTTTACTATATTGCACTATAGTCCTTTCAAAGCCGTCTGGGACTGGCTCATTTTGTTGCTGGTCATATACACCGCCATATTCACCCCTTACTCTGCTGCCTTCCTTCTAAATGATAGTGAGGAACGGAAGAGGAGAGAATGTGGATATTCTTGCAGCCCACTGAATGTCGTAGACTTAATTGTGGATATTATGTTTATCATTGACATTCTCATAAACTTCAGAACAACATATGTAAACCAGAATGAAGAAGTGGTAAGTGACCCAGCAAAAATAGCAATTCACTACTTCAAAGGCTGGTTCCTAATTGACATGGTTGCTGCAATACCTTTTGACCTGCTGATTTTTGGCTCTGGCTCTGAAGAGGTAAGCTTAAATAAATAAGAATTCTTACATCTTAAGTTTTGGCTTTACTACAATAATCCATATATCCTAATTTTTAAACTTGTTCGTTTATAAGTTAAGAGGCTGTTTAGTACTTCTGCCCAATCTTTAAATGCTAAAATAAAATTAAATTTTCCATAGTAGACTAGTGAAGAATATTAGAATTCATTGACAGGAGAAAATGTTGAATGACTCAGCTAGCATTTTTCAATGATACCATATTTCATACAGTCTCTACAAGTAGTGAAATAAATATATCATGTATAAAAGATTTGTTCAAATGCTTTTATTTAAAACCTGCTCCTTTGATTTGCTGCTTGCTTTGTAAATACTGCTGGTAATGCATATGAGTATTATTTTGGAATTAAAGCATTAAAATAAATTTTCTCTGTTCAAGATCTTTAGATCAGATGTTTACTCACTGCAAAACAGATTAGCTGCACTGTAAACTATACCAGTTAACAAAAAGATTTAGTTGTTTTCTATTTTGTCAAGAATATGCACTACTACTAGTCTATTTTGTAAACAAAATGAACTATGGAAAGAAAAAAAGATTATAGGGGGTTAACCTTTCCAGACATGGCTAATATCCTTACCTGATGTGTACAATCCTTAAAAAAAATGTTCAATAAATACATCTGGAAATTGCCTATAGGTATATAAAACATACACAATGTTCTTGATGCTTGCCCCAGTTCTGCCTCCTTCCAAATAATTTTGTTTAGGTAGAGCTAAATTTATAACATATTTTTGTTGAAAAGTGAACTGACAAGCAGAGAATTGGAGGTTTTGTAGAATAAAATACAGCAGTTTGGGGGAAAATAGTAATAAAGAGCAGCAAAGAAAACAAAATATGATAAATTCATTTTTTTTTAAAGGACACAAATCCATTTCTTTAGAATAGCATTTTGCACATACTGATATAAGGGAAACAGACAGTTTTGTGGACTATATGTTCTCTTCTTACAAATTGAGAAGAGAAAGGTGAAAAGTACAAATTAATCAACAGCTTTTAGCATGAAAATGTGCTGACCTGACTGTATCTCTTTATGTCACAATACGGAGAATGCAAAAATGTTTTTGTTTTTAAGTTATTTCTTTTTTTTATTAATTTACTGTGCCTTCAAATATGTTTATATCCAAAAGCTTGATCTGAATTCTGAACATACCCTAGCTATCCTTACAAGTTACATATAAACTTTATTAAGTATACCTGTAAGGGTCAGTATAAACCAATCAATGCATACCTTCATGCATAGACCAGTGAGCATGCTCAGTCTTCACAATTTCAGAAGTAGCATGAATACCTGTCATTTTTTTAAAATTGTATATAATGAGAATGTTTTCCTGTCTCCTTTTGAAAAATCATTATTATGGTGTGTTCCAACCATCTATTTCTTTAATAATACAATTAAATTAAATACAATTGGGTGCCAATTAATTTCTATTCCAGTTTAGGGCCACGAGTTACCTGGGACTAGAGGACAGAAATTATATTACTCCTTTTAGGAAGTAAAAACTAAGATACTGCACACTGATACTGCACCCTGGAAGTTTAAAGGGAGATTCTATTTACAGGTGCATATATACAAGCAGCAGTCACGTAGAATGAACACATTCACAAACTAGGCCAAGTCTGTCGGATTAAAATCTTTTAGAGTCGTCCACCCCTTCCACCCTCTGCAGGCCTGAGAGTAGGCCAAAACTGTACTCCCCACCTCAGTCCTACAAGGCTTCATCAGCAGGATGCACGATGCAGCTCAAAATTCCCTCTCTCCCGCACAAAGCGTGAGATTAAGTAGGGACACGCGCTCTGCCCGGAGAGACAAGTGAAGGGAGAAAAGACAGGGAGGAGAAGGGAGCGATATCAGCCAGGCACTGCTTTATAAGCTATGATACCAGAAAGTGAAATAGGATGGCAGTGTTACAATATCCTGCGACAACTATGTCTGTCGCTTGGGACCGGACTTTTTATCTGTGGTCTTCTTAAGGGAACCTGCCCCCACCAAGAAACTATCACACTAATTCATCAGTCATAGAAATCAATAGTAACATTCTTAATCAATAGTGATATTCCTATTACTTTTAACATGACTGTACACAGTTAAGGTACACGAAGAATGTACATAATAGCATGCAGTAAAAATAAATTTTAAGGGAATGCATTAAGAAGAAAACTTTTCTAGTCAGGTGACTAAAAAGCTCTGAGATTGTAAAGAAATGTTGATCACATTTTGCATTCATTGTCTGTGGGGGAACACAGATTTTTTTTTTTTTTTCCTGTGTATTTGATAGCACAGACACATGAAAGACAAACATTTTGACATTCCCCTTCAGGTGTGGTCTACATCTCTTTCTGATCCCAGACTACTCATTACTGCCAAAACTTACGTCTGGTGATTGTAAGTGTGGAACATCGAGAACAGAATCAGGGACTTATTCCAAATGTACTTGAAGGAGTGCTCTTTGGATATGACCCTGATCATCATTCTTCCACACTTTCCCTGTTGCAGATGTCCTTAAGAGTAAAGTGCCAGGTGCTAAAGTGATGTTAAAGGGATAACTTTAACATAGGATAATGTTACAGATTAGTAGCAAACAAGTTCATTCTGGAAGGTGAGTACCCAGATATAAACCCCATGTATTATTAGACCATGTAATGACATGTAATAGAACAGTTTCACTGTCTGGAGTTTATTTAACTATGCAGCAATGAAACTATACAGATTATGACCAATTCACCCTGCCATTGTGACTGCTCTCTCTCATTCATGGTATAGAGTACATCAATCACTTTTTCTAAGCTGCTACTTACTGCAGTTTTGCTGCCTACATTGCTATGTTATTTCCCCAATTATCCCTTTTTACCAGAAGCAGCAAATGTAAAACTATTTGAATTGAGCACTTTTCATTTGATAGACTTTTTTCAGTCATAAGGGTTGTCTTTTTTTATGTAGCACCTCTTTTTTGTTATCTAAAGATTCTTCAAATAAGATCCTCTACAAACAATTGTACTAAATAGTCTTTTTATTAAACAGTATAAGCTCCAAACAAAGCTCCATGTGTGCTCACCCAGCTTTAAAATACCTTGGTATCAAACTGAGCCTAGAAATGGCAGGAGGTAATAGTCCAAATACCATATGTAGCACTATCTGAATTCGAGTCATGCTTTGTCAACTATAGGAAAGAAACAGAGTTAAAGAGTTAGCTTTCCAATTTCTAAAATAGGGAGCTAATACAATTTCTATTTTTTTTTTTCTCTTTAAGCAGGCAACACAAAATTATTACGGCTGGTTAAGTGGCATCCTTAATACTTAGGAAGATAAAAATAATGAGTAGATTGACTTTTTACTTTCTATTCTTGCAACATTTTATTTTTGATCATTCTGAGCTCTGAGGAGTCTAGCTTGGATTTTAAACAAATAATAGCTGCAGAGGCACAGTCCCTCAAAGTACGCACATAGATGATGCGCATGTACAAGTGGAATCCTGCTTAAAATTACTAGTAATTTTTAGACATATGCATTTAAAATAATGTGCTTTTTAATGTATTTATCAGGTTTTCACTTCAAAGACAGGTACACTGCTGGGAAAAATCAAAAGAATAGCTAGATAACTGAAGTTTCTTCCATTTCATCTTGAACCTACTGCAGTAAAACAAATGAGTGGCAGTAACAGCTTCAGCAAGTTATAGTTTTATTAAATTGAGGCCAGAGAGAACATAGGCTCTAGGGAGATGTTATAGTGGCTTTCCAGTACCTCAGGAGGGCCTGCAAGGAAGGGACTTTTTACAACAGCTTATAGTGATAGGACAAGAGGGAATGGATTGAAGCTTAAGGAGGGCAGATTTAGACTAGATATTACGAGGAAATTCTTTACAGTAAGGGTGTTGAGACACTGGAACACACTGCCCAGGAAGTCATGGATGCCCATTCCCTGGACGTGTTTGAGGCCAGGTTGGATGAGGCCAGGTTGGATGAGGCCTTGAGCAATCTGGCATAATGTAAGGTGTCCCTTCCCATGGCAGGGGGATTGGATCTAGATGATCTTTAAGGTCCCTTCCAACATAAACCATTCTATGAATCTATGAACATTCAGCTGAAATATACAGAAAAGGAGGTAGTCTTTTGATGTATGTACTCAGAACTGTTTTAAAGAACATAATTTAAAAGCCTGTCCACAGGAAAAAATTGCATCTTGGAAAATAAAAATAAACGCATCAAAGTATCCTTATTCTGCTCTTAGTTTTGCTGTCTTCACTCCATTACACAGTGTATCTGTTAAAGCAAACTGAAGAGTCCCTTATTTCTAGTATTAGAGAGTAAACAGTTTTCATAGTTATTAACAATCTCTGCCTGGATATCAAAATTTATATCATTATTAATTTTGAATACCTTCATTACAACCTGGTAGTCCAGATAGTATTTTATTTCCATTCCAGTCAAAATATATTTGCAAATCAAGCTCAGAAAACATCTCAGGAATGAGCAACATAGTTTCCTGTGCTCATCATTAACTTGGAAAACGTGTTCCAATTCCAAGTCTTTTATACTGAAGACTGCATACCTGCTCGCACAGGCAGTCTGCCTCTGCATATTCACTTCTATGGACTGAGTACAGTCCAGGATGTTACTGAATTGTTGTTGAGCCTCTGGATATTATTCATGTGCCTGGCTAATATCAGAGAAGTATTTAGTATCAACTTTTTCATCCCTTGATTGTGTTTCAAGATGAAGAAAAGACAAATTCCAGCACTGTTTGAGCAGACAGTTATTTAGAGACTATTTTGGCAGTTCTTTATCAATGAATGTTGAAGTACAAGTACCCTGATGTAAACAAGAAGCTTTGGTTAGCTGAAATATTTTTGTTTAATTGCTGTTTGTACTAACATTTTCAGTATCATGATGCATACAGCATAAAGATCTTCAACAATGACTCAGTGCTCAGAAGAAGCTATTAAGGTAATGGAGCATATACTGAAAGGCCAAATTCTAGAACATATTAGAGATTTTCCTGAGAGACAAAACAATTAACTATGCTTGATGCTGTAGTACTCATATTTAATAGATTTATTTACAGGTCTCATTGTCAGTTAGAAGGTTGATAATAGTTTTAGCATAAATTGTAGGTTACAAGAAACTATTGAGAAACTGGTGACTTTACAATACCAGGATACTGTAAAGGACTCAAGCAAATGGAATATTGTGTAAGAAAGTGCATTAATGAACATTGGAAGACAGTCTGAGCTATTTCATTGAGTTATTTGATTTAAAAAAAAAAAAAAAGGCAAATAAGAGAAGACATCATAGTTTTATACCGAAATGATAATGGATGTTATGAAGAAAAAAAAACTCGAGAAGAAACATAAGAATTTCCCCATCAGTGAGAAAGTCATGAGTTTTAAGTGTCTTTTTGCACAGGCAGAATACAATTTATGCATATAATTAAACAACTTACTCTTCCAGTCTGATACAATAATTTCTGAATTATAACCTCTGTAATCAGATAGACTGTTGCCTTCCCCTTTCAAATCATGCTGTAATCAATTCCTGTTCATCAAAATACCCCTTTGCTATGATTATTTCAGCATCACAGCTTGAGAAATTGAGGGTATAATCTCACTGTTCAAGAAAACTAATCAAGATTAAGGATATTTCCTTGTAATATATTTTGTAAAATAAATTCTGTGACCTATACTTAGAATATGTAGTATCCAGCAACTCCTGATTTTAGGTCATATTTTTTCCCCAGAGAGAAAATAATTGACAAACTTTAACCTTTTTTTCAAGCTTCCTATTGGCAGAGCTAAATAATTATTCTAAAATTAGTAAAGATGTCTTCTATGTGATTGCTTAGCTCACGGAGAGAACCATGTAGTTGTGCAAGAAGCATTGTAGATGAGATTTTTTTGGTGGATGTGTGCTATTACTAAAGCCAAAAGAGAAAAAACCCAAGGTACTTCATTCCAGGCCTCTCTACTGTACTATATGTATAAAAAAGAAAAAAACATTTTAAAAAGCCTTAATCAAGCAAGGCAAAAATATCAAAATTATGTTGCCCATACTAGTTAACGAAATGTTGGATTGGCAGACTGGAATATGTAGATTGTGCAGTGTAGAAATCAAGGCTGATCTTTTCTACTTTCCTCTATAATCTGGGGGGAAAATAGCAAAAAAAAAAAAAAAAAAAAAAGTGTGAGGAAATGCAATGTCTGTTTTGGCAGACATTTAAAATGGGTATTATCTTAAGACCTTTATGTTTTGAATAAATCTTATCAATTACAAAATACTTCTTCAGTGTCTTGTAGGTATTTCAGATTCTGAAAGTATTTGAATATGTGCAGTGGTCCTAATGAATTCCATTTTGGGTAAACAGTTAAGTGCCTTACATAAATGGAATGCTGTTTCTACTGAGTATGCTATAGTAATGTAAAATGATCCTGTACCTGTCTTCCACCAATCTGGATTTATAGTTTTGGTACCTATGAGATTCGTATGCACTTTGGTCCCACAGTAGATGTTGCTACTAAAACAAAACAAAACAAGAGAAAAAAAAACAACCAAACAAAAAAGAAGTCCTGATGTGAGTATCCAGCACTTCTTGGATTTGTAGTTCAGCTGATAAAGCTAGGTATAATGGAAACAGAGCAGCAAGGAATTCAGATAAAAAAGTAGAATCTATCAGATTGTTACTTGCAGATAGTAATTGTTGGCACCAGATGGGCTAAGAGGGGCTAACTGGCAGATTAGGACCTCTGCCTCCTTGGGTGTCATGCTGAGTGGAGTATTCCATCACACCAAGGAAATTAAATTGCACAAGACATAGTTCTGACACCAGGTACTTCTGTCCCTGGCCAAGTGACACATGGGAGGTGGATTGTTACTGTGTGAAGGCTAGATCTACAATGAGAAGTGGATAGCATGTGAAGGCACACCAAAAGCCATGCATTTGCTTTCCACCTCTACTGCCAGCTGTATTTTAGTGTCAGCCTCTGCTGTGTAAACAGGGTGACTTCCTTGACATATCTGGTCTCATTCATGCTAATTTCACCCTGAAGTGACTTGAGTTTGCTTGTATTATACACCTCTACCATACTCTAGAGCTCACAACGATGAAGGATCTAAGCATGAAATTGACACTGATAATGAGTAATATTAGCAACTCTTTTCTTAAGAATTATGTGAAAGACTGATGATGTTTTGGATGCACAATCTATCTTCTGATTTATTTAAGGGGCACTGTAAAATTATTTTCTCTCTTGCATGCTGTAGAGATGTAAATACATTTGTAATAGAATGATTCCACCAGCCACTAAGAACAAATCTTGCTTTTCCTTGAGGGATTATAAATATTTAAGCCTGATCTGCCTTATCAAAACATGTACCTAATGGTGCATTTGGTGGTTCACATTCTGAAGCTCAAGCTAGGTATACCTTTTTGAAGACTATGGTCTTTCATATTGTTGAGGTCTGAGACAGCCTTCTTTGTGAAATAATGAGAAATTCACCCTGAAATTACTCTCTGTAAGGTTAAGTTTAACCAAGGCATACTACCCAGTGTTCCACTCATTATCCTTTTGCTCATTTACTCAGAAATTATGAACAACATATTGAGATGTCCACGGACAATGGCAGTCAAAAAGCCCCTTTTTTTTGTGTTCCGAGGTCTGGGTTTTGGCATTTCCTTCCAAAGATTTTACTCAGAAGCACTGATTTAATAAAACATGAAAACTAGTCTAGTATTTGTCATGCTTTAGTGTGGCACTACTGTCAGAGTGATTTGTAAGGCTTGGAATTTTTTCCAGTTAGTTGTTATGTAATATATATATGTGCTTTTAAAAGGAAGAAAATTTATATTAAAAATCATTCAGCATTGGCATTTATTGAATATTTTAGTATGTGTTCAGGTTTGATGAAGGGGAAGAGCATTGTTCAAACATCAAGAACAATATTCAAAATTAAAGTATTCAGCAGATGACAACCTCAATATCTTTTAAATTAAAATGTGTATTTCTTATTGTTTTCTTTACCTTTTTATAATCATAGAATTACAGAATGATCTGGGTTGGAATGAACCTCCAAAGGTCATCTAGTCCAACCCTCTCTGCAGTAAGCATAGGTATCCCCAGCTAGATCAGGTTGCCCAGAGACTGGTCAAGCATCACCCTGAATTGGACTTGATGATCTTTGAGGTCTCTTCCGACCTTGCTTATACTGTGATACTGTGAATATCTCCAGGGATGAGGCCCCAGCCACCTCCCTGGGCAACCTGTTCCAGTATTCCACTACTCTCATGGTAAAGAACCTGTTCTTAACTTCCAACAGCATTGATAGTTAATAACAACTAAATTAAGATTGCATTGATATGAGTTAATTTACTGGTTTTGCTGATTCCCTGAAATAATGGAATTTGTGCTGCTTTATTCATGCTGACTATACATAAGAGTGAATTTGCTAACAGAGAAAATAAATTTCTGTATTATTTTTACAGACAACAACATTAATAGGTCTTCTGAAGACAGCTAGACTGCTGCGTTTGGTGAGAGTAGCACGGAAATTGGACAGATATTCAGAATATGGTGCTGCAGTTCTGATGCTCCTTATGTGCATCTTTGCACTAATTGCACACTGGCTTGCTTGCATTTGGTATGCCATTGGAAATGTAGAAAGACCTTACCTGGCTCATAAGATTGGCTGGTTGGATTCCTTAGGAGAACAATTAGGAAAGCATTACAATAAGAGCGACGCGAGCTCCGGGCCATCCATCAAGGACAAATATGTTACAGCACTTTATTTTACCTTCAGCAGTCTGACAAGTGTAGGATTTGGAAATGTGTCTCCAAACACCAACTCAGAGAAAATCTTTTCCATCTGTGTCATGTTGATTGGCTGTAAGTAGTTTTATCTTATTAATTTATTTACTTTCTCCTCAGTCTTTGAGCAAATGATTTAACAGTCTATGCTAATAAGATTATAAGCACGGAGCAGGAAGGGCAAATTCCCAGGGAAAGCAATGGTATATGCGAAAATATGTTGTGACTCATGCAGTGTCAGGAAGTAGTCAAACTGCTTCACTACTCAAAATCTGTTCTCTAAACTGGCAGAAGTTTTGCGTTGTGTCAGTGTCTGTAAGCAAAAGGTGTAGGTAGGGAGTTGAGTTTTGAGTGGATTTAGGAAACTGTAGTCTGTCATTTTTGGATAGTTACATTTTATTTGACCATTGAAACTCTGAACTAATAAATGTAAGTATACTTTCTTAACTCCACCCTTGTTTCTTTACTTGTACTTCACCCTAGTTCCCAGTTCTTATTTCTACCACATTCCCTAAAATTAGATGAACCTAACTTGCTATATTAAATTCAGGACTACAATTCTAAAGACCTCAATATTATCAACTTGGTAATAATTTAATATTTAAGCCTCATCTGCTAACTGAGATATACTGATACAATCAAATCCATTAAAAGTTTCAGGTAAATAAATTCTGCATCTTTGAAAATGCCACTAGTCTTGTCCGACCTGAAACAAAGTATATTATTAGAAGTGTTGCATCATCTGAAAAACCAAATGGTATGACTTATATAAGTTTTGTTTCCATTTAATCCAGCACTAATGTATGCTAGCATTTTTGGAAACGTTTCTGCAATAATCCAAAGACTCTACTCGGGAACTGCAAGGTATCACATGCAGATGCTGCGAGTGAAAGAGTTTATACGCTTTCATCAAATCCCCAATCCTCTGCGGCAGCGACTTGAAGAGTACTTCCAGCATGCATGGACATATACCAACGGAATTGACATGAACATGGTATGTTGTTCTGTTTTTCAAGCATGGATACTGAGATGAATGAATAAGAATTTAGGTAGAGATTGTAAGTCATCATTATTTACGAGCTGTGAAAGCACAGGCTTAAGAAGGTGGGTATATAACAATTGTTGAAGATCAAATCATTACAAATTTGCCATCCAAAAATTTAACTGCTTAGATTATTACAAGCCATATCAGAATTCTGAACTCTTACTGTGCCTAGGAAAGCCTGAGAACTGCAGTTGACTATCATGATCTTAAGACAAGAAGAAAAAAATCCTAAATTTCTTATTTCAGACATAGCTGTTCCAGAACAAACTGTTCTTTGGCCTGATTTTCCACTTCCAATATCAAAGAGTACTTTTGTTGGTATCTACAGATATTATTCTATAAAACCTGTGGAGATCAATTCTTTTTCAAAATCCTGTCACATAATCTAGATTAGCTCTATCAGGAGTGAGTGAAAGAGAGGAGCAGACAGGTGAAATATTCTGACCATATGATAGTCTGATCAGTAGTTTGCTTGTGTTCATAACCATGTAATTCTCCCCTGAAAGTCAACACAACACTATTAACCACTTAGCAATCCACAGAATCTCATTTTTAGGAAGCAGCAAAATACAACACTCATATATTCTGTTCTTGATAAAAAAACTGTGAATGCTCCTCATATAAAAATATATTATAAGGCTACCTAAAAAGGAAAAACAATCTGCTAAGGAGCAAAAGCAAGCATCTATATTTTCAGCTTATTCTCTGGAGACAACAACATTTTTTCTAGAAAAGTTGACATAGTGGAGACACTGAGAAGACACTAAGAGCCTTGTGTATCTTAAGGATATGTGAATCTGAGTCTCTAGAGGAATGCTTTCCAGAGCCATAATGACTCATAGAGATGAGACTTTGGAGAGTTCTCCATAAAGTTGGCAAGAACAAGAAAATCTATACATTTTGGTAGCAATTTAACTAGAAATCAACCTCCAAAATTTTGACATAAATTCAAACAGTGGTATCTATACCTACATTTGTGAATGACTGTCAGAGTGCTACACAGTAAGCAGAGATAACGGTATTGATTAAAAGCTTTTATAAAGCTGAAGCACTGACAGCTTTGCTTTATGGTTACCATTAAGTAAAGCAGATTTTAAAAGCAAGACAACAAATTACATGTATTGGGCTTCACCTCTCCCTTCCATGAGTGTCCTCTCCAGAAGGGTATTAATCACAGCGCAGGATAAGGCTACTTGCGTAAAGCTCTTCTGGGGATTACTACAGTGGAAGGCAACCTCAGTAGCTTCATCATATGTGGCACTGAATGGCCCTAATTCCCTCTGATGGCAATGAGATTGTGAGGTTCTCTGCGTTTTGTGGGATCAGACTCTTAAGCTGCAGGTGGGCACAGCCTTAAGCCACTCATTGAATTATTTCTGAAGCTCATTGAGTTATTTCTGAAGATATTACTAAATCATGTATGCCTTAACTAATTCTTTACCAGTAATGGATGTACTAAGAACATCTGTTTCACATGAAATAGTAACTAAAACTGGATGTTGTCAGGTTTCACTTTGCATAATGCAGAAACTGGTGTACTGGAATTAGTCTTGGATTTGTCATTAATGTGAAATATTAACTAAATGGTTTAAACAGAGCATATTCTGCAGTGTGATTGTGGGGCAGTATGGAGGGTTTGTTTTAAATAAAATGTGAAAAAAAAATCCAGTTTAGTATCTTGTTTTACTATGTTTTATTTCTTATTCTGTTCACAATTTTATCCCTCAAGTTTTATGGCAGGCGCTTAATTTTCTAAAATGAGTTTGAATATATTACACTTAGTGCAAGGATAATATAAAAATTGTGTGATTTATGTTGTACTTATGAAAGATTTATCTCTTTCCTGTCTGCTTCATACCTAAATACATGGAATAACACCACCCACTGGTAAGAGCAGGAGGTATTTATATCAAATTTAATTGCAGTATAAAGTGTGGAGAATATCCATGTTATCTGTTGGGTTTAGAGCTTGTTCAGTGCTTTCTAATTTTAATAGTAACTTTTTGCATGATGAAGGGGTAGGTAGCAAAAGAAAATAATCCAAGTAGAATCAGATGTGGGGCAAAATGGCTACTAAAATTAGATTTTAAGAAATACTAATTGAATCACATTTATTAACCACTGTTTTACCCCACAACTTAAATCATGCTTTTCTGCCAAAAAAAGGTCATGTGTATATTGGTTTGCCCTAGATAGTTGCACTCTAGGAATGTCACTTACAGTGTTGCCATGCTGATCATTCTGCATTTTCCTTTGCGTGAATGCTCTTGGTTCAGATCATATCTGCATGTTAGCACAAGCTCCGGTGAAGTTTTCTTGGCTATAAGCCATTTGCATATGAGATGGACTTGCATGTGGTGTTAAATTTGCATGAAACATTTGCATTTGCACAGTAAAGGGTTAATACTGTCCTCAGACAAATATGTTTCACTCCTGTCAGTATTTACTGGGAGGTTTTTGCAAATATCTGAAGGCAGAATTTGATCCAATGTATTTCTTTTTCATTTCATGATTAAAAACTGAATAGAATAAAATTCAAAACCTCGATCCTCTTTCTCCTGTGAAATAGGAAATGCATGAATAATGTACATTATATATATATATATATATATATATGTACATTCAATGCATACACACACTCATACATATATATAAATAATATTAGAGAGTATATTTCAAGTAATGCTTTTCATTATAATCAGTAATATCCTTCAGAATTCAGGAAAAAAAAAAAAAAAAACCACCAACTCTAAACTCAGGAATAATACTGCA
>WBNM01039005.1:265-12304 GCA_013399055.1 Ramphastos sulfuratus | reverse complement strand
TTTTGTGGGATCAGACTCTTAAGCTGCAGGTGGGCACAGCCTTAAGCCACTCATTGAATTATTTCTGAAGCTCATTGAGTTATTTCTGAAGATATTACTAAATCATGTATGCCTTAACTAATTCTTTACCAGTAATGGATGTACTAAGAACATCTGTTTCACATGAAATAGTAACTAAAACTGGATGTTGTCAGGTTTCACTTTGCATAATGCAGAAACTGGTGTACTGGAATTAGTCTTGGATTTGTCATTAATGTGAAATATTAACTAAATGGTTTAAACAGAGCATATTCTGCAGTGTGATTGTGGGGCAGTATGGAGGGTTTGTTTTAAATAAAATGTGAAAAAAAAATCCAGTTTAGTATCTTGTTTTACTATGTTTTATTTCTTATTCTGTTCACAATTTTATCCCTCAAGTTTTATGGCAGGCGCTTAATTTTCTAAAATGAGTTTGAATATATTACACTTAGTGCAAGGATAATATAAAAATTGTGTGATTTATGTTGTACTTATGAAAGATTTATCTCTTTCCTGTCTGCTTCATACCTAAATACATGGAATAACACCACCCACTGGTAAGAGCAGGAGGTATTTATATCAAATTTAATTGCAGTATAAAGTGTGGAGAATATCCATGTTATCTGTTGGGTTTAGAGCTTGTTCAGTGCTTTCTAATTTTAATAGTAACTTTTTGCATGATGAAGGGGTAGGTAGCAAAAGAAAATAATCCAAGTAGAATCAGATGTGGGGCAAAATGGCTACTAAAATTAGATTTTAAGAAATACTAATTGAATCACATTTATTAACCACTGTTTTACCCCACAACTTAAATCATGCTTTTCTGCCAAAAAAAGGTCATGTGTATATTGGTTTGCCCTAGATAGTTGCACTCTAGGAATGTCACTTACAGTGTTGCCATGCTGATCATTCTGCATTTTCCTTTGCGTGAATGCTCTTGGTTCAGATCATATCTGCATGTTAGCACAAGCTCCGGTGAAGTTTTCTTGGCTATAAGCCATTTGCATATGAGATGGACTTGCATGTGGTGTTAAATTTGCATGAAACATTTGCATTTGCACAGTAAAGGGTTAATACTGTCCTCAGACAAATATGTTTCACTCCTGTCAGTATTTACTGGGAGGTTTTTGCAAATATCTGAAGGCAGAATTTGATCCAATGTATTTCTTTTTCATTTCATGATTAAAAACTGAATAGAATAAAATTCAAAACCTCGATCCTCTTTCTCCTGTGAAATAGGAAATGCATGAATAATGTACATTATATATATATATATATATATATATGTACATTCAATGCATACACACACTCATACATATATATAAATAATATTAGAGAGTATATTTCAAGTACTGCTTTTCATTATAATCAGTAATATCCTTCAGAATTCAGGAAAAAAAAAAAAAGCCACCAACTCTAAACTCAGGAATAATACTGCACTAAAGAAACTTGATTTCCTAAACAAAATCCTACACTTTTTACTGAAAACCAGAAGATAATATTTTATGTTCATTTGTAATTGCTAAATTTAAGATCAGCATTAAAGCTCGACAGATGAAATATGCTGAGAACATTGTGTATTTGTTTATTTGTTCCCCTTTTCTGCATTTCTACATCTCTTTGATTATCTTTCATTGCATAATGTATTCTCATAAAAACAGTTTCACATAATTATGCATGGACTGGATAAACAGGATTTGGGATTTATTTTAATCTGGATAAAAATCTTGAGTCTACAGACTTGGTATACACTGATAGAGTTAAATTACAAAAAAAAATGTTTACAGTGTATATTGTTTCATAAAAGATGTCACTAGTCTCAAAGATTCAAAAATATTATTTTTATTTTTTAAACTATCCTGTTCTGGTTTTCCTAAATTCTCTTTGTTTTCTTTTACCCCTTTGTTACAATGTTATCAGTTCAGCACTGATAATAGCATGCCTGAAAAGTTTAAATACTTAGTGTTTGAGATGCTTCTTTAAGTTATGCATGTATTTTTTACAGTCCTCTCCCTCCTTCTTTTCATGGATCTTCTGTGCATCTGAGTATCTTTATTGTTTATTTTACCTTTAAAAATAACTCAAAGAAGTAAATAAGTGGGACAAGTTTTGAACAGTGTTTATTTAGACAAATGAAATTTTGGATGTGGGACAGATGCTTTTTTTTATTTAGGGTTTTACCCGGTATCGTGAAAGGAGAGATCAAGTCAGAATTTGTATGCATGAATTTATGGAATCTTATCCTTTACACATACAACCAAATGGTCAATCTTACACCTGTGATAAATTGTCTTGGCTACAGTGATCATGAAAGTACAGCAGAGCACACACATGTGTGAAGGTTCAGAACAAGAAATGCTGCTGTATCAAATAAAAGGCAGGTTCACTATTGCTTTGGTTAGGGCTTCTTTTGTGAGAAATTGGCAACTGATCACTGAATAACACTACTGCATATATTATTCTTGCCTTCCCTCCCACTATAATCACTTAGGATCAAAACTGTTCTTCCAGGAGAACTATTGCCAGTAATATCTTTTAACTAGACAATTAGAAAAGTAAATTAGTATTTGAAAAATAATGAGTTCTTTATGTCGTCAAAAAGGTAATCCAGATTAGAAGTGGTTGGAACAAAAATTACTAATAATTGGTTAAACAGAGAGAATATATAAACATGGTGGAAAGTGGTACTGATACTTTTCTATATGTCATAATGAAAATCATGACATATAAAGTACCTTAGATATGATTAACTGTGAGGCTGTTTTTTTCACTTTCTCTAACAAGAACACCTAAAAGACATGAATGCCTACATTCAATTAAATTACAGCATAGAAGGCCTCATTAAAAGAGACTTTCAAGAATGTCAATCTATTTGCAACACGGTTTCTCATTGCATTGTATCTGGTGGTCTAATATGTGAAAAACGAAGGCAATTAACAATTTTCCAATTATCACAGTATTTTTGAAGACATGGGTCTAACTGTTGTGTTGATGAGGGAGTCAACAGTCTAGGAAACTCAAATAATTTTCTGTCCTACTCACCCGGGAATGTATCATATGTCAGAGATCACCTTGCAGACGAACTCAAAAACTGTAATAACTTTATAGATGAGATATTATCCATTGCAGCTCCAGTAATTTCAACATTAAAATGTCACAGAAATCTAAGTCATGGCAATGACTGAAAGCAAGAGATCCTAACTCTTGATGAAGCTGTCAGAATTCAAATCTCATTGAAAGGTGAATTAGAATCACACTGCCTCTCTCTCAACTCTTTCAAGGACTTCATTCACATCGTAAAAATCTGACTCTGCAACACTTTCCTCTGTGGAGAAAGGGAATCATAAGAAATAATCCTTACTCTATATGGAGGCCAAGAGCTGCTGGAGCAGAATTATCGCCACCTGTGACTTTATTCTGTTCTAAATGGTGAAAGCCCTTGGATGCCTTGGAAGCCTTTTGGTTATAGAAATAGTTAGTTTCTGTAACTAATTATCACAGAAACAGTAAATTCTAAATTCTTCCTAGGAATAGAGCTAGGTTAAAATATAGAAATGTTTAGCCTAAATGAATACGTTATTAAAATGTGAGAGTCAGAAATTTGTGACATAACTAAATTCTGCATTGCTCTTTCCGTCAGAGGGACTGGCTACTTGGGAACAAATATTCTCTTTCAAAATCTACACAGTGCAATTTGTGCAGCTAAAAAGTGTCTCAGATTAGTGCTAAAATTAGGTGGCAGAAAGATGAAAAATACATAGCATATTTCACCAAATATATGAAGTACTATGAATTATTTTTTCTCATTCTTCCAGAACAAACTGAGATGGAAAAAATGTTAATCTTTAAGATAAATCCCCAGTGGAGTGAACCCTCCAAAGCACAAGATCTATTTCCTGTAATAAATTCAAAATTTATTACACAAATTATTCAATAACTTTATTCAACATTTAGTGATGCCAATGTCAACATATCCTGAGATTGCTGTTTAGTAGATGAGATCCAAATAGAGATTAAGTATGTGTAATCTACAATAAAACCTATATTTATTCTTGCTTCTTTATACTTTCAGATGCTCAATTTTTTTTTCTGTGTTAGTTTTTGTGTGGATGTTTCTCAAATAATTTCATGAAGAGAGATCAAGAAGGAGGAGGAATAACTAGATAATGTGGGAAAGCACCAGGATTCCTCTTTCACTCTATGCCAGCTTAAACTGCCAGAAGAATTTGAGAGTCTACCTTTATCTTTCCCTTTCTATGCTGGATATTTGCCACTCATAAGTAAGCAGACTGATTCTAGGATGAGAAAGCCTTAGGCAAAATGAGTTTCAACACACTCCAAACAGACCACACCACACACAAGAGTCCTTTTGTGCTCTTTTCAACTGCTGCCTGGCATCCAACATTTTATTCCATTTATATTTCAACAGAGAAAATGCATGACAGAAGATTATATGCAGAACTAAAGTAATATCTTTGCCAGATTGCAGCATCTCTTATACTAGGGAAGGCTAAGAGAGCTGATACTGTTCAACCTGGAGAAGTGAAGGTTCATGGGAGATCTCATCAATGTGAAAAAAAAATCTAAAGGGAGCATGTAAATAACACAGAACTAGGCTCTTTTCAGTGGTGCTCAGTAAGAAGTAGAGGCAGTAGGCATAAACTGAGCCAAGAGGTTCCATCTAAACATCAGGAAGCACTTTTTTTGTTGTAAGGATGGCTGAGCACTGGCACAAGTTTCCTGGAGATGGTGTGAAGCTTCCATCCTTGGAGATACTCAAAAAATACTTGGACATTGTCCTGGGCTATCAGCTCTAGGTAGCCCTGCTTGAACAGAGAGGTTAGATAAGAAGACTTCCAATGGTCCCTTCCAACCTCAACCATTCTGTGATTCTGTTCTATAGAATGTTGATATTTCTGTTTCATGACAATTGTTGTAGCTAATATTCTAATTTGCTTTGTGTTGAATGCTTCCTAAATACTTTCTGTGGGATGGATGTCAATACTTTTTCTAAGGCTGAGGATAGGAAATCTAAAAATTGTCATGGATCTTACTCATTCAAAACATAGCTATCATTTCCTCAAACATTTGCTAGTTGTCAGAGATTAGGGCACATAGATGTCTCCAATTCTGTTGTCACAATGATGTATAAGTGTATGAGTGATACCTTGTTAATCATCTTGAAAATGAGAAGTTAATTAAGATGGACTGCCTCACCATTTATAAAAGACCATGGTCTTCAAAGTAAAATTGAACAAGTCCCTACTATCCTCTCTAAACTTCAATCACTTATTCAATATAAAATGTTTTACTTTTCTCTGAGTGACGCTTTTCTCCTAAGCATGCCAAGTAGGTAAACCAACATCATTTGACATAGAATGAATTTGATTCCAGGCAGGAAGAGACAACTGAACTTGGACTTCATAACTATCAGTGAGAGACAACTAGAGCCAATGGTCACAGCTTTATAACTGGTTTATTTCCTTTTTCTTTTTTTTTTTTTTCCTTTTCAGTAACAGGGATGGTTGAGGCTGATTTTGTATCTTTGTACATACTTTTCTTAGAAGATTTGTATCTTCTGAATTATGCATAACTGTTGCTTCTGAACATGACTCTAACCATGAGAATGCAAGATTTTTTTTCTCACCAGGGCCTGGTGGAATTACTGTTGAGGAGATACTGAATGTAACAGTAGAAACAGCAAGTGAAACCCAGATCTATGTTCAATTTGTTTATTACTTTTGGATTTGTCATTGAAAAAAATTCTATTTAGAGAACAAGTGTAAGCCTTTATGATTTTAAAATTTTATTTTCGCATCACCTAGTCCCACACTTACATAATGTCAAGGTTATACTGGCTGGTTTTACTGTTTTTAAGGTAATCTCATGACTTTGAAGACTGCATGAGTGATTCAATAATATTTAGTGCTGTCACACAGAATGTGTTGATGTTCAATATAATTGTTCCTGCTCTACACAGATAGTCAAAGATATCTGTGAGAAGTTGATACTTTCTTATTAACACAAGCTAAAAAATCATTTAATAAGGAATATTTTCCCAAAGAAATGAAAATTTAAATATTAGGAATGCACATGGAGTCTTGAGTTGGCAAGATGTTTTTTGTACTGCACAACACAAAACATAGTTTGGAAACATCAAATACTCTAAGTGTCTGCTACCAGACTTGGATTAAATACCTCATTATATACATGTGCACAATACGGTAAGCTTCCTTTGATAATGTAGTATATAGCTATGCTTTAACAAATTAATCTTCAAATCACCTTCTTTCTTGCATTTCTAAACTTGTGTTAGTGGAATAATCTCCAAAACTCCACTGGAAATCAACTTTATTGGATACCAGTATAGACATTTGACAAATGTGGTATTAAAGAGTAAATGTTCTTCATCTCTGATATAACAACTGTTCTAGAGTGTAAGCTCCATGGGGCAGGGAATTTTTAATGACAGATATTTGAACACAGACTAGTATCTTTCACATGTTATTAGCATATAGCTAACTATTAACTAATGCAACAGCTTCATGTTAAGTATAAAATAATTGCAAAATAATTGTTTCTTTAAAGAAATACTCAAAGTATCTTCAGAAATACAAAACAAACAAGGTCTGCATGGGGTTTGCTTAATGGTAAAATAAAATCCCTTAATAAATGAGATAAACAGAACCCGATGTAAAAAATTAATAACCTTAATGCTGTGCTCCTAACTTTCTAACCATTTAAATGCCTTTTCCTGTAAGTACCTCTGAACTGAAAATATATTTCCAATTTTAAAACCTATAAGAAATGGAGCTCTTCTAAATTATATTCGTATACATGTATAACAAAGGAACTAATTTAAAATAGGTCTTTTTTTACTCACATGACTAAAGAACAAAATAAACACTTGCAATTTTTCTCCACCTGTATATCTGGATGAAATCTATTATCAGTTTATCACTATTTTTCAGTAAATAAGGTGCTACAACCCACAATATTTTTATTTTAATATAATTACATTTAAAAATAAAAAAGTTTTTTCGTGCTAAGCTGTTTCAAATGGTGTAATAAATACTGAAAACTGAATGTCACCACAAAAGCTTTGCATTTATCATATTTTCTTTTGCTTATTGTTGAATGCTGGCTTTTTCTGAGGATATATAAATTTCATGTGGTAATGCCCTATATCTCATAAAATTTGTGTGTTTTAAAGCATTCTGTTTATTATTTTGCAGCATTGATTTCCATTAGCAATCATAGAAACATTTCAACTCAGTTAAAGGTACCAATATTTCATTTGTAAATCATGGCTTGGCTTGTGTGGACAAAAGCCACATATCAGAAATGTCTTCATCTGCTCCATTAGCAACGAATATGAGTTATGAATATCATTATGCAATAAGAGTGAGTGCACAGAGCTTCATTGTGCTGAAGTAAGAATTAATATGGCAAGAAGTGAATGTATTTTGTGTATTTTGTTTCTGCGCAAGTATATTTACATGTTTATAGAAAAACAGTGCAGAGGATAAATAGGAATGAATTAATAGCCTACTCTAACAACAAAAAGAAACATTTTGTTCATATATTCATAAGACTGGTAGCATCAGTTCACGTTTTGTTCTTAGAAATATGCAACAGAGGTAGCCCATCCCAGGGAAAGCTTATAACCCATAAACATCAGTGACAGCAGGTAGCAGAATTTAATGTAAAGAGTGGTGCATTATAATCTCAGGCCCATTCCTTAACACAGCAGGCAGAAGCACAAGATGAGCATTCAGTAGCAGAAATTTTTTTTATATGATAATAATAATAATATATTATGTGGTCCCAGACAATTTAGAAAAGCTTACACATAATGATCACGTTGTAAGCAGCTCACTTTCTTCAATACAAAACTAACATGTTGCCATGGTATCATTTACTTCCACATTTGCAAGCAGAATATATTTAACATTAAGATTTAAGTCTAAAAAATAATTACTCTTGTTTAGATAGCACTCACTTTACAAATGCCATGATTATTTCAGCAAAAGCCTCTCAAATTAAATGACATATCAGTCCAAATAAGTGAAATTCAGTCAAGACTCTCCCTTTAGCTTATTTGTTCTTTTGCTGCAGTATGTTAACTCATATATGTTGATACTATTTCTTGAAATTAAACAAGTCTTAATAACAAATTTTGTAAGCATTACATACATTAGTAGGAACATTACTATTCACATTGTATACACTTTGCAATATAGATTACACTATGCATTTGTTAAGTTGCAACACTGAGAGCTCTAAGACTACGTCTATTTGTATGTCACATCTTTCTTTCTGTCCAGGAAGAAGATATGAAAAAATGTAAAGTGACTTTCATAGCATTCACATGAAATCCTTATGATTGTCTTTACAGGTCCTGAAGGGGTTTCCAGAATGCCTACAAGCTGACATTTGTCTGCACCTCAACCAAAACTTACTTCAGAACTGCAAAGCTTTCCGTGGGGCCAGTAAAGGCTGTCTTCGAGCTTTGGCTATGAAATTTAAGACAACACATGCACCGCCTGGAGACACTTTAGTGCACTGTGGAGATGTCCTCACGGCTCTTTACTTTGTTTCAAGAGGCTCCATTGAAATCCTTAAAAGTGACATTGTTGTAGCCATTCTTGGTAAGTTCATTACAAGGCATGTTAAAAGAATGAAGGAAGTGAAAAGAACTTATCCATCCAGGGGAAGGAAATTTGTAAATGTTTCACTCACTGTTACTTAAAATCAAGTAGAGACATGATTTGTTTAAGGAGTTGTGTCTACATTACCTCAATACTTAATGTGCACGAAATAGCCCATGTCCTTGGATATCTATGTAAGGGCAGGAGTGAGTCAGATTTATCCCCAGATAATTGGTAAACTGCAACCAAATATCTAATTACTCCAGTTTTGATCATGCTGCAACAACCAAAGTCAAAGTTACCTTTGTGCCTGAACAGTGTTAGAGGGTAATAAGATACACAGATTCCCTATATCCTAATTAGAGGGGAAAAAAACCAACCAAACAAACAAAAACCCAAACAAAAAACCAACAACAACAACGAAACCCACATATTTACTTTAGGCAATCAATATGTCTTCTAAATGTTTTTAGAAATGTCTGCTGCTCACTGAATATATGGAAAAGGAGGATGATAATAGATTGGTGTGATCTAGATTAATAATAAAGCCAGTATTTCATCTATATTTCTTATTAAGACATTCTTGTTTGTGTAGCATGGGGAGTTACTTGTTTTCTTTCCCAATGAAGATAGTCCAGAACAATGTTCAGTCCAGCCAGGAGCTCATCTGCAGCCAGTTGTGGCTCTTATGTATAACAACCAAGACTTCATTAGCTACTGCAATATTAAAAGTAAAATAACTTAAAACATACCTAAACAAGAATACTGATTTGTTTCTCCAGTGTAATATCAGGTAATAGGAACGCAAATAATTATTGAGTAGATTAGTAAGGATATTGTATGGAAATCTGCAGCTGTAACACCATTTGTGAGTTGTACTTTCTCTTTATCACCCACTGTGGGAAGTTATAGCCAGAAATGTAGCTGAAGGAAAATGTGGACTGGTAGCAGTATGTTGCTATTGATCGACTTGTGATTGGTAATTCTGCTGATACTTTGCAGGGTGGATGCGTGAACAGAAATACAAAGCTGTGCCTACAATAGTCATTTCCTAGGTGTACATGGTATTATCAAGATCATTTGTCATATCATGCTGTTGCACCTCATCAGCTTGATCATCTTTAGGCACAAGCAAAGTAGGGAGCATGCAGTGTAACTGTGAGGTTTTACTGTGAGTGTCTTCCCTTGTGGGTCATTGAGGATTTAATCTTTTACATCCAAACCACGTAAATGTCTTATAGAACTCACAATCAGAAAAACCTTACAAGGTTATGAACTCATTAATTTCTTCCTGGGTCAAAGATGCAGACCAGTCAAGTTTTGCATCTTACACACATTAGATCCTCGTGCTCTCTTACTGCAGAAGAAACTCAGATATTTGCAGGGCAATGCCCCTGTATCTCAGCCAGCCTACAGCTTCTCACAACAGCAGCCATAGTATGGAGCCTTTCTCTCCCAGAAAATGGTGGTCCAAACAGAGAGACAGTTGTGCACAACCACAGCTGAAAGAAACTGCTACATATGCCCACATCTCTCCCATGATCCCTGAGGCAGGAGCCTGCCTGATAGCTGGCTCCAGCCAATGGGTCTGTGGTATCTTGAAAAATCTCCTAAAAAATAACAGAAGGCAATACAAATTAAAATTACTCCACTATGAAATCAGACAGAAACCTAACAGATTAGCGACACTAACTAAACATTTTTAATTAATTAATTTTTTTTTTTAATTTTAAATTTAAATTAAAAATTTTAAATTTAAGTTAAAAATTTAAACTGGCAGAGAGGAGATTTAGACTCAATGTTAGGAGGAAGTTCTTTACAGTGAGAGTGGTGAGGCACTGGAACAGGTTGCCCAGGGAGGTTGTGGATGCTCCCTCTCTGGAGGTGTTCAAGGCCAGGTTGGATGAGGCCTTGAGTGACCTGTTCTAGTGGGAGGTGTCCCTGCCTATGGCAGGGGCTTGGAACTAGATGATCCTTGAGGTCCCTTCCAACCTTACTATTCTATGATTCTATGATTCTATAATTCCTCTTTCTGAAAACCCTGCACATAGAAATGGAAATTAAAAAAATGACTCAATTCCTTGCCCTCTGTAGCTGAAGAGATTTCAGTTCAACACAGGTAGTATGGATGAGGTTGCCAACCTTAAAGAGTGTTGCAACTTGATCACAGAAATAAAAGAGTTCTGAGAAATGTTGGGTTTGTCCCATAGTTTTCCTCAACTTGTCATCACTGTCAGATGCTGCAGAGCAAGCTCTGATCAGTACTGGCCTGACAACAGTAATTCTGTGTCAAATCCTTAGAAGATATGATGGCTGTGGACCTTGAAGGATCTACCACTTCTTTCAGCTTTGCAGACAAGATCTAAAAATATCATTATCATGTCAATAGTCATATTGTAGGGAACTTATTAAATGCCTTGAATAGATACCTCTGCATTCATAAACATTAAGGACAGAAGAACTATTAGATTATATTGGCTGACCTCTTTTATATCACTGACTCCTGTTACATTTCATACCTTTAACAATCTGTTGTGTCTAATGAACTGTGTTTGATGAAAGAAAAGGTCTTCAGGTTTTGACCTGAAGACAAGAAGATGAAAAAGTGATCACTTTCCTTGGCAGTTTATTTTCACACTTAATCAATTTTATTGTTAAAAAAGTACGCTTTATTTCCAGTATAAAATTATCTTGCCTCAATTTCTTTCCATTGTCTATTGTTATGTGTTCCTGATTAGAATCTAGAGTGAGTTAGCACCAAGTGTTTTATCCTGTCTGAAAAGATACACACACTATAATCAGGTTACCTCTTAATCTTGCTGTTGATAGGTTAAACAGACTGTGCTCTTTACGGTCCTCACTGTAAATGGGCCCTTAAACTATGTTTGGCATCTTTTAGCTGCTCACTTACCCAATTTTCAGCTTCCTTTTTTAGAAAATGGAGAAACCAGATATAGTGTGTTNAATTTCTCTCATTAAAATATTCCAATTAGCTCCAAACCAGCACATCAGAACTAATTGCAGTAACCTAATATAAAAGCCACCAATGTTCAAAGAGAGACAAAATCACCCCTGTATTCTTTTTCACCAGTCTTCTGTTTCTCAGTTGTCATGACCACTATTCTTTTCCACAAGCGTTTTCCTAGCTGTGCCCTAAGCCCTGTTCTGCAGGCAACAGAATCACAGAATGTTAGGGGCTGGAAGTGACCCCAAAAGTTCGTCTAGTCCAACCTCCCCACCAGAGCAGAATCACCTATATCAGACCATACAGGAACAAATCCAGATGAGTCTTGAATGTCTCCAGAGAGGGAGGCTCCACACTCCCCCTGGGCAGCCTGTTCCAGTGTTCTGCCATCCTCATAGTGAAAAT
>WBNM01039002.1:12663-46582 GCA_013399055.1 Ramphastos sulfuratus | reverse complement strand
AAAAAAAAAACAACAAAAAAAAAACAAAAACAAAAAACAAACCTCTTTGAAAGGTAAGCCAAGTGTCATGTGTCTTGCATCAAAGTACATTCTTGCCATAAACTGCTTGTAATGTTGAAGAGGGCTTTTTTAAAATGTATGAATGAGTGTCAGACTTCAGAGTCAAAAGATGCACGGACCTTTCTGTTTGCTCCCCGAGTTGATTTGAATGTTAAACATGAAATCTGACTGCTTGTTAAATTTGTACAACACAGTTTTCTCCACTTAGAGACTGCTACTCGAAACTAGAGAATGTAAGTTTGTTTTCATGTGTGTACTTGTGTGTACATACCATATAATACGCACAGGTTCTCACTTACGGTAGGAATAGATGCTTTACTTCTTTAATATTGGTTGGTTTGGTTTTTTTTTTCCTTACCAGTGATTTATCAGGTCTCTCCTGACTAGTCAGGAAAATGGTTTAGGCCAAATGCTAAACCGTCATGTATTATATGGTATGTAATGTAAAAAAATGCTTATGTTTCCTCCATATTTTCAGGGTATTTTCTCATTTTATTTATTAAAGGGGTGGGGGGAGCTTGGTTCAGCGTGCTACTGGTTGAAAACTTTGTGGTGAACTACATGTTTTTCATTTGGTGGATTTTTAGATGGTGATGTGTGTGCATCTTCATCAGGTCCAGAGGAGCAGATACAACTTTTTAATTCACCTGGGGATGTTTGGGCCTGATTCTCCTGTCACTGAAGCTGCTGTAAACCAGATGTGTCCTTTGATGTGATGTCAGCAACGTTCAGTTGACATCACATCTGTGAAAGTGTAAGGAGAAACTGGCCTGTTAATGCTCAATGGACATAATAAAGATGAAGAAAGAATAAAAACACAAAAAGCTGATAATCGAATAAATGTAGTATTATTTTAAATGATATTATTATTATTATTAATTATTATTAACATTTTTTAAATATGATGTCATTTANAAAAAAAGAAAAAAAAAAAAAAAAAGACAAAATTAATTACCAAAAACCTGACAGAACTATCCAACAACAACAACAACAAGTTTGGATTTGTTTTGGGGTTTTTTTGGATTTTTTTTTTTTTTTCATTTTGAAATACACTTGCTGTTCGCTGGAGAATGTACTTCTGCTCTTTATTTCTTAAAATGTCTTCAAGTATGTGCAAGTGATAGCAGCAGCTACCTTTACCTTCTGGGTGCTACTGGATTTTGCACTGGTGTGTTGTGTTGTGAAATCCTGACTTTAACGAAGAAGATTTTTTTGTAAGTGTATCCCCATCTGGGTAGTTAGCTTTTGGAGCGCCTTGTTCATAATCCATATGCCTCAAATGATCCAGAAATTGCATTTTTCTGTGTGGACAAAGTAAAATGTGTGAATGAATCTGTCTCTTACAGACTGAGAATTCCTTTTCCTGGCTAATATAACCAGGAAGGAGGAGAACAAAATGAACTGATAATGCAGAACTATTTGTTATAAAGTCTCTAAAAAAGTACTTTTTCAGGTGAAAATATAAAGGGCTAAAACAGATGTAACACACACACAAAAGTATTGTTTAATGCTATCGATGGCATTCCCAGGATAATTCCTTTCAAGAAAACTCTGCAAGAGTGAACAATGCATCAATTAAAGATTAGTATTTTGGGATGTGTCTTTTCAGTTGCCAGTTTTGAAAGATTTTTTTAATTTCAGCTCGTTTTTCTACCAGCTGGGGATTAACTTCAGGTTTACCTTCAATTAGAGGCTAAACCTTGATTCTTTCTGCCATCTTTTATATTCTGTACTGAAGCGGCTCCTGAACAGCACTCTGTGAGCACTGCATTGAAAAGCCAAAACCCAAACCTTTTTTTTTTTTTTCTCTCTCTTTTTTTTTTTTTTTTCTTTTTCAGAAATACCACCCATTGCAGGCCTTCATTTTCTGCAGGACTCTGGATGTCAGTAAAAGCAGTTAATCTGGTTGATTGCAGAAGTTTTGGATCTTGAGGCCAAAGATAATCCTGATTAGAGATTAGGTCTGGATGTCAAAACACAATTTAAAAAAAAAAAAAGAAAGCATGCATAGGTCAGCCTCAGAAACTGGACGTGCTGCTAAGTGCACAGCTGTACACTGATTTTTTTCCCAGGAAACGGACCTGGCTCTGCAAAGCAACATTCAGAATGTCTTGTTTACATTTTTTTCTTAGCAATGCTGCATATGTGCACTACCTCTGAATGGTGCTAAGCAGAGAATGTACCACGGAGTAACAACTATTTTTTTAAAAGTCTCTGGTTTTGCTTAGTAGCATTAGTTCCTTCGTTTACTCCGCTTATTTCAGATGGGTAGGATTAATTTTCCCCATTATGCTGAAGGTTTGGGAACAACAAATAGAGTTTTGTACTAGGTCCTGGAGTCAGTTCAGCTCATGTCCATGTTTCTGGCTGTGCAGCATAGCCATAAAGTAGATTAAATTGTTCATATCACAATACCTTTAGATACTGTAGACAGAAGTGGGTTTTGACACTAATATGGGGATTCATAGCTTGCCCACCGCAACCTCTCAGGGACCTGTAGCTTCCAGTACTGCCTCTCCACTACTGGCAGCTCATCCTAGGACCAAAGAAACACACACGTAATTTACACCCACCTTCTCATCATTTCTGGGTCTCACCCAAGCAAAACTCAGCTGCAACAACACATCTGGCAGTTTGTGTCATTTTCAGATACAGGCTTGGGGAGGAGAAGTAATTGTCAAAGCTCTTAGATTTGGGGTGGGGGGGAAATGTGAGTTGTCAAAAAGATCCCCTTACATGGAGCTGGAAGCTGTTTTACAAGAGGTGGGAATGGTTTGCACAGCAAAGGACAGACGCCTCTGAACTGCAGAGCACCCATAAGAAGGTTGTTAAAGGAACTTACTTTCTTTAGGTATTCACTGATAGTGAACGCACCTGGCTTGCCCCAGAACTCTGCTCAGACTGCTGTAGGCTTCTCGAGGCTCAGTATTAGGTGTGTGCTTTGTGAATGTAACTGAAGTCCTGACGTTCTGCAAACCCCGCGTCCTTTTGGTCTTTGCACAGCCCAGGGAGCTTGGTATTTGTATTAGTCATCAGAGGTGGTTGATAACACTCCCTATCCTTTCCTGCCATCAGTTCCTATCACCTGTAGTGTGTGTGTGTGTGTTACAAAGTTTTGAGCTGGGTTTTGGAGGTATACTTTCTTTTATTTTAAGCTTGAAGTAGTTTCAAACCTTATCCATTCCTGCTCTGGGGATTCTCATCTGCTCTCCACCAAGTCTTACCTCACTGAATGGATCCAGCCAGCAGTGAATCAGCTGCCTTGGCTTCCACTAGATTGAAAATAGCAACTTAGAAGTTTTCTTGGAAGAGAACTTGTGTTACTGTGACTGCAGTAATTCTTGAAGAGGAAGAATTTTTTCCCAGTAGGTCAAGGAGGAGGCAGAGTCCAGGACCTTCACAACAATACATGCATCCAAGTGCTAAGGGGAGAGGAAGAGCTACAGTAACAAGGTATGTTTAAGTATAATCTCTGTGTATGGATTTCCCTCTTTTGAGTTAAATACAGTCATGCAGATTTTGCTATCTTAAGATTTTCAGAGAAGGAACAAGACCTTTGAAATGCTCTGAGGCTGGCTTGTATTCTGTGAAATGATGACAGCGAAACAAAAGAGAAGCAAAATGCACTTCCCTGAAAGAGGGACATCAGAGCCCTTGCCTGTGAGTGGAAATACAAAAACTAAAACTACTTTTTCTGCATCTGAATATACTGTTAGTTCTGTAATTCCAGCAGGGTTCTTTCTCAGGAATCTGCAGCAATGGGAACCAGAAATCCATCAGTGAAAGGACCAGTTCTCTCTTTGACTTTTCGTTTAGTGAGAGGAGTCAGGATAGTTGATCAACTCAAGCAGTATCTAATGTGAGCATCCTGTGCTGGGTCTTCACTGCTTAGCCTCACTGCTACACCCAGCTAGCTGTGTGGAAGCTACCTCAAACGTGGCTGCACTTGCTGCACTCCCTGTCTGAGAAGCAATGCTCGAGGGTTTATCGTCCTTTGTTTAGAAGCTGTAGGTTCAAACTATAGCCCCATCATTACCAGTTAAGCACTTTTGCTCCAGAGCATTCTGTGCATTTGGAGATGTGCTGGCAGGGGTAGAAAACAGAGGAGAAATGTCGTTCTAGAGAAGCAGAGTAATGTGCTGGTTGGAGTGACACAAGCACCTTTCCCCCACCCCTCACAATAAATGTAAAAAATGCCTTTAGTGCTTACAGAATGAGAAAGATGGAACGTCCAGTGCACTGCTCAGCAGCAAGACACATCATCAACCCAAACAAACCACGAAGAAGATGTCTGTAGGTATGGAGTGCTAGCTGTTCTGCATGAACATCTCTTATCTTCAGCAAAAGGGTCAGCCAGCCAAAGCAGCCAAGAGAAGAGACAGTGAGGATGCATCGGGGAGGAATTGTTCTAAACAAGCAATACTGAAGCCTGCCATGAGGAATTACTTTGGGTCAAAGCTGGCTGAAACAGAGAGCAATGCAAGTATTTTCAGAAAACAGAAGTTGGTGTGTTCTTTATTATGACTGCATTGCAGAAATAGAAAATTCCTACAACAAGCAATAACACTGGAGTGTGACTCTTGCTACGTCCAAACACACAGTCTGTCTGTAACCCTGGCACAGAGGAGAGGTTACTTACATGATAAAAGCAAACACATTAACCAGCCACTGAGGCCCAGGAGTAGGTCCTAGGTGAAGGTGGAACTCACCATGACATTTTAAGTCTCCCTTTCCACGTGCTGCACCAGAAGAGGGAGAACCTGCCTGAGGAAGGTGCAAGCTGACCTCCATGACTCATATAAGCATAGCTCTGTGCCTTACACTGAATAAAAGCTGGGGTCTAAAATAGTTAGCAGGCGACAGTGACTTGTGAAGGCATTAGGCCTTCATTGGCTGGAAGGTCTTGACACACAGAAGAAATTCCAATTTACAGTGTTTCAGTATATTAATATTTATTTAAGGAAACCTCATGCTTGCTCTTGCAATGCCATGTTGACTGTCTAATGGAAAACATCTTTGGAAACAGCAAGGCTCCTTTCACTGGGCACGCTCTGCTGGGAGCAGGAGCTAAATTTTGCAGTCACTTAACCAAGCTAGTACTGGCTACCAAACACTTTCTCACTCAGAAGCTTAAGTGTTCAGTAGGGCCTGAAGCAGATTCGTGTATATCTATGCTTTGAAAGGCAGGAAGACCTTAGATCTGTTGGGCAGCTGAAGGCTGGGACCAGAACACAGGCTTGTCCCTGATGGCTGAGTGTGCAGTTTTGACAAACCCTGGCTGGGACAGAGTTTCTGTTTAAAGTTTCTTGCTGAAGACTTGAAGGGTTGGTTGGTTTTCTTTTTTCTTGAAATGTGACATAATATTAACATAAAACTGTAACTGCTTTTGAGTATTTACATGTGTCTTAGATGTAATATGTGTTAGTTTTACTAGAAATCTAAGTGAAGCATGTCCTGGTACACAACCTGTGGCTCACATTCTCCCTGAAAACATGGCCTGAGTAGACTTTTTTTTTTTTTTTTTAAAGTGACAAACTTCATCTCCTGAAGAGAGATTTACTCAGTCGAGCTAACTAATGCTACCTTTGACTGAGAACAAGTCCTGCACATCTCTAATCAGAAAGACAGTAGACATGCTCCAAGTGTCACTTACCAGTGTGCAGCTTTTCTTCATCTTGCGTGTAGCCATGGGCACCATAGGAGTGGCCCATAAACAGTCAGATCATGCCAAGGCTAACCCACCAAGCACAGTCTAATTTAAAGCTGAGTGACAGAGCAAGTGGGGTTGTGATGATGGAAAACACAGAGTGCGTGGACATAATTCATTCATACAGTGGTAGTGGTCAGGCAAAGCAGCCATGAAAATAGTTTGATATTGAGAAGCCTTTGACCAGTAGGAACTGCAGTGCATTATTTGGAAAGGCTGTGACTTTCTGTCAGTAGAAGCCTTCAGGAAACTATTACAGAAATTACACAGGCATATGTGCTCCAGCAACAAAAGGAAAGCATTTTTTAAAAAAAAATACAGTATCAATTGCAGTTTTTAATACCATTCCTTTTTTAAAACCTTTTGTTTTTTAACCAAGAGCAGTGTGAAGTGGATTCTTTGTCCACTTCGACAGTCATTTTACTCACACATGGGAGAAAACAAAAAGGCTGTCATAAAACATCTGTTGTATTGTTTAAACTGTACGGTTAATGTGCATGGCAGTTAGAGCATGCGTTGATGACTTTGTCTGCTAAGAGCTCAGTTACATTCCTACTGAAATTTAATGGGATTAAAATGAAGTACTGAGAAAGAAGTATAGTTACTATAAATGCTTTGTATGACTTGCATGATTTTCCCTTTTTTCCTTATTCCTGTTACTTTTAAACAGAAATATACAGAGGCAGTGTGATGCAAATTAGTGAAGTTGTTTAAAATAAAAACAGTGAATTCTGTTTGAAAGACCATGAATGTGCTTGGCCTTATGTAAGTAATACGGGGCATAGTAAGATGTCTAGGAAGTTGTCTACTGTCATCAGCAGTGAGGAGAATGAAAAGAAGGCAATAGAAGTGATTTGTCTCCAGCACAAGCATTTCCAACATTCCCACAGACAGCATGAAGATACACTAGGAACGAAAGGATAAGACCACAGATGGAGAGGCCGATCTTGAACTCAGTTCTTTTGATTTGGTTTTCTTTTGCCCAGTGTTTTGGTCAGTTAATGAGAAGAGAGTGAATGCCAGCACTAATGCAGGCAAGCAGCAGCTGTAACAGCACAGGTTAATAATCACTGCCTGGTTTTATCCAGCACCCCTTCCTGCTGAAGCAACATTTCCTGGGAGCTGGTGAAAGTCTTGACAGTGTTAAAGATTTGCATACAGTTTAGAGAAATTAAGAGAGACTAAGAAGTCTCAGTGCAAAGGGGGAAGGGGCAGGAGGGCACCTCTGTGGGAACAAGCCAGGTCTGCAGGTTTTAAGATGGCGTTGGACAGGAGCTTGCAGCACTTCTGTGAGCAAGGCAGTTTATGAGGCAATGTTGCG
Source organism: Ramphastos sulfuratus (assembly GCA_013399055.1). NCBI lineage: Eukaryota > Metazoa > Chordata > Aves > Piciformes > Ramphastidae > Ramphastos > Ramphastos sulfuratus. Next base: position 39,494 of record WBNM01039002.1, on the reverse strand, counting down.
ATAGTCTCCTGGTAAAACCTGTGGAGTTGTTTTCTGCTGCTGTGGAGTCACAAAGTGGTACTCACAACAGTTTAACAGCTGACATAGTCCACCTGGAGTTTACAGAGGCTATTAAGTTAATTACCTCCTAAAAGATGAAAACAGTGGCAAAACTCTATAGCCATACACTTTAGTAAGTGATCCATGACATGAGCCTAAAGCTCAGGCATCAGTGGTGGCAGTGACATGAGTGATTTGGCAATCCAGAAACACTGAATATATCCAGGATTTGTGTAAGCTCCCTCCTTCAACAGGAAGAACAAAACCAGTAAAACAAGCTTCTCCTATAATGGGAACCAACAGTAAGAACTAATGAGAAAAGGAATAGTCCAGATTCTGGGAAGAGATCTGACAAACTTGCTCTCCATTTGTACATCTCTTCCTTCTACCTATCCCCTCTGCTGGGTATTGAGCAGTGTAACAAAATGAAACCCTACCTAAACCTAAAATGGTTTCTGTGATGAAGGTGAGGTTTATTTCTACCAATTCGAGAAAGACTGTGGCCCAGTAAATCTTTATGTGCATCTCACATGCAATGAATACAGAGAAAAAAAGTGATAGTTTTACCCTTTGCCCATCTTCTATGTGTTGTACAAAGATTTAGGAGTTATTCTGAGCAGCACACCACTGCCTTCCAAGTGTGCCCACAAATGTATTCACTAATTTGCAGTTCTGATGCATGCATTGAATGTACTTCCAACTTGTAGGAATCCATGAGTCATAGTTAGCTCCATAGCTGCCGAAGCCAGAGCTGAAGTAGACACCATCTGATGGGAGCAAATACTCTGAAACAGAAGTTTCTCCTGCAGAGAACATGTGAAGGCACCCACACTGGGTCTACATGCACTGCCAGGGGCACAGTAAGGGCGTTAGGAACAGACCTTAGCTACACATACACCATCTTCTTTCATAAGACAAGTCTGTGATGATCAGAGTCTGCTTATATCAAAGCACATCTACTTGTAGTGCCACAATCCAGAATTAATAGGGTAAGTCACTATCACCAGAAGTGAAAAGCATTGTTAGAAAACCTGAGCCAGACAGGCCTCAAATTTTTAAGGTGTTTTGTGGTGTAGATTTGTATTGCAAATGCAGCCATCTCTCCTTGCTATTAGAAATGTCATCCCTTTTTCTTGTTTCCTAGGAGTGTATTGGCACTACGAAGTTGCTGTTCCAGAAATACAGTTTTCTCTCATGGTAAGGGGCCAGCTAAGCCTAGAATCTACCTGCACTTACCCATGTCATAGTTCTTGCACCAGAAACCCAGGAGTGCAAGGAAAAAGGTATCTCTTCTGTAAGGTTTATGTCCACTTTTAGGACCCTCAGTACAAGGACATTGTGTTGCTGGAGCATGTAGAGAGAAGGGCAACAAAGGTGGTCACAGGCATAGGGACCAAGTGCTATGAGGGAAATGGGATTGAATCTGGAGAAAAGGAGGCTGAGGGGAGACATCGCAGTACAGTACAGTCGTCGTACCTGGAGTTGTTCAAGAAAGGTAGACATGGCACTTTGGGATATGGTTAACTGCTGGTTTAATGGCCATGGTGGTCTTGGATTGACAGGTGGACTAGGTGATGGTGGAGGTCTTTCCCAAACAAAACAAAACAGTTCTATGATTCTATGAAGTAACACAAAATGACTATAGGAAAACCAAACAAAAAAGTGTCAAAAAACCCCAAACAAACAAAAATCAAACAACAAACACCTGACAACTCATCTGGCACATGATCAGTGTCCCTCCTCCAGGAAAGAAGTTTAAACTCTGGAAGACACTCATAAAGGTACTCCTAAGGTATCCAAGTTGTTCATATACAATGAGTTTCCTTTTGAAATGGTACAGTGTTATACACCCACAACAGTAAGTAGTGGGCAAATCAAATGTTTTTAATATGAGTTTTTCAGATACCACCTTTGTTACTGATTGCAGGAGACTTTCTCTCTCCCTGTACTTGCACTGCCAGCAGCTAGTTCTACAAAGGTCAACTATAGAGAAAAATAAGGGAGCTAACTTTTTAGTATTTCTGGGTTTAAATTTTTACTTTTCACTGAGTGATTCTGTCTTTTGATTAAGAGGTCCAAAGTATGTGTGATTTGTATTTAAGAATGACTAACGTTCATTAAGAACAAGGTTCTTTCATGATACCTAAACTGTTTAAGTGACTTAAGGTTACAAGGATGTTAAACTACGTGAAACTCCTCTGTGCTGTGACAGAGCCTAGGCACAACCACCTCTCATTAAGAAACAACTGTCACCTTGAAGAGTTAACAAGGGAAACCTAAATGAACTCAATAAGGGTTTTTTTGTGGGGTTTTCTGTTGTTTTGGTTTTTTTTTTGGATGAGAGCCAAACTGTAAAAAAAGTTTTTAATGTTGGTTGATACTCAAAACCAGACAGTGGTCAAATAAATATCCTTTAATAAAGAAGAAAAAAAAATAAAAGGAAAAAGGAATAATTTTAAAGCACCAAAACTGTGAGTATGATGTTACATTGCATGCACAAGATGAGTGCAGTACTTTGTGTACACGTTTAAATTTGAGTCGTGATAATAAAAAACGTAAAATACACAACAATAAACTTGCATTGCAGAAAGGCTGTACTAAAGAAAAAAAAGCAAAAAGCAGAACTTTAGTTTGTAGGTATTGCTAGAAATGTTTGTTTAGGTTTTACCATTTTCTTTAAGCATAGTTGTTGTTTATTACGTTACAGCATTGAGCATTTGTAGGCATTGTAAAGTTTGCAGACTTGTTTACAATAAAATACGCATTTAATATGTCCTTCTGAATATAATGGAGTTAAAGAACTTTCTCAAAGCCAAGCACAATGTGCTAGTATGGGTTGAATCTACCAATAATATTGCACAAAGCTAGCGGATGGCAAATTGGTTTTCTTTTGATTATTTATTTATTCAACAAGCTTAACAAAGAAGTTAGTTTCATTAAACTTCACTGGCTTCATTAATGCAAGACAACCTGCAGCCATCTCTACTTCTTAAGCTTTCATCTTATGATGATGTATTTGTATACATTTAATATGAAATTAAAAACACGTAGCAACCACAGTGAGACACTGCGAGCTGCTGTGTCCTAATCCCCAATACTCCTGTATATTAACAGCTATTCTCTAATTCAGAAATTAATAAAAAGAAAGTTTCTAAAACTGAAAATCAAGCCAGTCTACAGCAAACTACTGAATAGTTAAAATCTCTGCAGAGTCTGACTATACTCAGCAAAACAACCACCATCCTTATTACCTGTTCCAAATAGGACACTACTGGTTAATAGCCTTAGAGATCAGCTTTAAATAATATTCTACATTAATATCAGAAACTCTGCAGAGTGAAATTCATTGCTTGGTCATTTTTCCACATCAGAGGTACATCAGAGCATTCACATTTGAGAATTGAAAGGCGACCTTTTATCGAAAAGATGAGCTTTTCTCAAGCTCTGGGCCACAGAATATGTAAGACCTGAATCACAATAATAATGCATTAAGTGTCAGGTACACAGTCAGAGATGGGATTTTTGGATTAATAGTCAAACTGAATGGGAAATGCAAAACAAAAACAAAACACCCAAACTCATATATACAACACCCCCTCCCAAAAATACACTGGCATGCCCACCCACCCCTGGCCCTCCTAAAAATTCTAACGTTAAGTATTTATGTATTAGGCAGTAATTAAATATAAATTTGTTTCATAGGAAAAATTTAAATTACAGTATATTTATAGGTTAAAAATAGCCACTGCTGTACTTTTTACAGGATTGATAGCAGTATGATAATGTGCTTATTACACCAAAGAGCAACTGCAGTCAAGTTTAGGATGACCTTGTGTCTGTCAGCTCCAGCAATACTGAAATCATGCAATGCATTCTCCCAGTAAGGTGCTTTTGTTTACTCCTCCTCTTTGCAAGAAGCTTAGCTTGTTCCTAACATTAATTCTGTAGTGTTAAACATAACAACATACTGTTCATGCTTATGGAATCATTACCAGGAGTATAAACAGGTAATTTAATTACATAAGCATTACAAAATAGTCTAATTACACATGTGAGCAAACTTGATTTACATACACTCTTGAAATTCAGTGCAAACACAGTAAGGGTAACATTAACCAATAGAAGTTTCTGTGTCCTTAGTAAGCTGCACCTTCAATAATGCACCTTTTTAATATTAAACATTACAGAATATAGTGCTTATGCTCAAAATTATTCTTTAAAATATTGAAGTATGTTGAGCTCTATCCCCTGATGCAGCCGTAAAAGAACACAATACAGAATCATTTATTTTACAGGTGTCTGGCACAGGATGCAGACTGTCAGTTGTTTTTTTTTTGTTTTGTTTAAAAAAAAAAACAACAACAATGACAAAAACCCCAGCAAACAAAGACCTTAAAAGTTACATTTACAAAAAATAAAAAGGCTTTCACCTACCCTAGACAAGTAACTTAACTAGTATATGAAAAAAAAATACATGTCACAAAATAAGAGTATTGGTCATTGGTAAAGGATCTGGAACCCCTCTGAATGAGCATGAAATTGATGCAAATTCCATTTCTAATCACAAGACTACTGCCATTTACCTTACATTTTGCTTATTGTAGTAGAAATTGAGTATTTAACTTCTTGTTCCCACTCATAAAAGATTTTTTAAGTCCCCACATAAGCATTTGTACAATAAACATTATGCATTCCAAGTGTTTACCTCACTAGATCAGTTACACTACATTAAAAGTTTCAATTTGAACAAAGTTTCTAAAATGGAAAAAGCCTGAAAGCTGACAAACTGCTCAAGATAAACTACTAGCAACAGAACAACACAGCCACAACAATGAAGTCCTGCCACAACTGAGAAACACCAGCAATAGTTAGAAAGGTCCTTTGTGAAGGCGCTCTTCCATGGCAGGTGTTTATGCAGTTTTTCTGCCACGATGCTTTTGAAGATGTCTTAAAAGGACCAAGACGATTACTATCACTTTCCTCAGCTATGGAGTAGCCAAACTCAATGCAGGACTGTTGTGATTTCTGTAGATCCCCTGTAAGTATACCCCAACTCTCACCATTTGCTGCTGTGGCTATATCCCCACTGCAAAGCTTCGCATTACAGAGAGAGAAAGGGGAAGTTTTATACGTTAGCCTGCACACTACAAATGCACAATTTTTACATCAAAATAGTGAATTATGTTAAAGTGTGACATCTAGTGACTCATGAAGAATTAAAAAAAAAAAAAACAGAACTGTATTTTTTAGTAGTATGTGGAAAAAGAATTTACTTTCCCTATTGAAGATGGCAGTTGTTAACTGATACAAACTGCTATGCTCAACATAACTACTTTTTGTGTGCGCACAAAATACTTGTTTGTATGAGAGCTCCATTTCTATAAGCTACTGCAGGAATCTAAGATTTCAGCTAAATATAAAAACAGATGGACAGTAATTTTTCTCAATCATGCACACATTTTTCAAGGCAAGTATGACAGATTACATGGCAAACAAATCTGAAAGCTGTAGTACAGTACAGCATGGAGCTATCTAGATAAACCGCAACACAGTGATATACTGCAGACAGAAATGTTTGCAAGGGGACCACTGCACTTTAAAATAACACTTTTTCTTCTCGACTTGGAATTTTGCTAGTGTCCCATATGCATAATCTAAGGAATAAAACTGCAGGCTGGAAAACAAGAAAAAACATGATATAAAAGTTGTTCCATCACCACTATTAATTTAGCACTAAATTTCAGATTAACTGTGTCATCCACCAAAAATGTATTCAGTTATCTCAGTTTTTAGCACGTGGTGTGACTGGAAGTACAGACAAATGTTGAGCAAAAATATACCACAGTTTATATGGTACAGGCAATGCCAGATGATTTTTTTCGTGCTGTAACTGCATGAACACAGAGTAGACAGCTTGCAACCACACCACGTAACCCAGGATTCAGTGAAACAGTCCAAGGGGGGGGAAAAAAAAAAAAGAAAAAAAAAAAAAATCACTTTAGTTAGAGACCCTTGGAATGTCAAATCAGATGTTTCACAGAGCTGATCTTGAGACAGGAAAGTACAGACCTGACAGCTAGCACAGGAAAAGCAATACAGCTCTGCAGTAATGCTGTTCAAAGGTGCTTAAAAATGAATGTTCACTAACTTTTTAAGTAAGGCAAAGAGGCTAAGAAAATGCCTGTTGATAGCAAGTGACATCTTTCTGATATGTCTGACAGACCTTTAATTTCCGGACAGCCACAGCAGAACAATTTAAGGGTGTAAGAGATGAGGTTTCTTTAGGTTATACAGCCTATGTAACCTAAAGGGGTGCCCCCCCTCCCTGGAGGGGTTCAAGGCCAGACTGGATGAAGCCTTGAGCAACCTGGTCTAGTGGAAGGTGTCCCTGCCAATGCCAGGGGATTGAAACTAGACAACTTCAAGGTCCTTTCCAATCCAAACCATTCTGTGAATGTATGACTATTGCTAAGGTAAGTTCTCCTGTTCCTCTTTATGTCAGTAAATGGCAAAAAGTGAAATACCCCATTACAAAATTAATACAGTACGTGTTCCGTTATATGACAGCAGCAATGCCTAACTCCACTTAAAAAAAAAACAAAACACATCAACACAACATAAAAAAACCCAAATCCATAAAGTAGTTTGTCTGTCACAAGAGAAACACACTACACAAAAGGACGGGGACTGTGTTTGAGAAACACAGTCATGTATGTCATGCTAGTAAAAATAAAGTTCTAGTGAAAACTCAGTTTTTAGAAGAATTGTAACAGGCTGACTTTCTTACCACATGAATTTTCTATGTGGTACAAGGCTACTTGTACCTCTCAGCACTGTGGTATTGCAAGAGTAGCTGCCTGCAGCCATTAGCCATGAAGTTTAGGCTTTGCTTCTAAGTATACACCATGAAGGAAGTTGTAAGTCTCCTTTAAAAAAAGGTCAGAATCAAAAGTGAACTACTTTTTTTTTTTTCAGTCAGGAGGCTCTGGGGTATAAGTACAAATGTTTTTTGCAGCCACTAAAGGGACAGTGAGAGCTAGCAAGAGAAGTATAATTTTCACAACTGAATTACTAAGTACTTGGATTTTTTAAAAGAAGGTTGCTTAATCAAAAGCCATTTTGAATCAAAAGAGAAAAAAAAATTTAAGTATGAAATAAGATATTGCTTCTTATAACAAATGATAAAAAGTGTAACTCCTAGTTCAGCATAGCTAAATATTTTTTTTTTAAAGCATGGAATTGTCTACTTAAAAAAAATGGCATACTACAAATGACCTTCTAAAAAGGTGCTGCAGTGTTTCTTGCTGAATGTACCTTGTTGGAAACACATTCTGGAATATGTACTCAATTCAATCTCTTCTTTCTCATTGTGCTGTGGTCACTTGTTACTTTTCGTTCTGACACACTTCTTCAAACCAAGAAAGAAGAAGTCTTAGTTGCATGTTACTGAATTTCAGCTACTGTAGTGCAACTAGGAATTCTGCTCTTTCTGGACTATCACACTGCTACACAACAGGCTTCTTTGCAGGGAGCCATTTACTTTGACTTTCAAGCAGATATACTTGGTGCAGTGAAGGGAATTTTTTATAGCTTGGTTTGATGTCTTGGGTGAATCTCAAAAGTTCTTTTAACAGCAAGTGTTCTCTCAAAACGCTCCCCTTGCCTAACTGACATACATATTATCGCAGGTATAAAATTTGCTTAAGAATTGGGCATTCTTGATTATATAAAATGCACATCTGAACAACTCAGCTTTCTACCAAATCAGATTTTTTTTTTAACAAATTAAAGAAAAAAGTGACCTGAAAATTAACATCTCAGGCCATTTCCCCATATACTGAATTATTTGCAAAGAAAAGACTGTTTCTTTGCCAAAGAAAGCCTCCTGTAGAATTGATGGTCATAACTGCTGGCTTTGAATTTTCAGAAATGAAGAGGAAAATTGATCTTCAACTTTCTTTTCTCTTATCAGTGGTTGTGAATCACCTGTTTGGGAAAAGAGAAAAAAGAACATCTGAAAAGCTCAACAGCTGTACAAATACTCTCTGATCAATGCATCAGGCAATTCCAACATGCAATACCAAGCACTGTCTTCAAGAAACTTATCTTTGCTCCGAGGGCAATGACACACTGGACATATTGAATATGGCTTTTTTTTGCTTTCTGATATTACTGGCCGTGGACACAAATTTGAGTTAGAAGAGGCCCAAAATACTGAGTAAGACAACTACAGAGAGGAAAAGTTGGTTTCTTATCTGTTTCTTTGTCAGACTGTGGAACCCAGGTTTTCGCATTACTTCTCCTACTGCATTACAGTAATTTATGTGTACTGTTACATACACACTCACATAGATAGGACTGAGATACTTTAGATAAATCAGCAATTTTTCAATCAGAAGCCACTTCATCTTTACACTGCTTGTTCAGCTGCATTTCCAATACACAGAATGCCTCAACAGATTAGTGTGTCCACAAGGAAGGAGCTGTTCTTAAAAGTTAGTCGTAACTTTATGTAGAAGCATTTTAAGATTACTTCATCTCCTAAAGGAATCAGTTACTATTTACTTTGTCCACACTTCCGTAGTTACCGTAACCACTTCAGTGGACATTGTTAATACTCCCTGCACATACATTAAGAGACTTTTTGATGCATGACAAATGTATGTCGTTGTATCAGATTTAGCCTTCATTCCTAAGATCAGTAATTGCACTACATTTGGCCTGTAAGGATGTACACATATTTGAGCAAGGTTTGTAATTCGTGCCAATATACTTTTGTATAGTAGTTTTCAACCTCAATCTCTATGCAACTGTTTTTCGTATGTGCAGAGCTTGTAGTGAAAAATCAGTAGGTCAGTCTTAAAGCACGATGTTAAATGGAAAACCTCACAGTAAAAAAATACTGTTCTGCAACTCCTACAACAGACCTTTGTCAGATTTCACTCTTGTGTAATACATTCTCAGTAACCAGTCCACATGTCATTATGTCCCTGATGAGGCAAAAACTCCCAAGCTGCACACACTCAGAACTCTGACACTACACCCTGCTTTGCACAAAATCACTTGGACTTAATCTCAGCATTTGACAGGGCATCCTTGAAAAAGAAAGATGCCAAAACTGTATACCAGTTAAAAAGGACACAAGAACCAGTGCATTAGCATGACAGGGATTTTCAGCCTGCGCTCTGACCTCACTGCTTCTGTGGGACTGCAAAAGATAGCAACAGTAAAACAACTTATTTACATAGTATGGAAAAATGTTTAGAAGGCTTACCAACTAGATTTAAAATTTTCTAAGTCACTCTTAGGAAATTCTTTCCTTCCCCCCTTTTTTTTTTACCAATTGATCCACAGTATTAAAGCGTATTCTTGCTAAAAATTGCAAACAAGATTCCCAAAGAATAAGTTAGATTTACTAAAATCATAAAAGCCACATCACAAAGGTTCAATTTGCTCAGTTACCTAGGAAATGAAAAGAGTAACTACACTCAGAAAGCAAAATTAATTTCAAGGGTTTTCCTTTTTTTATAGCTGTCACTTGATTTCTGGAAGGCTGTGGAAGTGGGAGTTTTCAGTATGCAAATACAGCGAAAAAGTTACATCCAAACAAAACTATTTTCACTTTGAGTTTCAGTTAAGAACACCTCCACTCCCGTATTTTCAGCTGCGAAATCAGTGGTACATTTGGTATGGAATGGAATGAGTATGCCATAATTAAACAGTATTAAATCATTAGTATGGCCAATGGTTAGTACAGGAGGGACCACAGCAACAATTTTTTCCTTTTTCAAAATTTTAAAGTATTCTTATTTGCAAATAGCACAGCAGTGGAACCATTTGAGACATAGTATTTCATAATCTAACATTCAGCAGATGATGTGCTAAGTCATCATCACTTTCTAGACGGCTTTATCCATAGTCACTCTCCAGCTAAAGTAATAACTAACCAGAGTAGAAATGCTTGACTGTAAATATCCAAGAAGGTTATCTTTTTTGCTACTGCTAGCCATGATGCAAGGATTATAAATATTTATCCTCTATATTCTTAGAAATAGCCTTTGATTTCTAAGCAGATTTTTAAACTCTTTAACAGACTGTCATATCTCTCTTTTCTCTGAATTTTAGGTTTACTGGGAATTTTCATTAAGACTGAAGTTCATCTGCATGCTAGCAGCAGAAAAGAGCCACCACAAAACAGTAGTGATGTGTGCTGTTGACATAATCAAGAATCTCTTCAGGCTACTGACACTGCCAAAATTTTGAAAACTAAGTTCTTCCTAGCTTCTGGTTTGTTCTGAAATCATTAACTTCACCTGTTAAGTCTAGTGTCTACACTTTCAGGCACGCTACTTAGTATAATGCAAGTTTGTGGAATTCATAGAGTAGTGGAAATATAAATGAGATTTGTATATTTACCATTAGTAGTCTGGAAATTCAGCTAAGGCAGAGGATTTACAGATTGAAACCAAACAATCAAAGAGTCAGTCACAAAAGGTAACCAATGAGATTTGAATGTGCTCAGCAGTCAAATCTAACTGTCCGTCACTTGAGCCTTTTACTCATTCTGAAGTGATAAACATAGTAAATTTTCACAAGGCCAGGAGCAAACAAAAAAGTACAGGATGTGTGCAAGACAGATTGTGGTGCTTTGTTACTTAAAAAGCTTTTTAAAGCTTTTTGGTAAGCTGCAAACAGTCCCTTCAAATTTACTAAATAAAGCTTTTTTATAGGACTGGTCTTGTCCCTATTCAGCAGAAGTATTTGAACAAGGCTTAATTTTTTTTGAAAAGCCATTGATAGTAAATTCTTATGTGCATGGTTTACCATGTTGGATGTCAGAGTTTAGTGACATTCATATTAAATCCCCTAGCATGCACAACCTGAGGCTTAAACACTATTGCTATACAGAAAAGTGTTCAATACATACTACTTAAAATATAGTTTAATTACAGGTTAATTTTCCCACTCTGTGCAAGGCAAACTCTCTTCTTCATCTTCTGATTCAGGTGATGCTTCCTTAATTCGTCGCAATGCTTCATGGATGCTTCTTGTCAGAGGGTCAGTATCCGGCAGAATTGTAAAGGATTCTCTCAAAACATCTTTCTGCACTTTCTTCAGTTTCACCCCTTTCCTGATCTGTGCCAAGATGTTATTGCTATCATCTTCATCAGGGAAAGGAGGGAGACTTCGCTGCTCAACTTTTCTTAAGTGAAAGCTGCCACGTTTCAAGGAAGCCAACACTTCATCCATTGGGGAACTCACTGCAGTAAATAAAAATATTTTCAGTATTACTTTCACTATATTTTATCTGTCTTCATTTTTATTTCCTACAGACCAAAAAGTAGCTGCAGGCTATTAATGTGATTATGTCCCATACTGTAACAGTAGCTCCAATACCTCTTAGCTTCCAAAGTTATCTTCCCTATTACTACATCAAAACTGATGTATACAGACAATTCTAATCCTGACACAACTCAATCTCCTATCAGGCAGGTAGTGAAACTATTTGGCCAGGTGGCTTTCGTGTTTGCAGTGAGGAAAAAAAAAAATCAAAACAGCTGCAATGAATTAAAACACAATGAAGTGCTTATTTAATTGTCTTTCTTGACTCTGGAACTCCAGTACGTAAGTATGCATCTTTAAGTACTGGACTGTAGAGTCCATTCTCAGTACTTGCCTTTTATGGATGATTTTACCTACTGTATGACTATTACTACACACCAGTCTGGCAAGAAGCTGTACAGTCAACTTTAAAAGCATGCATTTTCCTGCTGCTCTGGATTCACGTATGTAAGAGCACCTAGTCACAGCCTGCCTATATGCATTTCTTTTCTTTATCGCAAACCGTTCATTTATCACCTATTTGAAACTAATTTTTCTGCTGGGGAAAAAACAAAAAAAAGCAAGCCTTTGGCTCTTTGAAGACCTGCAAGTAGGCAAGATCTCTATCCCAGACGGTGCACAATAATTAAGTACAACAGTCTGAAATAGCTCGCATACAATAGCACATACAACCCACCACACATATTAATCAATAAACAAATATCCATCTCCAGTTCTTCTTTGTATAATTTTTTTCTTCTATATATAGATATGTGTGTGTGTGTGTGTGTGTGTGTGTATATATACATATAAAAAAATACTGCAGAATATTAGGCTTAAATGAACAGAGTAAGAGTGTAACCTGCAGACTAAACAAGTTTAAAACCTGTCCTGCTTTTATGAGTGGGCTGTGTACATCAGAGTGGTGGCCCAGACAGTTGAAATACATAGAAGAAAAAGAAAGAGAGAAAAGAAGAATACAGGAGGAGGAAGAAATAATGCTAAAATACTCCCCTGTCATACAGTCCCCTGTCATATAGTCACAAATCTCTCAAGCCAAAAAACTTAGCACATCTCAGGGAATACAGCAAGCGAAATGCTGCTGCAGGGATTAACAATACTCTCACCAGGAAGTGTATAATTTAATTTTGTATTTGTCATTTTATGATGTGTAATGAAATTGCACGCAATACATGCTTTGCGTAAGATTGCAACATAAAAGGGATACCAGAAACATAAGCAATGGGACTACTGCAAAAAAAAAAAAAGTGGAGCACGGCAAGAGCAAAAAGCTGACAATGAGTTTTAACACTGTACTGTGACCTGAAAGATTCATAAGAGCTTAACATTTCTACAACTGTGTTGTTGCTTCAAGGGTTTCAGTCATTTAAGGACAATTATAGGGGGAACACTTTTGCTTCTGTCTGATTAATGAAGAGTTCTAATGATTATTTCATCTGGATGAGGGAAAACGTCAATGGATGAATATTTTCTTCAGTGGTAGTTGACAAAGCCAGATGGAATTTTTAATAAAATGTTATAATATAGAACGTGTAATAAAATTGTATTATAGAAATGTGAATCAAGGTCCACTCCACATACTGTGTCTCAGTGACTTCCAGTAAAAAAGTTCACCTGTGCACTTCTGAAAACCTTGTCTTTGATTTGCAAATAAAACCTTTGCTCCATTTCACTGGAACATCTGTTCAAACTCAACTGCCATACTCCTTATTTTATATATGGAATAAAAAATAAACAGTTAAAAACAAGCAGCATGGAATCACAAGTTGTAGCAGATCATCCAGGTCAGGCATATGCTCTATTCATTCTCCTGTTTCCAAAGAAATTTTTCATCTTTTAACTCTATGTTAACATACTCTGATGATCACAGATTCAGTCTCCAGTTGTAGTTAAACATGTATCTTCTTACTCATCTGTCAAGAGCACTTGAGAGTTTGTGATTTCTGTATAGAAATTTGAAGAAAGCATTCTCAAGGTTTGCTATGTCCCAAGATAAGTAGTCATTTTCCTGGGTCATAATTTATGTAAAATTCTATTATTAAAACAAATACACCTTCCTGTGAAGCATATAATACTTGCAGTGCTGGCTTTGAACTACATGGGGAAAGACTCTTTTAGACAATGTTTGGCTCCATTTTCCAGACAATCTAACATGGTATAGCAGTCAGTTTCACACAGGTTTTCTGCCTAACTGAATGTGCTGTCATGAAGGTCCAAACCTTTCTGTTGCCAATATCTGTTAACAGAAAAGCATTTAACAACTTTCCCATTAATAACAACAAATTAATCACAGCATACACTTTTCTGTAGAGCAATCAGAGAAATGCCAAGCAATACAGAGGAACCGATGTGCCTTGCAATTAAACACAGAAATTGTAACCTTACCTCTTCTCCTCTGTAAACCCTCTAGGTCACCTGTCTTCTTAAGCTTCTTCTTGGCACTGACTAGCTGACTGCTGTCAAAGAGATGTGCTGGTGGGATACCAGAAGAGTGCTGGACTCCTTTCTCCTCACTTTGACGTTTAACAAAGCTGTCGCTTTTCTCTAAGGATTTGGTGGTATCTTCCTTGGAGGGCAGAGGTGGAGGTGGAGGTGGTGGAGGCAAAGGGGGTGGAAGTGGTACTACAGACACAGTTTCTGGTTGAAGCTCATGACTGGTGAGCAGAGAACTACTAATATGAGGCAGTTCAGAGGTAACACCATTGGGAGGTAACGAGATATCTTGAAGTTGTTCTAAGCTTGTGCATTCCTGCACTTGCAAAGGCTGAACTGCATTTTCCAATTCCACTTCTTCGCTTTTCTCTAGGATTTGTATGGTTGCTGGCAAAGACTGAGGCTGATTGGACACTGAGCTGGCTGCACATCTTTTTCTTGCATGAGCCAGCCGTAGTCTGGTTGATTTAAGTATTACTTGCCCAGGGTACCGCTAAAGTGAATAAGTTATGGACAATTAGATAAGTACGTGCAACATGCTACTCTAGGTTCTAAGTACCAGTCATTAGAGTTTGTCTTTGACAAATAGAATTCACCTTCTATTTTCATTACTTTTGCTCTGATTGTCCAAACAGAGTAAATATATACTCATCTTTTTTGCAAAAGTTACTCACTTATTCTTGGTTAAGCCACAATATCTGTGCAATTTGTCTGGTCTGGGATGTACGTGGGTTAGAATTAGGATTTCGCAAAGAATGATATTGTACGCTCAAACCTGTTTCTTTCTGTAAAGTAGAATTTAAAATTTCTTCTTGTTTTCCTTTTCTAAAATTGGTCAGTGGCTAACTCCTTTCACAAAGTCCTCTCTAATACATAGGCCTTAGATGTGAATCATACTGCTTGAAAAAGTATCTCTTGAAAACATAAAACATTTTGAGACTTTCCAAACTATTTTTAGTTTTGTTCTTAGATTTGCTACCCAGTATCTGTCTTGTTATATTAGCTTAATCCAAAACCATTTTTCTGCAAAAAATCAAACTGCTTCTAAATAGACAAGTCTAATACATTTTATACACTTGTGGTAGGCCTAAAGCAATAGGAAGTATAACAAAATAAACTGACATCATGTATGTTTACAAACAGTTGCTGGTTGAAGTGAGCAAATCTACTTCAATTAACAAGTGTTAAGCAATTAAAAAACCTTGCAAAGAAGGCGGTTACAAAGAGTGTGCCACTAAGCAAGAACGCTTGCCAGTAAAGAAACTTGTCTCTTATCTTTTAATGCATTCAGTAAAACAAAGAAAAATCTTAACTGATTAATACTTTTTCTTTCAGTTTCACTCTTTTCTTCCCTTCATTCCATCTTCTATCTAGTCTTTCACACTTAACATTGTAATAGGAAGTGGCAGGTATTGGCAGTTGCTGTCTTTGGTAGTGGGAGGATGTGAGATGTTAACACTCTTTGTGGGAAATACCGTTTAGATTATGCTTCTTTTGGGAAGGTTTGCTGAGTATTTTATCACAAGATGTAGATGTAAGAATGAACGGAAATCTACTACAGCACTAGGAATGCAAGGGCCAGAGGAATTTATTACCACTAATGCCATATTTGGTTGTGAATTTTGCAAAGAACAGTTAACTGCACAATGAAGGAGAATAGCTCATAGTCCTAGAATGAATGAAGATTTCTTTTGCAAAAGAAACCAGTGGAAGAGAAAAACTCTTCTTCTGTTACCTGTTTAAATGTTCGAAGTCTGTCCAGTGTTTTCTGTCGCTCCTGGCTAACCCAGGAGCTCTTTCTTTCCTCTTCATCTTGCAACTGATCTCGCTTCTAAGAAAACAAATACCATTGATTGTAATACTTACATGTTTTCTGTGTTTAACATATTTTTTAAAAAAGTAACAAAAAGGACTCTTCTGCCAATTGCTAAGAATTACCTAATAGACTACTTCTCAAATAAAAACATTTTTTAATTTCAAAACTTAACCTTTGTCTTCCTCTTAAAAAAACATTATGCATTTCCTGTTTTATAACCTCAAAGAAATGCAAAGCTGGGTAAACAAGAATTTCAGTCTAGAACTGGAACACTTGAAGACTTGTTACCTTGAAAACTGAGAAAGAGCTAGTCATGTGACAATATTATAATAGAAAAAGCTCTGCTATATTAAAAATGGCATAAATGAGCCAGCTGTAGTTTTTCTTGTTCCTGGATCTTATCTAATTAAAGCACACCTCCTTTAACTAGTCATTCGTTTTCACAAAACTTCAGCAAAGTTGCTACACATGTTTGAAAGGGGATGCCAGTTATTAGGTGACAAAAAAACAAGGCATACAAGTTTGGAAGTTATCAGGCAAAGTGGGAGACAGGTGACTATAAACAAAAAAATCTCTGAGCAGAAAAAGTAGATTTAATTCCTAATTGAGTCACAATGTTTAGTGTTACTTTTAAAAGCTCATCCTCATCACCAAATTAAAAATTCTGATGAATTTTTGTGAACTTTTATTGTCACTCAGTCAATACAAAAGCAGTATTTGCCTGCCTGACATTTTTAGCAGACACTTAGCTAGTACTGGTGTCCTTCATAAAGAGGCAACTCCTGTGATATATAAAGAAGTTAAACAAGGAGAGGAAGCATTAGGGAGAGGAAGAGGAAAACAAGGACAAGAAACAAAAAAAGGTAAAGAGGACGAGTAGTATGTAGTAAAAAATTAATAAAAATAACAGCAATAGAGAAAAGAAGTTAAACATAAGCATAAAGAAAAAAAATAGAGGAAGAAGAAAGGACAGGTCTACTACCACACCCACATTACATATGTAACCAGATCAAACTTTTCCTGAAGGAGTTTCAAACTCAAGGAGTATTATTATGTGTGTGTGTTTTGTTTGGCTTGTGTTTTTTTTTAAAGAATAGTGATATGGTCACTCTCACTTGGTCTCTACTTCGCACATCCTTGACGTTTCAAAATTCTTCACAAAAACCAATAGCAAAAAGAAATTTTTACAGTAATAGTAGAAAGTTTGTCACATTATTAACAGGAAAAAAAAATGGGCATAACACTATGTAATGCAAATGGGCAACTCCATGAAATAATGAAAATGCTCTGAGGGTCTGAGAAACAAGAAAGTCCTTCAGCTTTGTAAAGGCTTATTTTCAAGAGTGCAATATGGACTACAATCCACACAGCAAACTCCTTTGCTTTACTGTAAGAATTGGGGGGATGGGGAGGGAATTCAAGTATTTTTCTAAGTTTCTCAAAGAATTTGCCAATATAAACTGTCTTTCATAAGCAGCCTTTTTATAAAATAAATTATGCATCTGACTTCCTGGACAAATGTATCAATGTTAAAAATGTATAAGGATGAAACAGAATCACTTTCACTAATGTAATTGAAGCCTCAATTAAAAAGACTTGGATTTCAATCCATCTCTGTCAGTGATCTTTATTAAATATTGATACTGTATCAGCTCCCAAGACCTAGCTCAGAATTTGATATTTCTTTAAGTCAGAAGAGTTAAGACTAGCTAGACTGTTCTCTGTGATCAGATTGTGCAGTATACAGCTGGACTACATCTTTATACAATACAGTTCTTTCTTTTGCAGAGTGAAAGAAAAACCCCAAAAAAACCCCAAGCTTACTAAGATGCAAGAAAAAAGGTGTATGATATTCCTTACTCAGCATATCTGATGCTGTGTTCAGAGATGTCTAGAATCATCTATGCACATGTGATAACAAATTGCATGCAGCCTAACTTTAGCAGTAATCACTTATGACTGGGAACCTAGCATTAAAGAACTGCTTTACTTGCTTGGGTTCCATGTCATCCTAACACAGATATATACTCCCCACTTACCAGCATAGTATGATTACAGAATCAACGGTTCAAAGTTCAGGGATATGTAACATCTTTTTAAAACAGCTATCACTGAATACTCTCCTAATTAATATATGTGGGGGAACACAAGCTATTAACTGAAAGCTAAACTCAACAGCAGACAACTCAAACTTACTAGCTGAACTGTATGGTGCATTTTGTATTCCTCCTCACTCTGGTGACGCTGCTGGATCTTTTCATTATGCTTTGCGATACAGATCTCCTACAGAGACATAAAATGTAATCCATAAAATATTAATTTCAAATATAAATTTACAGGCTATAGTGTCATACTTCGCTAATAGGCTTTGTTATTTTGTGCTATCTCAGACAAGCTAATTTTACTCACTACAAAACCAAAAAATGGAAATGAAATCAAGACAGCTAAGCCCAAATCTATTATCTGTCAAATGAATACACACAAGTGACACCTAATTGAAGTCAGTACAACAGTGGCAACAAAGAACAATTTGTCAAATGCTTCATAAAACCCTTGTGTAACTCCATGTATTTGTATACATGGATAATAATTCTCAAATATACAACATATTTCTGTTTATGCAACCAGAGAGCTTCCCATTTACAACTGTCAGGTCATTTTTTGCATGTACGATCTGCAAGTACAAAGAAGTCGTTACAATTTTATGCATGTACAGGCAAGTGTACTTACTATACCTAGTTGACCAAGTAATGCCTACTTTAAGTACACTTATTACCCTGTCTACAAATAAAAACAGGTTAAAAAATACTTACAAAACAAACAAACAAAAACAAAAGCCACACACACACACCCCAAAACCCAAATACACCAAAAAACCCACAAAACACCAAAAAAAAACCCTAACCCCCTGTGGCTGTTTGAGTTAGATTCCTACCTCAGACATTAAAAAAAAAAAAATTCAAAACAGAGAAACCTGGAGGTGGAAGCTCTAAAGGCGAACATTCTGGGGATAGGCCATAGAATGGCAATAATGGATAAGTTAATATAATCTCATTGGAGCATCAAAAGCTTTATGTCTGGAAGCACAGCTTGTACTTTCCCCTTGCTGCTTCCGCTGCTTCACCTGCACCTGCTAGTATCTTCCCCTGCCGTTGTTTTGGCTGCTGCTGCTTTTGCTGCTTTCGCTGCTGCCTGACCCCTTCCCCATCTTCCCTCAGGCTATTATATTCTTGTAGTAGTTGTATTTTTTTCCCTATACTGTTATATTTAGTTTAAACTATAAGAAATACATTTTTTTTCATGACTTACCACAACACGTATTGTTTTTTGTGGAGTTTATTCTACCAGGGGAGGGATCCACCCTAACCTGGTACACCCCCAAATCCAAATTTAAAAAAAAAAAAAAAAAATTGAAATCCAGAAATAAAACACATAAAAACCCCAAACAACAACAAAAAACCCAGAACCAACCAACAAAGAAACAAACAAACAAAATCCACAGAAACAACCAAAACCAAGCCACGTTTCAACAGATAACAAGAAACAGTATGACACTCAAACTTAAGGTAGGTAAGATAAAAAGAACTGAATTACAAACCAGTTACAAAGGCATGTGCAGGAATTTACAGTAAGTAACAAGACAAGTCCATAGGACAACACTGAGGCCAGGTAAACAGACGGTATAGACAAAGAAACTAGGTCTGGTAAAAACACCACACTGAACTAGAACAAAGGTTGATTGTTGTTAGAAACAGATCTTATGGCTGTGTAAAAGGCGCAGTGTTAGGAAGCACCCTGAACACTTAAGAATGGGCTTCCCAGACATCAGTTAACTTGGTTTGCTGGCTGGACCCAGACAGGAGTGAAAGCAGCTGATGGGGGGGTATCAGCCATCAAGCAAAATAGTATAGTCAAAAAAGTCACAAAAAAAAGAAGGAAAGGACAGGGATAAGGAATGCCCACAATTCTGAACACTTGGAAATGCAGGAAAAACCGTTCATCTTCAAGCTGACTACTGACATACTGTGTTTACTTTAAAAAGGTATGTAGTATTCCTGTATTGGACAGAAATACCAGGCTGTCTTGAATGTTTCTAAAACTGTAGAACCATCAATGTTACTATCACGTACAGGGAACCAAGAAGAGCTTAAGTTTCTGTGGAAATCTGTCCTCGTTTCATTTGCAGTGTTTGTGGAGCTTTTCTTCCCTAGTGAAAAGAGTTAATTAATACAGCTGGAAAAGTTAATCCATTTAATTTGTAACTGCAAAAGCACAAACTACTTTATTCCTGCATTTTAGAGATAGAGCAATAGCTTCAGAATATGAAAGTCTTTTTTGTAATACTGCAAATGATAAACTTTGTAGTTTATTTTCTATTGATGTGTTAAGTTCAGTTAAAAATCTTCTAAAATACTAAGGCACATATATTAAGAGATGTTCAAGGCCAGGTTGGACGAGGCCTTGAGTGACCTGTACTAGTGGGAGGTGTCCCTGCCTATGGCAGGGGGTTGGAACTAGGTGATCCTTGAGGTCCCTTCCAACCCTACCATTCTATGATTCTGTGATTATAGAATAATGAGAAAATATATGGTAGGTTTGGGTTTTTTTTTTTTTTATGTGCCTCATATGTAGACACACTTTCATAAAACATTTTCTGCAACCTACTTTAGATCTTTGTAACTTCAAATAACAAAAAGACTAGAAAGAGATGAAAACTTGTTGCAGCACAAAATTAGAAATGTAAATAATTTTAACTAAATACAGAAATGGTTGAAAAGAAAACAAAGGCTGTGATGCCATAGGGATAAATGCAGGGTTCTACCTGTAGACAAGATAAAGTGACTGCAAAAAACTAAAAAAAGATAAAGGAAAAAGTCAGCCAAGTAACAGCACTAAATAAAACTACCTGGATGATTATGGCAGATAACAAGTTAAAAACAAACCAACAAATAGGCACCCCACACACAATAAATGGGTGAATGAGCAGCAACACAGCTTGATGTGTATGTGAAACAGTTCTTTTCATCACTAGGAAAGCAACAGTATTATGTCTACTGAAATCCACAGCTTCAGAAAGATCTTAACCAACATTATAGAATTGAGAGAGCATAAAGAAGTAATTTTAGTTTTTATTTTAATTGTCTGACTAATTTCACATATCAAGCTGTACTTCTTCAAAGAGACAAAAAGGGAGAAATGAGAAACCATTTCAACTCTCATGACTGCATAAAATACCATACTGAAGACTAGCAACATGTAACGTATGTAGAAGAGATTGGCAGTAGTCATTTAATCTGCATCAAATCATTCCAGTGAGCCTTGCTTTCAGATTGACAAGCGTACAATTAAAAGGTTAGCTTCTCAGTAAGTTTGGCATGTGCACAAGATGTATTTTACTCTGAATGTCCAGGGTAGTTATACTTTAACATTATTGCTGTAGTAGTAATAACAACAACATGAAAGCCTAGCGATGATGACAATGATAACAAGTAACCCTATGCCAGCTGTCACTGCATCTACATGACACCTGTGTGGTCATCGGCTCTGCTTTAAATTGTAGATCTGCAAAGCAGTAAAGTTGTCCTGGTAAATGGACAACACAGTATGTAAACAAGCTTCCCAGATCAAAGCACACATTATGAACATAGCCCAAACAGCTTCATCAACCAGCTACTTCTTCCAGTCTGTTCGTAATAATGACAATTCTTTGTGGGTGTAAAATAATTCAATTTTTTCACATATGTATTTTTCCAAATGTGCCGGTTTGAGTCTAATTGGAATATTTTAATAGAGAAAATTATACTATAGGCTGTGAAAGGAAAACAATGGTGATGTCTACTTCAGTCATAGGCTTGCTGAGATGTTCAGAAATAGGAACTCAAAACAAAGATAACACAGTGTCTTGGGCTGGCAGTCAGTGTCTCTGGGGCACAGCATCTGAGGCTGTCTAGCAGCTTCTGGTTTCTCCTCTCTGCCAATTAATTTCACTAACCACTTTTCTTCTAATCCCCTCTGGTTGATCCTCAAAATTCTCCTTGCGCATAAGGCAAACCTTGGGGTAAGGTATAGGGGTGGCGGGAAGGTGGAAGGGTGGTTGGGAGCCCCTCCTGGGGTCTCTGATTTCTGGGAGGGGAGTTGTGTTTCTGTATTACCATTAACTTGTATATTTCTGTAAATATTCCTGTATATAGTGTATATATCTGCTTGTATATTGTGCTAAGCTGTAAATATAGCTTCATTTCTTAACTTCCAGCCGGCTGAGTTTTCAGTCTGGGGCATTTTACAAGTGTGGGGAGTGGGTAACTCCCAAACTGTCACACCAAATATATTCTTTTAGATACCTGCTACACCACCTTTTTCGCCTTCACAATTCATTATAAATCCAGATTGCTAATAAAACAGCTGCTTGTTCCATGATAATCTAATTAATACCACTGTGCAGCCAGTAGGGGGTAGACTGAGATAACTATAATGATACCTTGCATTAAAAATTCATGGCTAGCTTCAAGAAATAGGAAAAACTGTGAGACTACTATTAAAATCTTATTTCTAACTCACTGTCATCAACAAATGCAAGTACTTTTGGGTTTTTTTTGCGAGGGGAAGAAAATAAAGAATTCATACTCGTAGTATAGGGAAAGAACAACCACCTCTGTAAACCTGTACATCTTAAAAAAAATGCTGGCTCAGTTACTTATCATGACAACTGAATGAAAGCAAACATTTCTAAATACAGGTTTGGTAAAAATATTTGACCACGTTGTTAAAAAAAAAATCTAAGTATCAACTGCAAAAACAAGGAAGGGACTTCTGAAAAACAGAATGAATAGAGAATGTATCTTATGCATTAGTACAGATTAGGGATTGATTTGATGAAAAGCAGCTCTGTGGTGCCAGCAATGTGTCTTTGTGGTCAACGGTATCCTGCGGTGCATTAAGAAGAGTGTGGCCAGCAGGTTGAGGGAGGTTCCCTTCCACTCTACTCTGCCCTAGTAAGGCCACACCTGACTACTGTGTCCAGTTCTAGACTCCTCAGTTCAAGAGGGACAGGAAGCTACTGGACAGAGCCCAGCAGAGGGCCACACGTATCATTAGGGGACTGGAGCATCTCTCTTATAAGGACAAACTGAGACCTGAGGCTCTTCAGCCTGGAAAAGAGAAGACTGAGAGGGAATCTTATTGCTGCATATAAATATCAAAGGGTGGAGGTGACAAGAATAAGGCTAAGCTCTTCGCCACCATGGCTAGTGGTAGGACAAGGGGCAACAGGTACAAACTAGAACACAGGAGGTTTCACTCAAACTTAAGGAGGATTTGCTTTAACTTTTAGGGAGACAGAGCATTGGAATAGGCTTCCCAGAAAACCTGGGGAGTCTCCTTCTCTGGAGACTTCCAAAACTCAGCTGGACACGATCCTGTGCAACCTGGTCCACACATGCCTACATTAGCAGGTGTTTGGACTAGATGATCACCAGAGTTCCCTTCCAATCCCTACCATTCTATGAGTCTATAGTCACAGATGTATGTATTTGTACTACTTATAGTCTCATTCTACACAGAATAAATGATTCCCTTGATAACCATGTTATCTCCTCCACAGAAAAGGTTTTCAAATAACTGTATGATGCAATGACCTCCTCTGAAAAGTAAAAACTGATAACACAGAATAATTTCCTATTGTTCTCTTAATCTTATCTGCTGCCAGAAAAGAGGCATTCTCCTAAAGGATTCTTCAGCTGCCAAAAACCTAATAACGAACAAGGACAGCAATTTATGAAATAGATCACAAGACTGCGATACACACCAGTGTACAGCTTGCTTTTCATTTTCAACTAGTGACCTGACAGGATAAAGTAAAGTAGAAGAGAACAGAAACCAAAAACCACACCACCAAAATCTCAGCAGCGCAACCCAAAATAGTATGCTTGTTTTACAGATCTGCCTTGCTGAAAGAACCATGATCAGGAACACAAACTGGAAAGCATTAACTAGATTCCCATCTCAGTTCAAGAATAAATGTTTCTTAATTGAGAGAAACAGACAGATTTTTGAGAAAGAGATACCACTTTTTGTTTGCTCTGTTATGCTTCAAATTCAGGTACAAAACCAGATGTATTAGTTATGAAGGAGAGGCAAGATGTGAAGGCTTCACCCTCAATCTGCTAGAACTATTTACATAGAGGGATCATCTCCCACATAAAGGGACATGACTGGGAACTTCCAAACACATCAATCCCTGATCCCAATCTAGAAGGAAGTTTCCCACTGAGAATTTTTAAGAGTTCTCTAAAATTTTAGGGTCTTTTCTACTCATGAAGCTATCCTACTCATTAAAAATACATACTGATGTAACCACAAACTGCTAGGGAACAATGAACAAGTCTTTCTGGAAAAAAGGAATTAACATATTTCCATACACTTGATACACGATTTCAAAACACTAGCTATACTGTAAGAATTTTCTGTGCGACATCCCAATCATGTAACTCATGAAAGTGGCCCTAAATAGCAGACCTAATTTTACAAATTAAGAATGTATCTTAGATTTCATGTATCCCTGTTAAATACACATTATCAGTGACACAGGACATTAGTTTAAAAGGGTAAGGTACAAGAACAAAAACAACTCAGTGAGAAAATATGCTTGAAAATGCTCTTCTGAAAATATACATAGAGCTACCCTCTGTAAAAATACACGTTTTAGCATGTACGTTAGACACTGTAGTATTCTGATTAGTTAATAAAAAACAAGTTTATTTGTTAACTTCAAAGTAATTAAAGCTTCCTTTAAAGTTATAAAGTAAATTAAATCTTAAGCACATAATATATGCTAATGTACCTCGTACTCTTTAAAACAACTTCTGTTAAGCAGCAAATACAACCTACGAAAAGTCCATGAGAACTGGAAAGTGCATCTGAAGTTCTGAAGTTTTATTAAATTTGCTAATTATATCAGAAATTTGCAATTTAATAATACCTTCTTATTTCTGAGGTAGGCTTTCTTGGCTGAAATACGTCCACGTCTTGCTTCCAGCTGGCGGATTTTTTGCTGTAACTTCTGCAGCTCCTCTTTCTGTAAGTGTATAGGTGTTGCCATATCCTCTTTCTCCAGCATGGCTTCCATACTTTCATAAGTGTCATAATACACCACTTCATCTCTCTTTTCTGTTTTAAAAATGTCAGCAATGAAAAAGTCAAATCAGTAGTTCATATTTGATTAACCTTCTCTTTTGTTTAACAACAACCCTCAGTTGCAAGATTTAATGTAGAAGAATGCTACAGTCCTTTCAGAGGACTATCAAAAGGTCAGTTAGATAAGCACTACATAGCTAAGCACTGCAGGCCTTTAAAGTTTGTACAAAGAATACAAATCAGCTAACAATTAAGCACAGCCTGGCATACAGAAAGTTCAGAGCGTTAAAACACAAATGTAACTGTCAACATACGCTTGTGTCTGTAGCCTAACTTCACCACAATGTCCCCACTTGTCTTTGGGTCTATTAACTAATCCTAGAGACTCACAACATGCAGTAGCATCTTCTGATCCTCACTGAGAAGTTCATAATACACAGAATCTATCTGAAGTCTTTGACACGACAACAATAAATTTCATAAAAGGGGAATCAACTGACAGAACATCAAAAATCCTCTTTTAGGTGGTTTCCAACCTCCCAGTTACTGCTTTTGCTCAGAGGCAGCAGAAGGAAGGTAACTTCTAGGCAATCCTTCAGAACATTAAAAGCCTGAAAAGGACATCATTACTGGTATTATCAACACTCATGATTTTCATCCTTCTCACTGACACATTCACTATAACACTGAACTCATGGCTGTATGTCGACTTCAGTCCAAGAAGGACAAAGTGATGATTATAAATCCTTGCAGAATGTTGAGGAAGAATCATCAGGAAAACCCTCTTGTTCTTTCTTTCACCAGCATATCAAGTTAGATATTGTTCTTTTACACTAAGAGGGATATGCACTGCTGTTGGCTTAAACAGGCGGATACAACTGTCTGAACTTCAGCAACTACTTCAGCAAGACTGTAACTTTCTCCTATTAGATTGTTTGAGGAAAGAGGTAGGGTTTTCTTCAGTACACTGTCCATTTTAAAAGCTGTTGCCACTTCATGTTATTTGTGCGTACAGTCTCTGCTGAAACTAAAATTGTGATAGTCATGCTAACTTCAGCTCAGCAGAAGACATGGCAGGACCGTAAAGGAAATCACAGCATTGTACTAACTTTAAAAGCTAGTAAAACCAGACCTGCTAGATTCTTTACTCCAGTGCTCGGTTAAAAAAAAACAAAAACAAAAACAAACAAAAAAACAAACAAAAAAAACCCGACAAATCACCACGAAATTTCACTTATAAGTAAAACTGCCAAGTCACTTGAACCTACTTTGAGACAACAGAGTAAAAATAAGACAAACAACCACTATATTTTGCTATACACTTATGAGAGCATTTACATGTAAATTTACATTTATAACACTTTCATGTGGAGAAAAAGACAGGAATTTACAAATGCATCCACCACAAAACCATCTTAAAAGGATGTACAAACAGCGTGTGTGTCAATATGGTAAGATGCTTTAAAATTCTAACCCAATAAATTTACATTTTGTGAATTTCAGAGCAGATATTTGCTTAATGACAGTAAAAAATTACTACTGTTGTTTATGACAAGCTACTATCATTTGATACTTTTCAGATCTCATGTGCTGAAATTTCAGATGAAAATGTTTTTCCTTCTAGTTCACCACTAACTAGCAGTCAAATCAAATTACGCTCTCAAAAAAAATCTGTTGAGACTTTATTAGCAGTATTGCTGATGTCCCTCAAATCAAAATAACATCCCAAATTCTCTGAAATACCTGTGCAAAGCCAATAGAGTGAAGCACAGAAGCAGTCTCTACAAGTCACTAAGACACATGTATTTCAAATCACACAGATTTGCACAATTAAAAGGCTATCGCTTTACTGATTGTTAAGTACACTTCAAAGTGTAACAGAAGATCCAACAGACCATTCTTTTCTTTCACAGCACAGGAAACAAAACATACTAAATCCATGTTTTTAGATGTTTTCATTCCATTTTGGTGTTGAACACTCTTAAAGATATGTAAGCCACTTTAGTGGTAACATTCTTCACATTCATTTTCTGTACCTTTCACCTAAGTAAAGTCCAAAGAGGTATTT
>WBNM01038999.1:0-17508 GCA_013399055.1 Ramphastos sulfuratus | reverse complement strand
CCAGCTTAAACCATTCTATAATTGTGTGATAGATGTCAGGAGAACTAATATTTCTCAGGGCTCTCACAGCATCTGTGAATGATGACATCACTCATATGAAAGCATGTTAATTTGCAGGATTTTTTTTAACCCAGAAAATGCAGAAATTAATGTGAAAATTCATGTGAAAATACTTAAGTAAATTAAATGCATGCCAGAGCTTTGCAGTAGATGTCTTGATTGTATCCTAAAAGCTAACAAAGGATTTTAAACTCAAAAGCCCAGTATTATTTAAACAGATAATTTTTCGAAATAAAGGTGATCAAAATAATTGCCTAAGAACAAACATCAGAGGATTTTACATGGTTCCTACACACACATGCATACTTCTTGTCCCTTTGTGAGCTGATTTTTTAGTTTTTTGTTTGGTTGGGCTTTTGTTTTGTTGGTTTGGGTTTTTTTGTTTTTTTTTTTACAAGTCAATGGCTTTTTAGGTTGTTAAAACCTCTGCAAAAGCTCCCCTGGGTCTCCCTGTTAACTCCGAGGTTTGACTACCTGCTATTTTCAGTCAGCTTCTATATTGTTTTTGTTTGGTTGGTTTGTTTTGTTTTGCCGCAGAGCTCATACTGGCTATGTCCTTCATAATCTGTCATTTTTTTACCCACCGCAATATCTTCAAGGTTTTCTTCTGGACGTGTTCAGCTTCTCGTATGTTAAGAAGGGGTTTGAATCTGGGTTAGAAGTGAATTGTAATGAGGCTGATACAGAAATATCAAATAGTTTATTAAAGAAAATTTCCCCAAGCTTATTTACAATTAACACACACACACACACAGAGTCTGTTATGCAGTTAGTAAAACTATATTTGTAGAATGTATATATATATATAATCAGATTAATTTAAATAATTTTAGGAAAGGTTTTAGAAAAACAACTGGAGAGTCTTGCAGCACAAACTGCTGCTTAAAGGTCAAAAATAAACTTTCACATACTTTTTTCTGAGAGTTAGTTTACTCACTGGTCAGAGTATCAATATCTGTAATCCAAAAGTATATGTAGAAGCATAAATGAGGAAAATTATAGTCCCAGCTATGTGGTGGCCTTCCACGTGATTATGGTGCTGCGAGGTTTTGCTGCTTGCCTATCTCCAGTTGAGCACCTTGTCTGAGAAGAGCCACGGACACGAGGCAAATCCCCGTGGATCTCAGAAGGTCATCAGAGTGGTCAGCCACCCGGGCAAAGCAGGATCCAGGTTTAAGGGGCTGGAGCAGTCTGATCCGCTGCTGTGTATACCGAAGGAGTCGGCCCTCGGGCTGGAGCGGCGGGCCGGCAGGTTCCGCGGTCGCCAAACANACTGTCGCAAATCGTCGCTGGACTGTTGCTAGGTTGTCACCTAGACTCGGCCAGTCTAAGGGATTCGGGCTGGGCTGAGCTCAGGGAGGCAGCCGTATCCCAGCGTGGGGCAAGCCGCTTCAGTCCCTTGGCTCAGTGTAGAAGACAGGCAGGGTCAGGTCTGCGGTTCGTGAGGGAGGCAAGTCCCCAGCTATGCAAAGCAATGCAAACAGGTAGCGGACAGAACAAAGGCAGCAGCAGCAAACAAGTTGGCTAGGGTTTTTAGGTATTTTGACGAGTCTCTTTGACCAATAACAAGAGATAAAAACACCCCTGGAACCAATCCTAGGTTATTTCAGGGAAAAAAAAGGGAGATGTACATGCCTAGCATCGTGACCTCTGTTTACCAAAGACAAAACAGGATGCAAAACAAGGCCAAATATGGTGTGTCTGTGGTAGAGACTGAGAGGCACATATGGCTTTTGTCTGCTTTCCTGCTTCTTCCTCCTGGGAAGAAGGAGGGGGGTGGGGCAAGGTGGGTATTCAGGTAGGTGTTTAGGACATGTGTTGGATATGTATTCTAGGTATAATTTGGACCTTCCACCGCATCATAAAAGGAAGAACAATGTTCCCATCTCTCCCAAGCCTGAAGAGGTTCTGCCTCAGTCATTCCTGTTTACAGGCACATTACAGTGTATCAAGTTGGGAGGCAAGGTTTTGGCTACAGGAGAGCTGCATGAGTGGTCTAAGTGGCAAAAGGCTAGGTTTTCCACCTGCCCTACACAGCTTGTTCCAGCCAGCTCCAGTGGACCCACCCCATTAGCCAAGGGGTGACACCTCTATGAAAATATATTTACAAAAGGGCACAATGAATCATAGGTGATTAAGGAAAAGAAAATATGAGAAACAATTCTACAGGCACCAAAGTCAGAGAAGAAATAAGTGCTCCAGACAGGTATTTCCTTGCAGCCCCTGGGAGGAAGCCCATAGTGCAGCAATGTGAGGGTAGGTAGTAGTGATACAAAATGGGATTTTTTTCAAAATTAATATAGTTTATTAATTTTGATATTCAGAACTCTTGCTTACCGACCAGCATTTTTTAATAATTCTTTGCACGGTCATGAAAACATTACTTAAATGGAAACAACAGAATCTAGAACACTTAAGAAATAATGAGAAATAATGTAACAAATATTGTTATGGCAGTTAGCCAAACATAACCACATTAGGTAAAGTCACTGCTTACTTTTTTACCTTTTAGGGCAGAACACAAACAGGTGTATAAACACGTGCAGGTACACTGTAAACAAATTTGAAGAGACATGGTGGTGCTAGGCCTTTTGTCCTCCTTTCCCTTAGCTGCTTCCCCCATCAGCAGGAGGAAAAGCAGAAAACATGTCTGGACAAGCCGGGACGTGTTTAGGCCTAATTTGGCCTACTTTGGCATTCCATGACAAGCACTCATCTCCACTGCAGCCTGCAGTGGGCCCCATCTCACAGCAGGTGGAGATACTCCCTGAAGGAAGCTGCAACCTGTGCAAGCCCCTCTGGGAGTGGGTTTATCTCGAAAGACTGCAGTCTGTAGGCTGCAGTAGGTAGGAGCCATGCTAGAGCAGAGGGAAACCAAGAAGGACGGAGCAACAGAAGAGAGTTGTTGTAGGCTGACCACAACTCCTATTCCCCATCTCTGTCACACTGTTTGGAGTGGGACAGGGAGGTAGAGAAATTGCAAATGAAAGAGTGAAGTTGAGCCTGGGAACAAACGGGTTGTGATAGGCTGACCTTGAATGGATGCCAAATGTTCACCAAAGCTGCTCTATCACTCCCCTCCTCAACTGGAGAGAAAACATAACGAAAAGCTTGTGGGCTGAGACAAGAACAGGGAGAGGTCACTCAGCAATTACTGTCATGGGCAAAACAGACTTGAGTCAGGGAGTTTAATTTATTGCTAATTAAAATCAGAATACGAAAAAGAGAAAATAAAACAAAATCCTGAGACACCTCCATCCCTCCCATCTTCCTGGGCTCAGTTTCACTCCCCCTATATTGTTGAGAGGAGTGAGAGAGTAGCTGGGTAGGGAACTGACAGCCAGACAAGGTCAGCCCATCACACGTATTCAGAGAAAATAAAAGGAGTTCCTTTTATCCCAATAGAATTTTTATTCCCTTGTGTGTATCCATTATAGCTCATTACGTGATTAAATTCCACAACATTTGCTACCACTAAAAGCATAAATGATAATGAACCACCATTGGAGACCTTGGTTTTTCCTTGTTCAGTGTATAGCTCCATGTTTATTTACAAAACACTATTAAATCTCTGCTATAAGACATAATTACTAAGGCATAATTACTAAAGTCTCCTTTTGTTGCACAGCTGTGTAAGCAGTATTCATTGTCTTTCTGTTTTGATGCACAGGATAGTATCTGTAGGAATTAACAAATAGTTCCTGAGTTCAACAACTGAGTTTTTTGGCACTGAGTTTTACTAAACCCAAAAACCATTACTATGACAAAGTCAAATTGTCCTGCAGTATCAGAAATTGAGTAGGTGAAATGGAATAACCAAGTATGGTTTACATACTAGAAAAACTTGTATGTGTACTTTGAATCACAGTATCTTCCAGTAGGTTCAGGTGCTGGTTCTTTTGACGACTCTTTTTTTTCATTGTTTGACAAAATAGACTTTAAAACTCCGATCTTCTCCTACTTCATTTGAGCATCTCTGTGCTCTGAGTCAGTGACGACAGCTAGCAAAAGTGCTTTATGTTCCACATCAGGTCTCAGACAATGCTAATAGTTATCTTTTGGAGGCTCTTTCTTCCTCCTGTCTTACTCACTTTGTATTTTGTTTGGGATTTTTTCTTTTTACTATCTTGGGGAGACAAAAAAAAAAAAAAAAAGTAGTATGGGAATAAACAAATTAAATCTGTGTGTTTTAGGTGTTACTCTGGAATCAGATTCTTGCCTGGACCCAGGGATTCCTGTGAATGGCCATCGCCATGGTAGCAACTTTAATATCCGCTCCACTGTAACTTTTAGCTGTGATCCAGGATATACACTGAGTGATGAAGAACCACTCGTATGTGAAAGAAACCATCAGTGGAATCATGCATTACCCAGCTGTGACGGTAAGTGTCAGGTTCTTCAGATGACAGCTTTGAAGTCCAAGAAAGTTAATCTCTTATTTTTGAGAACTAATTAAGCTTATCACTGCTACTACCTTCCTTCAATTATACCAAAAAAAATTTACCGTTAATAAAAGTCATACTTTACATCTCTGTATCAACTTTCTGGCAAGTAATGTACAGTGAAATTTGTGGGTGTATATATATAGTTCATTAATTGTTTTGAGGGATATGCAATATGAAACTGTCTAGAGCTTTCATGAAATGTTTTTTTAAAAAGCTGAATTGTACTAACAAACACTTCTGTGCTGATTTTTGTCATTGGATTTTTTCGCTGATGTGCTTTGCTATAACCTTTTTTCTTTTGATTGCTTGTATAGTTCCTACAACGTGTGTCTAATAGAAACCACAGAAAATGAAATCCTAATGTAGATAGTATTTCAATAGTGATTGAACCCTCTGAAAATTCTCAGTAAACTCCTTTTTTGTTAAACTCCCTGCTAAAACTTACTGTTTTCTCCCTTCTGTTTGCTAAATTATTGCCTTTAAAAGCATGTTTTTCTTGATCAGGCCTCTCTATTGTTGATACAACTGTGTTCTAAGATGATGAAAGATCAGTGTGTGAAAGAAGACCCAAGCTGATACTAAGGCCCTAGTTTTAGTGGATTGCTTACCTTACTGAATTTCTAACTCCCATTTCAAATCTGAAGTTTTAATTGATTATAGTGGAATGTCAAAGGCCAAACTTAGATTTGGTGAAGTATTTTAGTTTCTAATTCTCACGACAGCCTTCTGACCCCATGCACAAAACATACAAGCTAACAAAAGATTCTTAATCGCTACAAAGCAAACTAATCTACCATTTGATCTCACTCATCTTGAAAGCATTACAACTTATTCCTCCTTTGCAAGGACAGAAGTAAAATGTAGTTTTCAATTGTATCTTGTGAAAAAAATTTAAGTTGTGTGTTCCTAGCACAGTAGTTGAAATTTGAAGTGTCACAAATTTCCTTTAAGCTGTAATTTTAAAATGAGCAAAGGCTCTTTAGTATTCTTCCACTGGGTTTATGAATTCTTTTCACTTGTTGGCTTTGCTACAATGAGTTGAAGAACGCTATCACAGGAATCTTAACTTTGGATAGTACTCTAGACTTCTTTATTTTGTACTAAAAATTATGAATGTATTTTTGGGTTAAAACACAAATATTCAGCTCTTCTGTTTGTATATGAATGTTGAACCACAGAAAGATTTAGGTAATCTTCACTTACTCATTGAAAGAAAATTCTTATTTCCCAGGTCCATCCCAGACTTTTCAGAAGTCTGAAAATTGCAAGCCTTTCTGGAGTAGAGCTTCTAGGCAAGCGACATACAAAAGGGTTATTGACAGTTTCTTTCTTTTCCTCACATACTTTACTACATTGATTAACTACTCCAAAAAAAAAAAGAATCTCATATTCTGTTATGTATTAATTATGTCAGTGTCAGTATATTTGTCTTCTGAGGCTCAAAACCCTCAAATTTTTACAATGTGACAGATTTAACTGAGATTGAAATGAGCGTTTTGCAGTCACTTGCAGACTATTGATATTCTCAGAATTGCGACTTCAGAAATTAAATCAGCAGAATAAATCCCTATGTGACAAACATGTTACTTTGTTTCATGCCAAGAGCTAAGGAAAGGAAATGTGCATAGGGACACAGTGTCTAAAGTTCTCTCTAGCAGTATGTTATTCTAAAAATACTACACTCTCAAGGTGCAGTGTAAAAATAATTTTAAAGGAAGAGCTAAATAAAAAGGCATCATTTATATATTTTTAAACTTAAAGCTATGTAAATTGTTTTTAAATCCTTAATATCTACTATAAGAAATTATTCTCAGTCAACTATTTTTCTTCCTTCTGTGATGTTTACATGAATGTGCTACTGCTCATTTAAAGTATTATGGATGTGATATCCATAATTATGTTATGTATTATTGATTAATGTTGCTAAGCACATATTTACTGTGCATTTAGCCATACATATTCTCTTTCATGCGTATGTGCAGTAGTACGTCTACATAGGCAAAATCAGGCTACTCTCCTCCTACTTATTTATGAACATACATAAAATACATAAATTCAAAAAACATGAAAAGCTTTAACAAATATGTCAGTCTAGTAAGAAATGAAAAAAAGCAAATTTAGCTGTAATACCAGCTTGTTTGTATGTATATTTATATATACCACATATACGTTTGCAAACAACTACTGCAAGTTTATTGAATGCTTGTTTCATCCTCTAGTTTATGGCAAAGTATATTGCTCTCTGTGAGGAAGAAGACTAAAAACATTTTAATGCTTTTTTGTTTCATTGTTAAATATTTAGTTTAATAAAAGTTTTTTAAAAATCCAACATAAAAAGCAGGACAGCAACAAGTGAGTGAAAAGCACAGCCATGCTGTATTTATGAGATCAGTGAGCAATTCAGCATGCAAATCTTAATTTTTAATTAATTTTCCAGGCAAATTTGAGCAGCCTTGTTTAGCAAATGCCAGTATGCATAAAATATTTTCTAGCATAGTTCTTGCGTCTTTCAAAATATTCCTGTGCAACTAAATTACTTATGATGGGACAATCTGAATTGTCGAAAGGGAGGAAAATGCACCCAGGTTTTATTACCTAAACACTGCAGAAAAAATCAAATTATTTGAAAAAAGTACAGTGCTTTGTAATTTTTTTTTGTTTGCTTGACAAAAAATGAATTATATATTTAACTTTCTAAATATGTAGTGTCAGAAAAGTACCTGTAAGACATTTGATTTTTATCTTAGTTCACACATACACAAAAAGGAACTGTTTTTCTTAAATACTACTTCAATAGGAATTAATATTTGCAATATTCTGGAGAAAAGTTATGTTTATTTTTGTGTTCTACACAAAATTAATTCTCTTTCTAATTCGAAAATAAGCAAATTATTATCTAATGTGAATGTCAGGGCTTTGGGCTAATATCTTTTAATACTTGACTCTGTTTTTAACATTAAGGATAGTTCAAAATGTGAACTAGATTTTTTTTTTTTTTTAGCAAAATCTAGGACTCCTGTCTGACTTCTATTGGCTTTTACTTACCCTTCTCCTCCTTTTTTTCTTTTTTCTTTTTTTATTTCTCTCTTGTTAAGCTTTATGTGGTGGATATATTCAAGGGAAGAGTGGAACTATTCTTTCTCCAGGTTTTCCTGATTTTTACCCAAACTCTTTAAACTGCACTTGGACTATTGAAGTGTCACATGGCAAGGGTAAGAATCTAATACAAATTATGCATGAATCTAATATAAATTATGCATGCATATGTAATGTTTAAAAAAAAAAAACTCAAATAATACTGATGAAATACCGTTTAGGAACTGAGTCAAATCTTCTATGGAAGAAATTGAATTTCCCGAAGTATATGTCTTCAAATGTGGTGACAAGAAAAGGCTGTTATGTGCGATAGTCTGAGAAGTTTAGGAGTTCTACTGTTTAAAATCTTCTTAGGGACTGTATTTTAGTTTAAAACTCAGATTGCTGTTAAAGGTGGGAGAAGGCTGAGAAGAATATTGTTCCCCACATTGTATATGAAAACGTATGTTGTATATGAAAATGTAATTGCAATTCAAACTTGAATTCATTGATAGTTTATAAGTTGGCAACTGAAAGAAACAATCCTGAATCCAGGAAAGGACTAGTCCCAGAAAATATGAATCTGTATGTGTGGAAAACCATACATAAACCTTGTATTTGCTGTCCTTCAAAACAGATGCTTCCTTGGAGTTTAGAGTGAAAAACAAAATTGTGTTGGAGGAAATGCAAAAATAAAAAGCAAATACAAAATGTTAGCTACTAGTTAAAGTATATCTTGCAGTTCGATGATAAGATCATGATTCAGAAAGATGTACGAGAACTTGAATAATATCTATACAATTTAAGTCTAGGTTTTCAGAGTGCTGCATACAAATAACATTGAATCCTGTCAGTCCTCTTTTGGGAGCTACTGATTTGCAGTGAGCACATATTGATTGGTTGAGCCCAAGTGCTCTTTGCAGTTTTTATTTTATAAATTTCAGGTTTCGATTCCATGTGTGACTAAAATCTTTCCACATAATGTAAGATTTACCTTATGTCATCTATGTGTAAAGGAAAATAAAAACTTCCTATTAAATGTTTTTCTTTTCTCCCTTTTTAATATTTCTATAGGTGTACAAATGATTTTTCATACCTTTCACCTTGAGAGCTCTCATGACTATTTGCTCATCACTGAGGATGGCAGCTTCTCAGAACCAGTAGCTAGGTTAACTGGCTCAGTCTTACCCCCTACAATTAAAGCAGGCCTCTTTGGAAATTTTACTGCGCAGCTTAGGTTTATATCTGATTTTTCAATTTCTTATGAAGGCTTCAATGTAACATTTTCAGGTGAGAAATTTCATTCTTCTAAATATCTAGACACAGTTACCAGATAATATTTTTACTTGGAGATAGCAGAGATATTATGAAGTACCAGTAAAGAGAAAAAAACTACAGAAAACTCAAAACATCAATATAAATTGTATAGTCATTATTACAGGAAACTGAGGATTATAAAGGTGTCTAACAGATTGAGAAGGATTTTGGTGATGTGACTGTTTTAAGGAGAAGTTTTCTCTATTCTCAGTGCACCATCATCAGTGTGAAAAAGTTTGAAAGAAAATTAGGGGAAAAAAGCTAGAAGGCACTGCTTCAGAAGAAAGTAACTGGTGCTGTTTCACTAAAGGAAGTATACAAATGGTAAAAAAGAAATATTATGGTAACTCAGAGTTATAGAGGAGTCTAATTTGAAGACTGGTTTTAAAATAAACAATGTATCTATAAAAATAAAACTTTCTTAGTTGTTGGTATATAAAGTAGTTCTGATAATTATATCCAAATTCCTTTTTAAGATAATTGGAAAAAAAAAAAAAAGCCTCTTTATTTAAATTCTGCTAAAATTAGATGGCATGGGTTTGAACTGGCAGAGGGAAGATTTAGACTAGATGTTAGGAGGAAGTTCTTTCCAGTGAGGGTGGTGAGGCACTGGAACAGGTTGCCCAGGGAGGTTGTGGCTGCTCCCTCCCTGGAGGTGTTCAAGGCCAGGGTGGATGAGGCCTTGAGTAACCTGTACTAGTGGGAAGTGGCCCTGCCTATGGCAGGGGGTTGGAACTAGATGATCCTTGAGGTCTCCTTCCAACCTTACCATTCTATGATTCTATGACATATAAATTGCATTTCTCAATAGTTTTCTTTGACTATCTCTATGATTGGAATGTAGAATATTTGCAGATATGTATATGAATGAATGAATTAATTGCTTGTTGAGATGCTCATGCACATGGATAGTCTGTGGAAGGAGTGCATAAGGATCTTATACCCAACTCTTCAATAATTTTTCAAGAACTGAAAAACAGTGAATTAATTTTAGTGACATCTGGCAGTGTTTATGAATGAACATACTATTTATGAATACTGCATGTCATTTAACTTTTTAAAAAATAAGAAAAAAATGCAAGGCACCTCACTGATTAGAACAGTGTTGGATTTACTGCTATAAAATGCTCAATTACATTTATTCTCAATATTTTGGACTAACCAAGTCAAAGTCAACAGTTTGCAAGTTTGGAATGCAAATGTGATTATTAAATAATATATCTGATAGCGTATTTATAAATAAATGAAAGTGGTCAAATGCTGGATAACTTTTAGAAAAATACACAAAATATCATGTTTTGTTAGATTTTCNAACTGCACACAGTACTCCAGGTGGGGTCTGATGAGAGCAGAGTAAAGGGTAGTGTGGGTGAGACACAAATAGATACAGAATTACTTATAAAGATGCATAGAAACTGTACTGGCTTTTAATACAGAACACAGCTCTGAAATACAGGTCTTCCAAGTGTTTCATAAAGGTAGAATGCAACTAATTTTTTTTCTTTTTTCCTTTGTGGACAACTTTTCCCATTTATTTATGTATTATGTTCTATTGTCTACAGAATATGATCTGGAACCATGTGATGATCCTGGTGTTCCTGCCTTCAGCAGGAGAATTGGTTTTCATTTTGGTGTCGGAGATTCCTTGATCTTTTCTTGTTTCCCTGGATATCGCTTGGAAGGTGCTAATAAACTTACCTGCCTGGGAGGTGGTCGGCGTGTGTGGAGTGCACCTCTGCCAAGGTGTGTGGGTAGGTGGTCACATGCTTTCATTTCATTCATCGTTAATAGCACATGGCATGTGTCAGAATACTGGGCAGAGAACAAAGCACTTGGGTTGAAAGGCTTGATCCCCAAGCAGTAGAAACTTAAAAGTCAGTGAAAGATCTAAGTAATGCATGTCTCTGACTTGCAGAATAAAGATAAGAAAGAGGAATATTTCGAATGTTGATAGAAAATAAGATAAATATGTCTTAAGGGATAAAATATGAATCTTAATTATTGAATTGTATGTTTGCCATAATGGAAATATAAGTTTCATATTTCGCCTTTCAGTGTAAAGGAACAATATATTTAGAGCTCTTAAGTGAAAACAGACTTTTTTTTTTTTTAGTCCTCCAACCTGTTTTTAAGGGTCTTTGTTTTAATATTGTGTTGTTATTCCTGTAACTCTAAAATGCTGGGGGAGTTACAGTTTATAAACTGTATTACAGCATTGTAAAAAGTATATATTTTTTTAATTAATGTTTTAAAAAATCAGTAACTTATAATCTCAAATTGAGAGAACATTTATTTTCTGGGACTGGATTTTATAAAATTTGTGCATTTGTATTTGATTTGTGAGAGGATTTTATCGGCACCATGTCAAGTGAATCTGATGAACTACTATTGATATAATGCATCTGAAATGTCAAATAGTTACACAAACCTCTAAATAGGTTTCCTATAGATATTTTAAGTAAGATTTCATTAAGGTAGAAACCCAGCTTCAGCTTTTTTCTTTTGTTTTAAAGGGATGTAGTTTAAAGGGATGAATCAACTATAATTTACGTATGTTAGATACACCTATATAGTTTTTATGGATAAAAGTAAACATTATCTGATTTTGTTTTAAAAAAACCTGGGATTATTTAACCTATGCTTGAAAGAAAGTAACAGATGAAAGGGTAGCAAAAATCATACATAGTTTGCCAATCATTTGACAATTCTAGGTTTAAATCTTAGGCTATGAAATGTAACCACTTGCTGTGCCTGACACTGATATGCCTGTATGTTCTTTCAAGCATAATTTAGAGAGCCATATACAATCATATTTGTACATGGTAAATCTCTAATTCATATAGTAAGGAAATTTATTTACTGACAACTCGTTGTTTCCTTTTTTTTTTTTTTTTATATGTATTCAGTTTTGGATTAATTTATAGAATGGTTCTAAGATATTTGACATTAAAAACGTGTACAAGACCCTTCTTGATTGATTAAGAAAAGCCTTTATAAATTATACACAAACAACTGGCACTTATCTAAAACAGTATATCTAAATAACTCTTTAAAGTTGTATGATGAAAACTTGGTCTCTGTAAACATAGCAGACTGAAGATTAGCTATAGTGCAACTAAGGCAAATACAAGGAAAGAAAGTGCTAAGCAGCTGAGTGAAGCTGAGGGTGAAAGTCACAGTCAGTGCCCTTCAGTTCAAGCTACTTACACATGATTCTTAGCACAAAGGGTGTTTACAGAGGTCCCATTTCTTGTTGCTTTGGCATCTAAGACGTTAGAGGTGAGATACCTTCTTACTTTGAAAAGAAGTTCACACAAAGACTACTTCTTTCGCAAAAGAGTGAAAAGAAACTACTTGCCCTGGAATCTGCTAGCTTTAGAGTGTGTGTTCAGAAATTAAATCTAGTCTCAACTTGGTGACACAAACTCCTAAGTATGTTATTGGGTTCAATAGCCTTTTGATTATTTCTTCCTCGTTATCATTTCTACACTGACCAAAGTCACCTGCATGACAGATGCACACCAACCCTTATATATATCAACAAGGATTTTTTGGACCCTCTAGGACTCATAGTAATATATATACTTCCATGATTCTTGTAATCAGATTCAGGATGAAAGTCCTTCAAGATTAATTGCATTTCTTTACAAACTGAACGTTCCCACAAATATATGCTCAATTGTAGCATAAGCAAGTTATACTCAGTTTCATCTCTTGGTGAAAAAAAATCAGCAAGAAACCAGTAGGATTTCCAAAGGCATCGCAATTCACTCTTCTACAGCCAAGTAAATAAGTTCTTCTTCCAGGGTTCTTCTCCAGAATATTACAGAACTTTCTTAGTCAGAGAACCATTTGTGCATTCCTACCATTTCTGCTCCTTTGGAGAGTTATTTTTCAGATAAGGCAAAAGCAGACCTTAGCAAATATGTTTAGCTTACCATCATGACTCTGCCAATTTTAGTCCAAGACTTCAAGTCCCATAGGGTGTGCATTATCATCAGTTTTATGGGCCTATTCTCCATGCTGTGAAGGTAGATAATCTTTCCTTGAACTTCAAAGGTCTTTATCTGACTGCCTGGAAATTGGTTGGCTCTCAGACTGAGGCAGCATCCCTTCTTCAGTAAGGGCTCTGCTTTTCAGAGCAAAAAGATACCACCATGTCTTATCTGCAAAATCAGATAGACATAAACAGGTATCCTTGTAAATCTTGTTTCTCTGTGTCAACCCCTGACACTCTTTACTTTTTTCAATTGAAATGATTTTTGTGTTTATCTTTGTCATGCACCTCAAGGAGTTATGCAGTATCATTGCAGATTTTGAAAACTTTACCTAGCTGGTGACTCATTCCAGCAAGTAGCCCACAGCAAAGATTTTCTGCAGTGACCTGCAGTATAAAGGAGATAGTCTTTTAGGAAAAGGAAGAAAAGGAAATGAAAAAAAATATGGCTGGCTACTTTTATGTAATTATTCTTTGAGGTGTAGTGTCTAAATGTACATTCATAGTGTCCTCTTTTTTTCCTCCTCTCCAAATTTGCTGTGATTAAGAGGAATGCAAAACTGAGGGGAACTTAAGAGTAACAGTCTGCTATGCTCTATTGTGTGATGCACAGAGTTAATAGAATTAGGGGCACATTTCTATAAATAATGTCAAGGTAAAAATAGCCTCCTAGCAATCCTGGCACAGGGCTACCTGGAAAATAAATGTGCACAGTTTCTTGAGGAAGAAATGTCACTAAAATAACCCATATCTTTAGATTTGAGAGTACTGATATAGACATCTGGTTTTTACTATTCTGAAACAGCTTGTAGCCTGCAAGGTTGTTAACATTATCATCTGGCACATTACTGTAATTGGCATGTTTGTCTGTGTGTTATAGGTTTAATTTCCCAAATTTAATTCTGAATAATCTAATTATCATTTAAAATTACTGAATTTGTGTTTGTTGGGTAAAACCCAAGCTACTGGAGTATAGACAAGCTTCTTCTGATTGTCTTTTGTCTAGCTGAGATTTGAAACCAGAAAAAAAAAATTCGCCTTCATTCTTTGACAACATTCATTGTTTTGCTATTATTACTTCAATTATTATTCTATTTTTTTCCAGGGGGAAAAAAAAAGTTTGTTTTTTTTTTCAAAAACATGCAGTTAGTTGCTAATTGTGGTTATGATGGGTTGCTGACACTACTTCCGTGTATGTAATTTATTCTCATTGTGTTGCTTACTTTTACATAGTGGCAAATTTATACTTATTTCATGGCTGTGTGAACAAAATTGCCCCAGAGTGTGGATACATATTATAGGCACTTTTTCCTTCCAGCAATATCTCTTTTTTCTCTACCTATAATTACACAATTCTATTACAGTTTCATTTACATTTCACAGCTGGCTACTTTTTCCTGAGGACAAAGCTCAGCTTTTAGTGAGTTGGTCTCTCTAGAGTACAGATACAAGAATAAAGCCCCTAGGCTGTCATGCAGTTCTGCACATTCCCAAAACTGTGTATCTCAGAAGCTCAGTGAATACTGTAGTCCATAAATGATGTGGAACAACTACTTAGTCTGTTGAAGTCCCTGATCCTCAGGCTAATATGCACCTAAAGGAGTCTGTCATAATCAGGTTCTTTCCTTTTCTGAAAAGGAACCACACAATTTGTCTGTTACTAAATGCAGACTTCCTAGATCTCATCTAGTAAATCAGAACTATGCTTTAAATCATATATTTACATCTTCCAGTTTAAGTCAAGCTCATCAGGAGCTTTCTACTCTATGTTGAGTTTGTGCTACTTTTTGAAAAGGAATTAGAAGACTCATAGTTAAGAGAAGCAGCGTTCCTGTAATTGTTTTTCTTTCAAAATTGAATGTAATAATTGAATGAACCAACACTATGAGCACACAGATCCAGAAAATGCTCTCCCTCCGCACAATTCCTACCTCAGTACCATACTCCAAAAATTTCACTGTCATGCTGCACTGTAGAATGCTATCCTTGACCTCATAAATTTCATATACCCTTCTGCACACTTGTATGGCTTTGTCATAAAATCATGTAGGAAATGAAATAGAAAATAGAAATCATTTGAAAAGACCTTTACGGTCGAGTCCAGCTGCAAGTCTAACTAATTTTTCCAGTACTGCCAAGTCTACCACTAAACCATGTCACTAAGTGTCACATCTGCCCATTTTTTTAAATACCTCAGGGATGGTGACTCAATCACTTCCCTATGCAGCCTGTTCCAAAGGCAGTTGTCAGTACTAAGTTAGATACTGCCCTGCCTTTTTTTTTTTTTTTTTTAAATACTGTTGTTAAATATCTTCTCAGACTTGGTGGGAAGTCCAGTATGTGCAAAAGCAGGAATGTGATATGAAAAAAGATACCTGGTGAGTATCTGCATTACCAGAGATAGCTGGCTGATAAGTGGAGGCTGAGAGAAAGCAGGGAGTTTAGATTGCAGTGTCAAACACGTGTGTCTGATGTACACCTAAATCATCTCCTAAGTACTCTTTGAAATGTGACTGTCATTTGCAGTGATCCTCAAAGACCTGAGCCTTTAAATTTTGTTAGTCTTTTATGGTGCATTACAATATGCTGATGAAATTTTGGAAGAGGGGAGATACTCCGTTTCTTTCCTTCCTATTAGCCAGTGATGTGCTGTTCACTGGTTATTGCAGGCAATGTGTGGAAACCTGAGGGGAAATAGTTTTACAGTGAGCTCCCAGTTATAGTGCCCAAGTGTAGATACCTTCTCTTTTAAAAGATATTTCAGAAATTGCTGCTTCACCCTGTTGGATTTTTTAATCTCTGAGAGGTACAGTATAATAAATGTCTGTTTATATGACTCCACAATAAAAAAAAGTTTAGGTATTAAATAATACATTTAATTTATCATCATATTCTGTGGCATTAATTGCAAATTTGAAGCAATGTTAAGATTATAATACAATGATTTTCTTTTAACTCTAGTATTTTTGCTAATGTGAGTGGCTTTTACCCAGCCTTTCTACTTAGCATTGTGGCTGAAGAGCTATTGTTGTTATTAGAGGTGCTTGTTTCCCCTGTTCACCAGAACATGCCTCTAAACACTTTGATAACCTCTTTCAGGACCTAGGCATTGAGACATAACATGATAATGGAACGGAAAGTTTGAGTTAGTTCTTAATCTCTCCTTTCTGAGATTGTCTTAGATTTTTATTCTCTTACCTGATTTACATGCTGCTTGTGTTTATTTTGTCCAGATTTTCCTTGTTCACTGTCTTCTTTAGGAGGTGTGATAAATTTTACTTAGGATCACAGAATGTTGGAGGCTGGAAGGGACCACCAAATATCATCTAGTCCAACCCCCCTGCTAGAGCAGGATCACCTATATCAGATCACACAGGAACACATCCGGGCAGGTCTTGAATAGCTCCAGAGAGGGAGACTCTCTAATACCCCTGGGCAGCCTGTTCCAGTGTTCCATCACCCTCACAGTGAAAAAATGTTTCCTCGTGTTTCGATGGAACTTCCTTTGCCTCAACATCCACCCATTGCCCCTTGTCCTTTCATTGGGCATCACTGAGAAGAGCCTGACCCCATTCTCTTGGCACTCACTCTTTACATATTTATAAACATTAATGAGGTCATCCCCCAGTCTTTTCCAAACTAAAGAGATCCAGCTCCCTCAGTCTCTTCTCATAAGGATATATCATGAAAATATCGTGCACACTATATTCAGTTCATGCTGGCCTTGCATGGAGTTCAGGCATAAGACAGTAATAAAATAACCTTAGTTTTTAGTACTAGGTTTGGGGCTTTTTGTTTGTTTGATTAGGTTTTAAACCTGCATTACTTGCCTGTTCCTAAAGCCAA
Source organism: Ramphastos sulfuratus (assembly GCA_013399055.1). NCBI lineage: Eukaryota > Metazoa > Chordata > Aves > Piciformes > Ramphastidae > Ramphastos > Ramphastos sulfuratus. Next base: position 768 of record WBNM01038999.1, on the reverse strand, counting down.
CTCTAAAAAATATAAGTGATAAAGCTGAAAAGAAACAGCTACTTAATGTTTTCATTTCATATTTTAGTGCTGTTGCTCCCTTATTAAATTTTACATGGCACTTGATTTTTAATGGAACATTAACACGTTATTTGAGTAAAGTCTTCACTGAGTTATTGTTCACTGGTATTCACATTAATATCACATTAATTTATCATATTCAGTTGTTATAATAAATATTACATGAATAATTAATGATAGGGTGCTACAATAAATTGCTGACACACTTTAATAAGCTTCTTCTTTTTAATAGTTCAGTATTCATTGAAAAATCATCAATGATAATTAATGCACTTTGTCATGTTATGGCATTGAGTTAATTTCCATTGAGATTGAAACAGAAGTGGGGACCTTGTTAGCCTGAATAGCAGTGGAGATTTCTGTGAGACCTTTGTGATCTGGCATCCATTGTTTTCTTTAAATTCTCTATAACATTGGAATTTGAGTTCACTTTTGTGTTTACTTTTAGCTAGTGTTTAGGTAGAGAGAGCTCTCATTTAAGAGCAGCTCATGAGTAAGAAATCTTATATAACATCAGTATCTGAGTCTTCTGAAACTTCAGACAGTAATAAGGACATACATGTGTCCAGGATCTACTTCATTTCATAACTGTAAGTGGTGTCACATTTAAATTGTTAGAGTTGTAGGTTGTTTTATATTTCACACAGTGTATTTAATAAAGTTATTTACTAGATTTTTAAATAATTTCTATTTTTTAATAATTTATAT
>WBNM01038998.1:0-159479 GCA_013399055.1 Ramphastos sulfuratus | reverse complement strand
AAGGGCACGCCGCAGTCCCCAAGGCATGCCACAGTCCCCAGGGTACGCTGCAGTCCCCAGGGCGTGCCGCAGTCCCCAAGGCATGCCGCAGTCCCCAGGGCACGCCGCAGTCCCCAAGGGATGCCGCAGTCCCCAGGGCACACTGCCATGCCAAGGGCACGCCGCAGTCCCCAAGGCATGCCGCGGTCCCCAGGGCACACTGCCGTGCCAAGGGCACGCCGCAGTCCCCAAGGCATGCCGCAGTCCCCAAAGCATGCCGCAGTCCCCAGGGCACGCCGCAGTCCCCAAGGCATGCCGCAGTCCCCAGGGCACACTGCCATGCCAAGGGCACGCTGCAGTCCCCAAGGCATGCTGCAGTGCCAGGGGCACGCTGCCTCCCCTTCGTTTGGCCAAGGCATGTCCCAGTGTACTCACTGCCAGTTATGTTGCTGGAAAAGATCAAGATTTCAGTCAGCCCAGAACCCAGCGACTGAGCCGTGCAGTAGATTGTCCTGGAACAAAGAACATGATGCATTCTGTTGGATCATTTCAGCATCTGCCAGGAACAAACTTTTTCTGCTGGGAGAAATGAGAAGAGACTTGAGCAAAGGTGAAGTGCACCTTCAGCTGGTGGCTGGGCTGGCTGTGAGCTGGGTGCAGTCAGCAGAAAGCCCTGATGAATCTGAATGCCTCTGGCAAACCCAAGAAGTATTCCTTACCCTGTTCCTCATTTCCTCAGGTTGAGTCTGACTTCAGAGCAACATTTCAAGCCTCTTTCTCTCCTGTTCTTAGGACTGTGCTCTTCAGCCTTCAAGTGGTGAAGGCTGAGGTTGGTAGTTGAAAGCTGATGGTTGAGAGACTTCATTGTCAAGGAGACAGACTTGCAGCGCTGGGCAGAGGCAGTCCTTGCTTTCTCACTCAAACTGCTTGTCAGTGTCACCTTCTTGGGTTCAGCTTCATCTCGAGCTCCATCCACTTTTCCAGATTCTTATAAGTGCATTGAAAGTCCTCACTCAACTGCTCTGTATCACCTTGTTCTGGGGCTCTGCTGCAGCAGGTTTAAAATAAACAAAAGGAAGATACTTTTTAAAAGGAAGCATTTGGCTGCAGAATGTATTGCCAGTGGAAGTTTTGGAGGCTCAAGGTATAAATTGGTTCAGAAGGGGTTAGGCAGCTTTGTAGAGGATTTGCTCAGCATAAACTCCTAACAGTGACAGCCTCAGTGCAGCTCAAGCCAAGCAGCAATTCAGCAGCTGATTGCCACCCCATGGGAGGATGTGCTGAAGAGGAGCATCCTGTGAGTTAAGTTTCTCACACGAGGAGTCCCACAGAAAAGAGAAGGGAGGATGGGGGAAAGTCACTGCTGGGAATGCTCCCATTGGACTCCAGAAGACAGTTTTTCCCCATGAGAACAGTTAGACACTGGAATTGTCGCCCAGGGGAAGCAGTGGAGTCCCCTGCACTGGACAGTTTTAGGACTCAGCTTGCCAGAGTGCTGGGGCAGCTCATGTCAGCTGCTCCATCACCTAGAAAGGCACCTTGGAGTCCCTTCCAACCTGGCATTCTGTGGTGTTCATCCTTGCTATGGACAGGATCGGGACATGTGAATACATCGTCCCTTCATTTAGCAAACTGCAGCTCTGCTTAAGCTTGATTCTGGGTCATTTTCCAGAACATCTGAGCTGTTCTGCCAGAGGGATTCAGAGGGAGCTGATGTAAGTGGGCAGAGGTTGAACACGCAGTGCAACACTGTGGTTCTGGCCAGAACACACAAGGGAGTGGTCTGCACTGCAGGCTCCTGGGTCTGCATACCTGTCCCAGCCATACCCCTGTAGCTCAGAGTTGGCTTAGTCTGTAGAGTGCTTGTTCTCTTGAAGGCAGTTGTGCAGTGCTCTCACCCTTACCTCTGGGAGTCTGGTCTGGCTCTGCAGTGCTGCTGCTACCCAGAGCTCCAGAGCAGTGTTCAGGAGCACACTGTGGGAACCTGCTGCTCTTGCTCTGTTTGTGCAGCAGCAGTAGCATGGCCTGTTTGTAGGGTGATTGTTGCTAGCACTGAGGGGATGCCCAAATGGATTTCCTATGCTTCAAAATATTCCCAGACTCTGTTTCTACCAAGCAAAGGCCAGGCCAGCTGGAAGTGGCAAATGCTGTAGGAGTATCACCTCTGTGGTCCATTGCAGACACTTGCAGTGTCGAAAGGGGAATCTGAGGAGTGTGTTAGTGCTGCTAAGTAGAACCACAAATAAGCCTTTCTTACTCATCTGTGGGGCTTGACCTTTCTGCTGCATGTTGTTGGAAAGTCTGCTGGCTGTCTGCAAGTCTGTCTGGGGGACATCTTTGAGAAAGAGGCACTGTTTGTATTTTGAGCAGCAGAAAAACCGTGTTTATCGTCTGTGTAGGGCTCTAACCTGCTTCAGATCTTTAGATCCTTTCTTTCAGATGTCTTTATTGCTGTTTCACTTTGTTGTTCTTTCTGTCAGCAGCTCTGAAACATATTAGATCCTGTGTTGCTTTGGAATTGGCTCATTCTTGAATGGAATCTCTGAAGCCTTCAGTGGTGAAGCTTGCAGACTCCAGCTTCTTCTCCCTTTCCCTCTTCAGGTTTGTCAACCATTCTCTCTTTGAGGGAGTGCACCACTTTTAGCCAGTGCTCACTTGCCTCATCTCAGCCATGCCCTTTCTGTCTTGGGATAGTGTTGACTGGGAGGACCTGAGCTGTAACTTGGTCCCTCTGATGTTAGTAGTCAGCATCACATATTCCCGTGCAGGTGTGCAAAGCTACACTGGCCTTTTGTCCTGACTCCATGGTGCAAGCTCATGTCTACTTTACTGCTTGGTCTGCCTCCTATGACTGCTTTTAATATCATGGACTCTACTGCCTTTCTTTTGCCATGACCCAGAGCTGCTTTTCCAATTGTCCTGTGTCTGAGTGTTAGCCCACATATGCCTGGGGCTGTGCTGCATCTGTGGTTGTACCATAACATGGTTTATATCTGTCCTCTGACAAGAATCATGCAGCTTGTCATCCTGTCTCTCATTCAAGGCACAGGCTCGAGGACTTAGAGTCCTTCCAGGACTTACAGTTCTCACAGGACTTCTCTCTGCTTCAGTTTAAGAGAAAAAGGTATTAAAAAATAAGAAAAAGTGTTAGTTCCGCTAGAGGTGATCAGGAGAAAGGACAGACCAGGTTATCTGGGTCTGATGAGAGAGAGGAAGGCAGGGAAAGGGGAGAGGAGCTGTGTGAAGCCTCCTGAGCTGGTGCTGGAGTCCTTTCTGATACCCTGGTATGTCACTTGGCACAAGTGAGTCTGCTTGCCATGCTGAGCTGTGTGCAGGCTGCAGAGTTCCCAGAGGTTTGCTGTCCTGAACTGCTATGACCTGCTGCTGTTGTTTGGCCTTAGAGTTTTGTATCCTCACAAACAGATGTGATTGACCTGCTGGGATCCTGGCTATGGCTGGTGGTGTTACTGGGCCTTGCTTTACTCCAACACTGTTCAGAGGACCCAGAATTCCTGCCTGTGTTAGACTGATTTTCATTAACTTGGAAGTCTCTCTCTCATTTTCAGTTGCCATCTTCTAAATGGATTCCAGTGAATTTTCAGGATCTTTGGACCCCCTGTCCTTGCCTGACAAACCACTTATTGGTGATCTCCCTGCCGACGTGGAGTTTGGGGAAGATCTCCTGGGCTCCCAAACAGCGTCTACACGGGAAGCTTCAGTTCTTCAGCCCTCTGACTGGAATCAATCCAAGCAGATGAGTGCAGATGGGGACTTGGACCTTCTAGTGAAAGCAGATGGCTTGTCTGAACTAAGCAAACCAAAAGACCTCATGCTAGACAAACCTAGTGTCTTGGATGTGCTTGAGAAAGCTGATGCCTTAGGTGGCTTGGATAAAACTGCTGACTTGATGGAGCTAGATAAATCAGAGGGTCAGGATGTGGAGGATGGATTGATGGACTCCTCTTCTTTCTCTAGAGAAGCTCTTGTTCCAGAAACATGGAAGGAGGGGGAGGATGCACCAAAAAATGATTCTGGGGGCCTAAAAGAAGATGCTGCTGCTGCTATTCCTGCTCTTCCTGTGTCTCATGGCAAAGACCCTGAATCACCTCGACAGCCTGTTCCTGACTTCAGGGACCTCCACAGGGCCCCAGACACAGAAGAAATTGCAGCAAAATCCTCAAATCCATCTGTGCCCCCTTCCCAATTCAGTCTTAAACAGACAAAGAAGACAAGGTTGAAGGCCACAAGGAAAAGCTCATCCATGCAGAGGGAAGGGCTGGCAGAGGAAGCAGAGATGGAGCTGAACCCAGACAACAGTGCTGCCACTTCTCCCCCTGAGTCCAGAGAGGGAAACCTGGCAGAGGAAGGGAGTGGTGGTGGGAACAACTTGCACAAAGGAAGTAATGCACTAAAAGCACAGGAGGCCTCACTACCACCAGGTAGGTTAGCTCTGGAGAACTGGACCTCCTCTTGCTCTGGGGTCATCCTACTGCACACTGCTCGAGCCTGCTCTGCACTCCAACTTTGCCCATCATCTGCTACTGTGGAAACTGTCAGCACTGCTGATGGGCTGGGTTTGTGGGAACTGTCTTGCTTACAGGGAATAAAGCTCTGAAAGCTGCTCCCTTGGTGCTCACAAGCTCTTATTCTGCCTTTCATAACTCGGATTTTCATAAAATCCTGGAATCACTTAGGATGGTTCAGTTAACACTGCCAGGTCGCCACTGTGTTCCTTGGCATCATATCTACACTGCTTTTACCTCCCTCCAGGGATGGTCGTTCCACCACTGCTCTGGGTACCTCGTTCAAGTGCTGGACAACGCTTTGGGGGAAGAAATTGTTCCCAGTGTCCAAATAAAACCTGTCCTGATGCAACCTGAAGCCATTTCCTTTCATCCTTGCTACTCAAGAGAGCAGCCCTCGCTTCACTCCAGCCTCCTCTCAGGGAGCTGCAGAGCGAGGAGGTCTCCTTTTCTCCATTTCCAATGCTTATGTCAGTTAGGAGCCTCCCTGATAAAGCTGTAGGTGTGCATCAGCTTAGCTCGTACTCTTCTTCACAGGAAGTTAGGGTCACCACAGAAGGCATTTCCAATAGGCAAAGTCCCTCTGCCCAGGCTGGCCACCCTTAGGACGTGTCCAGTCTTGGTAAGAAGCAGTTGGACTCGTACCTGCCCCATGCAGGGAGTTCTCCGCCTTCCAAGGCTCCTCCCGAGCTGTGTGTTCAGATATCTGATGACAGGTGGTGGGTTTAGGAGCTTTTCTGTGTCTGATCACCACCAGAACTGTGCTTGTTAGCCAGGACTGCCTGATGCCTCTTGTGCAGACTGACCCACAGGGTGGCTGCATTTGGAGAGGGCTTGTCTGTGTCTGCTGGAGAAAAACAAGAACTCAGGTGCAAGCTGCTTATGTGCTTCTGTTCCAGGAGAAGGTCTGTCTGGGAAGGGAAGTGAACTGCCTGCTGAGAAGGTGAGGAGAGTGCAGTCAAGTAAGTATGCTGCAGGGGCAGAGAGGGTGGCTGCTGTTGTCCAGCTCTGTGAGGGACACTGACTGTCTGGGAAGGAGTCTGTATGTCTCCTGTGACAGAGTGACACCCGTGCACTGCCACTACTGCTCAGTGTGTCCCTGCTACCCCCAGCTGGGATGTCCTTCTCATAAGCCTGCTCCCCCTCTCCCTCATCTTGCCAGCTCTGGTTGGGTATCCATGGGCATTACCCATTTTTAGCCTGGTGATTGGGAAAGCCAATCCCAGAGGCTGGAGGCACACCACTAGCTGGGACATTTACCCTTGACTGCCCCAGCAGATGATTGGCCTAAGTGTTTCCTGAACATCTTCTAGGAGCAGAAAAGAAGTGAACGAGCCAGAAGATCAGAAACTGCCAGGCCTGAAACTGTGAACTCCTCGGAGAGCAGTGAGTACCTGGGGCTGGCCAGGGCCTGCCGTGGGCAGGTGGCTGGCAGGGGAGCTGCTGTGCAGCTCTGTGCTTACACGGGTCAGGGTGAAGGCATCCTGTAGCCTTGCCTTGCCTTGGCAGGGGCCGAGATTCAGGGGTGGGCTGTGGTGTTTTTACAGTGCTGTGTGCACCCCACACACCAAATCACAGGGTGCTGTGGGCACTGGGCAGGTTCCTCTGGATGAGACCCGGGGGGTCCCAAAGGAAATCCATCTTCTATCTCCTCAGCCAGAAGCTTTCTCCCTTGGGCTCTATGGCAGCTCAGTGATGGAAGGCTGCATGTGGGGCCTTATAGAATCAGAGAATTGTCAGGGCTGGAAAGGACCTCAAGGCTCGTCCAGCTCCAACTCCCCTCTCACAGACAGGGACACCTCACACTAGAGCAGCTTGCTCAGAGCCCCTTCCAGCCTGGCCTTAGAAACTTCCAGGAATGAAGCTTCCACCACCTCCCTGGGCAAGCTGTGCCAGGCTCCTACCACCCTCATGGTGAAGAACTTCTTCCTAACATCCAATCTGAATCTACCCACTTCTAGCTTTGCTCCATTCCTCCCAGTCCTATCACTACCCAATACCCTAAAAAAGTCCCTCCCTAGCTTTCCTGTAGGCCCCTTCAGATACTGGAAGGCCACAATAAGGTCTCCTCAGAGCCTTCTCCTTTCCTAACTGAACAGCCCCAACTCTCTCAGCCTGTCTCCAGCATGTCCATATCCTTCTTTTACTGGAGGCTCCAGACCTGGGCACAGTGCTCCAGGTGTGGTCTCACCAGAATGGTGCAGAGGGGCAGAATCCCCTCCCTGGCCCTGCTGCCCACAGTGCTCTTGCTGCAGCCCAGGCTCTGGTTGCTCTCTGGGCTGCAAGTGCATGCTGCTGGCTCATCCACCAGCACCACCAAGTCCCTTTCCTCAGGGCTGCTCTCAAGCCAGGCACTGCCCAACCTGGATTGGTGCTTGGGATTGCCCCAACCCATATGCAGGACCTTGTACTTGGCTTTGCTGAACCTCATGAGGTTGGCTTGGGCCCAGCAGGTCTCTCTGGGTGGATCACTTCCTTCCAGCCTGTCAGCTGCACCACAGCTTGGTGTCACCGACAGAAGTTTCCCTGCAGAAGCCTCTGTTGCTGGAGGTGTTGAGTGTCGCCCTGCCATCCGCTGGCATCTCTGTGTTGCTCTCCTGTGCAGGCTGTGCTGGGGGCTCTTGATCCAACTCGTTCCCTTTAAGGTCTCCTGGTTTGTGGAAGGTTGTCTGCACACTTTGGGCTTCTGCTCACCTTTGGCAGTCATGGCTTCCTGGAGAGGAATTGCTCTAAGCTCAGTCTAGATTAAAGCTTTCTCACTCCTCTCCAGTTCCAGCAGAACATCTCTTAAGGGTCCCTTTGTCATTCCACCTGGATGGGTACAAAGCAGGTGACCCAGAAAGCCCAGGCAGGTGTCTCATGGCAGAGCTTTCTCTCTCAGCTCCTCCTGAGGCGTTTCTGTGCATCTCTCTGTGCTGCCCTGCAGTCCCAGTCTCTGACGAGGACTCTGATGCCATGGTGGATGACCCCAACGACGAGGACTTTGTTCCCTTCCGCACACGGCGCTCAACCCGCATGTCGCTGCGCTCGCAGGTGGCCCAGCGCGCCGCCCGTTCTGCCCTCACCAAGATGACCTGTGCCAACTGCCGGACCCCACTGCAGAAGGGCCAGACTGCCTACCAGCGTAAAGGGCTCCCTCAGCTCTTCTGCTCCAGCTCCTGTCTCACCACCTTTTCAAAGAGACCACCTGGCAAGAAGATCTGCACCTTCTGTAAAAAGTGGGTGCCCATGCCCCTCCCTCCATGCTGCTCTGCTTCCGACCCTGTTTTCCTTCCTCACAAGCCTGTTCCTCCTGCCAGTGGCCATCCCTGTGTCACTCACATTTCCAGTTCTCACACATCACTGCCGCCCGCCACTGGCTTCTGCCCTTTGTCTGCCTTCGCACACTACACATCCCATGGCTCCTACACCCCTTTCACATTATTGCCTTTCCCTGCCTGTCCCAAAGCTCAATGCCCCATATCCCAGCCCCCCACCCCCAGCATGCTCTGTCTTGAGGCACCACACCTCTGTGCTGGGACAGAAGTTGCTGTGAGACAGCTCTTGCCCTTCCTACCCTTTAGGAACACAGGAAGCCCTGTGCATTGCAGTGTGCCATCCTCTCTGTGGTGCAGACCTGAGGTGTCCCCGCACTAACAGATCCTTCTCCTGATCCCCAGGGAGATCTGGAACTCCAAGGACTCTGTCGTTGCCCAGGTCGGTTCAGGTGGCTCTTTCCACGAGTTCTGCACGTCCGTCTGCCTCTCCCTCTGTGAGGCCCAGCAGCACAGACCAGCACCTCAGTCTGCAGATGCCTTGGACACCAACCGCTGCAGTGTCTGCCACAAACCTGGCGAGGTGAACAAATCCTTTGTCCTTCCCATGTCCCGGATAAGATGCTGTGACCTGTAGCACTTGGCCCTGCCTGGGACCAGCACAAGGTGTTTGCCAAGTTTTCCTGTAGGGTGAGGCCTCAGCACCTGAGCTGGCTTGGGCTCACTCCCAGGGTCCTCCCTTGTTCCTGTGAACCAGCTCTCGTTCCAGCAGCAGAAATAAAGCTTCTGCTTCTGCCCTCCCTGCAACTCCTTGCTTCCTGCCACTTTGCTTTCCCAATTGCTCTGCTGACTTCTGGCGAGTAGTCGCAGTAATGGTGCATGCAGGTTAGGAGGAGGCAGGTGGCGGTTTGGAGGAGTGACAGTAATGATGTCACTGCAGATCCAGCACGAAGTCAGCAATGGAAATGTGGTTCACCGCATCTGCAGCGATGCCTGCTTCACCAAGTTCCGGGCCACCAAGGGGCTGAAAACCAACTGCTGTGACAATTGTGGACTTTATATCTACAACAAGGGCTTTCCCCTCGAGTACCTCTTCCATGAGGGCCAGCAAAAACGCTTCTGCAACTCTGCCTGTCTCAACAGCTACAAGAAGGTGTGTGGAGTCAGATGGCTAGGATGGGGATCTCTGTGGGCACACAGCTCCTATGCTCAATGTGGAACAGGGCAGATGAATCATTGTGAGTTTTATTGGTGGTAAACACTGAAGAGATTCCTGTGGAGGAGAAACTTTGGAGAGGGCAAACAGATTTGATGTATTCTCTGTGGGGCCCATCTTGAAGCCAAGCATGAGTCAGGCAGGCAGTAAGCTGGCCTGTGCAGTGACTCTGGTGTGTACAGTTAGCATGGGCTGGCATCTTTAGGCTGACTAGATACGTTTCTCTGTGGCCTGAGCAGCCTTCCCTTAACTGTCTTGGTGGGATTGCCAAGCTCTGTATTCCTGCTATTCCCTTGAGACAAGAAGGTGAGGTACTGAGGGCAGCCTTTCTTCGCTGCCACCACCTGAACCTGCAGACTATGAACCTGGCATTAGGTGTTCCCGGCAGAAGAGCTGCCGTGCAGTGGGTGCAGTATTGGGGTGAGATGCGAGGCTGTGGGGACCTCCCTGGCAGCTCTGTTGTGCTCTGTGTTTGCAGAAGAACACTCGGGTCTACCCATGCATGTGGTGCAAGACGCTGTGCAAGAACTTCGACATGCTGCCCAATGTGGACCGAAGCGGCAGGATGGGCCTCTTCTGCTCCATCTGCTGCACTACCTCCCACAAAGTGAAGCAGTCAGGCTTGATTGGTAAGAGCACCTATCTGCAGGGAGTCAGTCACCTCTCCGCTCTGACTCCTTTCTAGATACTGTTTATTGCCTGTGGATGAGGCTGGAAAGAATGCAAGTCTGGGGAGTTGATTGCCTGGGGGGCAGCCCAGTGAGACATGGAAGGAGGTTCAGAGAGGGAGGAGCCCTTGCAGCACACAGACATCATAATGCTGAGGGGTAGTGTCCTTTGGTGCTCTGGAGAATGCAGGAAGCAGTTGTAGTGCTGGCATTGCCCTTTCCATTGCAGAGTACCAGGAATGAGAACAGGCTCTGGCGCAAACATCGCAGCCTGGTTGGACAAATTCCTCTAGAGCCAGGGTCACTTCCTCGACCCACTCTGCTCTCCACCCGTGTTGAACACTTCTGTCCTAGCAGAATCCAATGCTTCTAGTTTCCTGGTGTTCTTGTCCTTTGCTTTCTGTAGTAGCTTGACGGAGTGAGGATGAGTGAGTAGCTTGCATGCCATCCTCAGAATCCAGTCCCACATCCTGTGCTGCTGTCCTCACCAATTCCTGTTTGTTTCATCAGGTCCCCCTAGACCCTGCAGCTTCTGCAGAAAGAGTTTATCTGAACCCTGCTATTACAACAAGACAGACCGGGTTGTCTACCAGTTCTGCAGCCCCAGCTGCTGGACCAAATTCCAGGTACTGAAATGCCCTTCATGCTGGGTTGGGCAATAGAGCTACTGCCTCCTTTCACAGTTAGCAGAGGCTACATCTTCCTCAAGAGTCTCAGTGAGGGTCCATAAGAAAGTCTTTGCGGGAGCACAGGAGCTGCAGTACTTGCCAAGAACTCAGTCCTGGCCCTATCTCACAGAATCACAGAAACATTCTGGTTGGAAAAGCCCCTCGGGATCACCAAGTCCAACTGATATCCCTACTCTACAAGGTTCACCCTAAACCATATCCCCAAGCACCACATCCAAATGACTTTTAAACACACCCAGGGTTGGTGACTCCACCACCTCCCTGGGCAGCACATTCCAATGCCTGACCACTCTTTCTGGGAATATTTGTTTCCTAATATCCAATCTAAATCTGCCCAGTCACAGCTTAAGGCCATTCCCTCTTGTTCTATCACCTGTGAGAAGAGACCAGCACCAACCTCTCCACAACATCCTTTCAGGTAGCTGTAGACAACTACAAGGTCTCTCCTCAGCCTCCTGTTTTCAAACTAAGCAGCCCCAACTCCTTCGGTCACTCCTCGTCAGATTTATTCTCCAGGCCCTTCCCAGCTTTTGCTGCTCACCTCTGTTAGGATAAGTTGGGCTATGGTTCACTCCTGGCTATCAGGTTATGCCCAGCAGGAGTGCAGTGCAGAGCTGTGCTGCATGAGTGGTTTGGGATGTAGTGGCCTTACATGAGGACACAAGCCAAAACGTGTAAGGTAGCAAAGCACAGTAGGCACCTGCTAGTGGCCATGAGCCAGGTGTCACCAAGGAACATAACTCATCTTGGCTGTATTGTCTGAAAACTTACAGCCAGCAGGCCTGGATGCCTCATGTTTAATAATCCTCAAAGGCTTGACTTGTGTTTTTTAATCTTCTGATGTTAAATTTCAGCACATGTACAATGCTCGTGGTGTTCAAGAGCAACCAGAAGAATATTAGTTTTGTGTAGTTGTCAAAGAGCAAATCCATAGCCAGGAAGACCTGGGAGGCTTAGGCTGTGACATGCCTTGGCCAGCTGGGGAAACAGAACCTAGAGGCCAAGTTAGTTCTTGGCAGCTGCAGCATGCTGTCTGGGAGCTGTTTTTCTCTTGTGCTTTTTGTGTCTTGGGATTTTTTCAGTGAGCTGACTTTTTCCTGGGTTTTTTTGTTAGTAAATCCTTGGGCTTACAAGTGATCCTGAGATCACAGTACTGGGAGAGTAGTTGTGGAGTTCTTACAGTTGTAGACTTTGTATGACTTGAATCATAGAATTGTAGAATGGTTTGGGTTGGAAGGGACCTTTAAAGATCATCTAGTCCACCTCCCCTGCACTAGGCAGGCATATACTCAACCACATCATATTGCTCAGAGCCCCACTCAACCTGCCCTTGAATATTGCCAGGGTGGGGCATCAACCACCTCTCTGGGCAACCTGTTGCAGTGCACCACCACCCGCACTGTAAAAAGGTCTTCCTTATCTAGTCAAAATCTCCCTTTCTTTAATTGAAAACCATCACTCCTTGTCCTATCACAACAGGCCCTACTGAAAAGTCTGTTCCCAGCTTTCTTATAAGCCTCTCAAGTATTGAAATGCAGCTCTAAGGTCTCCCTGGAACCTTTTCTTCAGGCTGAAGCACCCCAACTCTCTCAGCCTTTTTTCACAAGAGATCTGTTCCATCCCTCCTATCATTTTTGTGACCCTCCTCTGAACAGACTCTTACAGGTTCATGTCTTTCTTGTGCTGAAGGCTCCAGAGCTGGACACAGTACTTCAGTTGGGCTCTCACCAGAGTGCAGTAGAAGAGGAGAATCACCTCCCTTGACTTGCTGGCCACTTCTTTTGGTGGAGCCCAGGATATGGTTGGTCCCATGGGCTGGGAGCACACCTGGCTCATGTCCAACTTTTCTTCCACTAGAGTCTCCTAAGTCCTTCTCCACAGGACTCTGAATCCCTTCATCCCCCAGCCTGTGTTGATATTCGGAGTTGCCCTGACTCGGGTGCAGGACCTCACACTTGGCCTTGTGGAACCTCATGAGGTATACATGCGTCTGCTTCTCAAGCTTGTCCAGGTCCCTCTGGTTGGCATCTGTCCTTCATGTATGGCAGCTGCACCATGCAGCTTGATGCCATCTGCAGACTTGCAGAGGGTGCATGTGATCCTCCTGTCTATAGCACCAATGAAGATATTAAACAGCACTGGTCCCAGTACAGACTGCTGCAGGACACCACTTGTCAGTGATCATCTGGACAATGATCTGTTGACCACCACTCTCTGGGTATGATCATCCAATCAATTCCTTATCCACCAGGCAATTCATCTGTCAAATCCACATCTTTCCAATTCAGAGAGAAGGATGTTCTGGTAGGTGTGGCTTTACAGAAGTCCAGAGAGGTGATATTCATAGCTCTTCTCTTGGCCACTGATGTACTCATTACACCACAGAAGGCCACCATGTTGGTCAGGCCCTTGGTGAAGCCATGCTGGCTGTCCCAAATCACCTCCCAGTCTTGCATGTGCCTTAGCAGAGCTTCTAGGAGCTGTTCCATGATCTTCCCAGACAGAGGTGAGGCTGGCAGGTTGGTAGTTCCCTACATCCTCCTTTCTACTGTTACTAAAAATGGATGCAGTGCTTCCCAGGAACTTCACCTAACTCACATCATGTGAGCCTTTCCCATGTAAAATCAGGATGAGCAAAGCCCTGCATAGCCTGGACTAGGATCTGCCTTGCTGGCAGGTCTCAGAACACGCTGGTCAAAGAGAAAACACTGAAGAAAGGGTTTCAAGATGTCTTCTTGAGGATTAGTGTTAAGCCCAAGGACTTCAATACCTTCATCAGGCACCTGACAATAAAATCAAAGCAAGACTGATAAAACTTGACAGAAGAAACAAAAACTGGTGAGGTGTAGACTCGTGTGACTGCCATGCCTTCAGCAGAAGGCAAAGCAATTGGATTGCCTGTCAAGACTAGTTCCTCTTACTGTGTGCTCACGCAGGTATTGTGTCTGCCTCAGTCAGCAGCTGTGGGGGCACCTGGGAAAGGGAAGGCTTTTGGGAAGGCCTTGGGATTACAGCAAGAAACCACTCCGTGTGAGCCTCACAGCTTGCTGCCACGGAGGGGAGGAACAAGTAACTTACTGCAAGCACAAGCAGAGAGTCACAGAATCATTAAGGTTGGAAAAGACCTCTGAGATCATCCAGTCCAACATCATCCCAACCCCACCATGGCCACCAAACCATGGCCACAAGTTTCTTGAACACCTCCAGGGATGGGGATTCCACCACCTCCCTGGGCAGCCTGTGCCAATCTCTGACCACTTTTGCACCAAAGACATTTTTCCTAATCTCCCCTGGCACAATTTCAGACCATTTTATCTCCTCCTATCACCTGATCTTAAGGAGAAGAGCCCAACCCCCACCTCACTGCAGCCTCCTCTCCGGGACCTGTAGAGAGCAATGAGCTCTGCCCTCAGCCTTCTCCAGACTAAACCTTCCCAGCTCCCTCAGCTGCTCCTCCCCAGCCCTGTTCTCCAGACCCTTCCCCAGCTTTGCTGCCCTTCCCTGGACCTGCTCCAGCCCCTCAATGTCCTTGGAGTGAGGGCCCCAAAACTGAATGTAGGATTCAAGCTGTGGCCTCACCAATGCCTGGTACAGGGGCATGATCACTCCTCTCCTCCTGCTGACCATATCATTGCTGATCCAGGCCAGGCTGCTGGTGGCCTTGGACACCTGAGCACACCTGAGTGGTCTAGGGAGCAAAAGAGCTACTTAGAATGTTGCACAGATAGGAAGGATGTTCATCCAATGTCTACTTTATCATCAATGGTGAAGAAAAATTGGAAGCATGCTGGAAAAAAACCAGAAAAATTACATTGTGCCTTGGACAGTGCAAGTGCTGAAGCACTCACAGAGCACCTCTGACACATCAGAGAGCAAAGCAAGATGAGGACTTTGCTAATAAATATTTCCTTGTGGACAAGAAGCAAAGTGCGAAATGGCAGTTCAACAGAGGAAGGTGGAATAGGGATGGCTGCTTGAATTCTGAAGTTGCTTTAACCTGACAATAAAACCCAAGCACCTGTGCCTCAAGATCTTCCAGAGAAATTCTCAAGAGTAGTGGAGCTCTCCTCTCTGAACGTTTTCAAATCCAGAAGGGAAGTTTGTGTCTTGAGAAGAGCTGGACCCAATGCACTGAAAGTGAAGCGAAATTCCTGGAGAGCAGATTCTTGAGGAGCTTGAGACATGACCTGATAGACTGTGAGTCATTGGCAGTGGCAGCAAGTGCAAGTGTGAGCAGGGGCAGATGGGCTGGCATGAGTGGTGGAGCAGGCAGGAGGTGGTGGCAGCGTGGAGCGGGCGCTCGCTGCCCTCTGTGTGCCTGTGCCCCATGGGATGTGTCTGTGTTTCCTGCAGCGCACCAGCCCAGAAGGTGGAATTCACCTCAACTGCCATTACTGCCACAACCTGTTCAGTGGGAAGCCGGAGATCCTAGATTGGCAGGTGAGGACTTTCCCCAGGAGGATGACGCCAACCCCTGAGAGGTCTGCAGGGCTCCTTCATCTCCCTCCTCAAAGCAGAAATCCTTCTGCACCACTGCTCTGAATGCCTTAACTGCTGTGATGAGCCTGGAGATGGTGCCCTGAGTGCTGTGCTCCTGATACCTAGCAGATGTGAGAAGGGCAGGAGGAGATCACTTCTGCCAATCCCTGTGGCTGGGGAGCTGGGAAGGGCAGGAGGAGATCACTTCTGCCAGTCCCTGTGCCTGGGGAGCTGGGAAGGGCAGGAGGAGATCACTTCTGCCAGTCCCTGTGTCTGGGGAGCTGGGGAGCTGGGAAGGGCAGGAGGAGATCACTTCTGCCAGTCCCTGTGCCTGGGGAGCTGGGAAGGGCAGGAGGAAATCACTTCTGCCAGTCCCTGTGTCAGGCAAGCTGGGGAGCTGGGAAGGGCAGGAGGAGATCACTTCTGCCAGTCCCTGTGTCTGGGGAGCTGGCTGAGCCCCACAGTCTTGCTCTTGCTTCCCCGCGAAGCACGGGGCCCTCCTGCCAGCGGCTGACCAGCGGCCATGTCTTTGGCAGGACAAAGTGTATCAGTTCTGCTGCAAGGACTGCTGCGAGGACTTCAAGCGGCTGCGTGGGGTAGTGTCTCAGTGTGAGCACTGCAAGCAGGAGAAGCTGCTGCATGAGAAGATTCGCTTCTCTGGAGTGGAGAAGAACTTCTGCAGTGAAGGTACTTGAGGAAGGCATGGGAAAGGCAGAGCACCCATGCGAGCCCATGCTGGGGGAGGAGAAGAGAGCATGGAGAGGAACAGAGGGGAGACTGACTTAGCCAGGCCCTGGGGCGAGAGCCTTGCCATGCAGTGAAGGGAGGACAGTTGTGGGATGGCTTGCTGTCCAGCCAGGCCCTAGGGCAAGATCTTTACCGTTCATTGTGTCCTTGGGGAGGGCTTTCTCACAGCTTTTCTCTCTCTGGGGGCTGGGGAGACAGCAGATGGCAGCTCCGCTCCTCCTGTCATCATGCACTTCTACGCTCTTGCGTCTGGGCTGGCCTGACCTGGCCTTGCCCTGCCTGCTGGGTTCCTGCACACAGGAGGTTGGAGTCAGACTCTTCCTAGAAGCATGGAGGTGAGAGATGGCAAGTCCCCATGAGGTCCCATCTTATCCCAGCCCCAGGGGCCAGTGCTGGATTGTTCCCTACAGTGTGTTGCGTGTGCTCTGTTGTCTCCGCAAACCTGGATTCTGGTCGTGTTTGGGTCAGGGAGGCCCCCAGTTCATCCTGGGAAGGTTTCACTCCTATTGTTTCTCCGCAGGGTGTGTGCTTCTTTACAAACAGGATTTCACCAAGAACCTGGGCCTGTGCTGCATCACCTGCACCTACTGTTCTCAGACCTGCCAGCGGGCGGTCACCGAGCAGCTGGAGGGCAGCACCTGGGACTTCTGTAGTGAAGACTGCAAAAGCAAATACTTGCTCTGGTACTTCAAGGTCAGTATTGGCACTGGCAGCTTGTGCTAAGTGCTGTGGTGGGCACGGCACCCATATAAGTGGGCATTGCACTGAGGAAGTTCACACTGCTGGAGTCTGGCTGGCACTGCTGCGGAGAACCTGGCACTGCTGGAGTCCTGCCTGGCAATGACGGGACACTGCTCCGGGGAAGCTCATGTAGCTGGAGTCCCCAGCCGATCTGCCAGAGCACTGCCATGAGGAAGCTCACAGTGCTGGATCCGTGGCTAGTGCTGCTGTGAGAAGTTCGCACCGCTGGAGTCCCCGGCTGGCACTGGCAGGGCACTGCTGCGGGGAAGCTCACAGCACCTTGCTCTGCGCACCCTTCACTGGAGAGCTGTGTTGCACTCGGAGGGGGTGTGGTTAGTTACTCGTTGTTTCTCTCCTGCTGATGCGGGCTTTAGGCAGCTCGGTGCCATGCCTGCAAGCGTCAGGGGAAGCTGCTGGAAACCATCCACTGGCGAGGGCAAATCAAACACTTCTGCAACCAGCAGTGTCTGCTGCGATTTTACAATCAACAGAACCAGCCCAACCTGGACACACAGAAGGGGCCCGAGAGCCTGCTGAACAGTGAGTAGGAGGGAGGGAGGGGACCTGCATAGCTCAGTCCGAGAGACACAGGAAAGACTGAACAGCGAGGGGTGGAAGCTTCCTGCCTGGGACTGGATGAGACGCTAGGGAACAATCCTGCACTGGCCCTTGGGGGGAAATGACGGAGTGGGACCTAAGGGGCTTCTCCATCTCTAACGTCTATGGTTCTATAACACACAGGGCCCAGACGGGAGGAGCCGGTGCCAGCCTGCTGCCTGTAGCTCACACTGTTAGTGAGGATAATCAGGGACTTAACAGCCTCATGTTGCCAGCAGAGAGCTCGATTGACAGGGTTAGGGGACAGCGTGGTTTGGCATGATATCCACCTGCAGCCCCACACCACCTCTGAGCCGTGACCGTCTCAGATCTCATAAGCTAATCAGGATTGGGCCAGGTCAGTGTCTGGATAGGAATCATTCAAGGAAAACGGAGAGTGCTGCAGGAAGTGATGCTGGTGCTGCTGAGAGTAGGCTCTCCTCAGCCAGAGCTGAACCTAGAACAACCCTGAGGGAGCACTGAGCCACTGGAGGCACTCTCGCCTTGTGATGTTAGATTGGAGTCCTACCACTTACACAAAGATTGCTGCAGCTTTGAGGAGCTGCCAGCCCCCTGTCCTGGATAACCCCATTCTGCATCTGTGGAATCCCAGCTGGAGAGATTTTCACTGCCTCTTGCCCCATTTCCTATAATTAACTTGAGCCAGTTGCTTGCGGAAGATTGCAAAGTGCTTCGGGGCCCCTCAGGATGCAAGATGCTCGTTCTGACAGTGACAAGACCTCGCTTGGCCCTTGGACACTCACGTAGTCTTCTTCTGCTTGGCCTTTTGTAGGCCACGATCTTCTGGTGGTCTCTGTGGTCTAGCTGAAGTGCCTGCAGCTTATGGTGGGACTTGATCCAATGCATTAAGCTTCAACAGATACCTGCACTGCAGGCTCAGGGCTTTGCTGCTCTTCCTGGAGTTTCATGAGTTGTAAACAGGATGTGCCAAGGAGGGGAAACCAAGACAAGGGCCTTCCTGTGAGACACCTTCTCCTCTGTCTCCAGACTCTTCCTGGTTACTCTCCTGACAGCAGGGGGCTGATTGCAAGACAGAGCAGCCCTGGATGTCCGTGCTGCTTAGGCAGCAAAGCAGAGCTGCTGTGCCAGAAGCGGCAGTTTCCCCCAGCCAGGGGCCTCCCAACCTGCCTTCCAAGAGCCATGCTCTGTAAAAGGCCATGTGAGGCAATGGCTCAAGTGGCAGCACACCAGAATGACCTGCATAAGGGAATGCTGATTTCTGCTAGCACAGGAGTGCCCAGGGGGAGTCTGCTTGATGTGGCACACTGTCCTGCTGGCCAGGAGAGGAAAGGTGTTAAACTCCATGGTTCCTGTAGCTCATTAAGTGATTCCACAGCCCTAGCCATGTTGTTCCACCAGTCTTAGACTTTCAAGGCATCTCACTTGTGAGGGACCAGTAACACTGCTTTTGGGACACAGGCACAGCAAGCAGGCTCTACCTGCAGAAGAATGCATCTACCTGCAGAAGGATGCATCTTTCACACTGTTTGGCCATTGTCTCCTTGGAGCCATGGACCACAAGATTGAGAAGTACCTTCTCCACCACCGCCAACCACATGAATCTGAGCCCACCCTCCACCACATCTCTGGAGGCTCCCAAGAACTTTACTGTTTGGCATACAGGACATCACCCTTCACTATGCTACAGATGCCTCTGTTTGCCCTGCAAGGCAGAGGACTCGCGAGGGCGGCCAAGGAGAAGCACATCAGCTGTGGTGAGTTCTCAGCTAAGCACAAGTGCCCAGCAGCTTGGTGAATGCCACACACTGGTCCTCTGTGTGTTCTGGCACACCCATCCCCTGCCAGTTGTGGAATAGAGGTGGACATCCTTGTCCCAGGACTGTGGCATACTGCTCAGCTTGCAAAGGAAGGGTGCTGGAGCCAGGACCTGCTGTTCATTTATACAGAAGGCTTTCCAGCCTGGAGTGCTGTGCTGGGATTTTGGGAGGAGCAACTTGTCAGTGCATAGTGAGGAACAGCTTCTGCCTGCTCTGACCAGGGTCTCCTGCAGTCCTGGCAGCTGTGTTGCCAGTTCACAAGGTTCTGCCTGGATTTCAGGCTTCTCTCGGGCAGAGCTGCTACCTGTTGCTTTTGCAGCCAGTGGTTCCCTAAAACCATTCATTCTTTTGCCATTTGGCTGCTCCCAGCCTGGTGATGCTGGAAGTGCTTGCTAATGATAACAGTGGACACTCCTTTTCTGGGCACGGTCTGTGCAATGTGGAATTGAGAAGCTTCTGCCACAGAACTGTGTCCAAAGGTTTCCATGGGGAACTGACTCTCTGCAGGGCCATCCAGCTGGAGCCTATGGAGGATTGGAAGTCACGGTTCATGTGGGCAATGTCTTGACAGCTCCTTGGTGGTACTGGGATGGGAGGAAAAACCCAGGCACAGCTGTCCTGGAAGCTTGGGCATGTAGCACATGGAGCTTTGCGACAAGAGGATCTTGTTTGCTTTAGTCCTCACTCATTTGCCTGTGAGGCAATGAACTTTGCTTTTGATTGTGCTGCAGCAGAAACTCTTCTCATACTTCATAGCTTGTCTTCTCTTTCAAGCCATTGATGTCTCCCACCTAGACCTGCTGCCTATCTACTTTGGGCTGGTCAGGGGATCTTGGACCCATTGAGACCATTGCAGATCCTGTGGCTGAAAGCTCAGCAGCTGCAGTCTAGGGAGCTTCCTCCACCTGGAACTTATGTATCACTCTGTGGTTGTCAGCAAGTGGACCCTTCTGGGCCTCCAGTTGCTCAAGAGCTGTCTTTGGGACAGAGGAAATCTGTGCAGTGGCAATGCCCCTGTGTTGGACGTGTGGGAGTCTGGGTCTGTCCTGGAGAGCCCATCTGTGTGCAGACAGAGCTGCCACTCCTGCTGCCTGCTCAGACCTGCTGCTTTCCTTGCAGGTGTCTCCTGCATGCTTGGCCCAAGATCAGTCAGTGCTGGGGAGGGCAATTATTTTTCCCAGCTCTGGGTAGCCAGGGCTCACAGGACACTTGGATGAAGGTATTCTTTTAGCACATGAGCACATGAGATGGCTGCTGGCTCTCTGGAGACTGAATCATCTGAGCCGGGATGATGTTGTCACAACCCTCCGCACACCCTCCTTCCTTCGGGGAATGGACTGCATCCCTAGGGCTGGGGCAAAGCTTTCTCTGCTTTCTGCCATATCTTGTAGCACTTCTGGCTCTGTCACCTTCTTCCTAGGGATCTTGAAGCACTTTGCCAAGATAATTGCAGCAGAGAGATGGAGGCACAGGGAGGGGCCATGGCTCGGTACAGCAAGCCAGTAGGCAGAGCTGGGAATAGAGGCCTGGGTTCTCTGCAAGGGGCTGGGATTTCTCCTGACCTGCTGGTGGGGGTGGGATGGACTGCAAAGGAGAACAACATTACATAGGAATTAGTTGATTTTGGAACTGTAGTGTCTTCTGAGCTGCTAGGTATAAGGATTGTGAAAACATTAACTGCTCCTGGAGAGGCTGGGAGCAGTTTCTGGGGAGCCTGTCCTTGTCTTCTTGTTACTGCCGCCTCCAGTCCCAGCAGTGGGACCTGCTGGCCCAGGAGCTTTTGGACTTAGAGTGCTTGCTTTCTCTTACAGGTCAGACTTCAGAGTCAAAACTACCTGCCCCTTCCCAGCAGAAAGCAGAGACTAATATGGTAAGGCTCTTTGGAGGAAGAAGTCTGCAGAGAGGACAGATCTGCTATTGTGTTCTTCTACATTTCATTCTTCTACATCAAACACATTTTAAGATGTCTGCGTAGTGGAAGCTGATAAGAGCTGCTGGGGAGGGCAGCATCAGCATATCTCCAGCAAGGGGGAGGAATGGATTCCCCACGGGGCCATGGCCTCCACTGTTGCAGTGTCTGCATTTGCTCGGTGCTCTCCTGTCTCCGGGTGCAGTTTCTGTCCCACTGTGTTTCCTGCTGCCTTGTGGGGCAGGAGCGACCTGTGTCAGACTCCATGCTGGCTCCTGCAGAGATGCTGCACAGGCTTGTTGCCTGCCAGTAGCAGCTTGCAGCCCTTCAGCTGGGTTCGACTGAGGGAGAGGGTGTGTGCTGGGGACTGGTACTGCCTTAGGTGGACACCACCCTCCTGCTTTCTGCATTTCCTCAGCTGTTGACAAAGACCTCCCCAGCGCAAATGTCTCTGGCTGCAGCGCCTGCCCTGCCACCTGCAGTCCCAGCCACCCCTCGGAAGAACAAGGCTGCCATGTGTAAGCCGCTGATGCAGAACCGAGGCATCTCCTGCAAGATAGAAGTGAAGTCCAAGGGATGTCAGACAGGTAGGAAAACAAGACAAAACTGCAAGGTTGCAGGGGCATTTTGGAAAGGCAAGTGGCACATCCCTGCTCCAGACTATATATGAATCCAGACTGGACCTGTACAGAGCAGTTGGGTGTTTGGCATTGCGATGAGGAGTCCCGGGGCAGCACAGGGTGCACATGGGAGGGCTGGAAGTAGGGAGCCCATTTCCATCAGCAGCAAAGGGAGAGATGCAGAGAGCACTGCAGCGTTACCCCACCTCTTGTGGGACAATTCCTTTTCCTCTAGAGAACAACAGCTTGTCTGAGGGGCTGTCTGCTGAGCAGATTCCCGTTGGGCACGTGTGTGTGGTCTCCAGCATGTGCAAGGCAACTAGACTTCAGCAGGGGTGTGTAAGAGTAGAGCTTGCACCTCTGGCTAAGGCAAGCAGCCTCTCCTTGTGGGGCCCTTTGGCTTGTTGCTGCTTCAGCTTTGCCACAGAAGCTGGTGGTTGAAGGGAGTGTGGGTAGCTGGGGGCATGGCAGTGTGCAGCAGGGCTGGGTGGAGGATCTGGGAGCAAGCTTGTTGATGTACTTCTGCTTTTGTCAGAGGCTGACTGGAAGCCCCAGGTGGTTGTGTTGCCGATCCCCGTCCCGATATTCGTTCCTGTGCCTATGCATATGTACTGCCAGAAAGTCCCTGTGCCTTTCTCCATGCCTGTCCCGGTAAGCCACGCAGCCTCTGTCCTCTCACTGTCCTTATCCTGCCTTCTGCAGCCTCCCTGCTCGGCCTCTTCTGCCCCTGCCTTTATGTCAGTTAGCTGAGCGTCAGTGTTCTGCCTACTGTACTTCTGTTGGCAGGTGCCTGTGCCAATGTTCCTGCCCACCACGCTGGAGAGCACAGATAAGATTGTGGAGACCATTGAGGAGCTGAAGGTGAAGATCCCCTCCAATCCCCTAGAGGCTGACATCCTGGCCATGGCTGAGATGATTGCAGAGGCTGAGGAACTGGACAAGGCCTCCTCGGACCTGTGTGGTAGGTTTACCATAGCTTGATCTGGCCTGGCACCTGGGATCTTGTGGGGTTTGCCAACTCTTGGAACTAGAGCATCTGGCTGTATCACAGCCCAGAACCACAGAACAGATCTGGTTGGCAGAGCCCTCCATGCTCACACAGTCCAATCCTCAACCGAGCACTGCAGGGGCAGCACTAAACCACATCCCTAAGTGCCAGCTCCACAGCTGCTGGAACCCTCCCAGGGATGAGGACTCCAGCACTGCCCTGAGCAGCCTGTGACAATGTCTGAGAGCCCTTCCAGTGCAGAAATATTTCCTGAGGTCCAGCCTGAGTCTTCCCTGGGGCAGCTTAAAAGCATTTCCTCTGCTCCTGTCCTTTGCCACCAAGCAGCAGAGGCTGCTCTCCCAAAACCTTTGAAAAGGGAACAGGGAAGAGGAAGTCCTCAACTTCTGCTGAGGGAGGTGCCAGGAGGAAAGAGATGCAGTGAGGAGCAGTGTCTGCCACCGTCCTTTTTGGGGGTGCCGCTCTTGTGGCACATGTGCAACAGTCAATTTATTCAACTGGCTGTTCAGGCTCTTACCTAAAGCAGCTTCCCAGCCAGAAGCTGAGAGTCCTGACCTCATAGGTCTCTTTACTTGAGGGCTGCATTCCTCAAGCCCCAGTGACTACAGTTGTGGCTGGGGAGGGCACAGCTACCCAGGGTCTTGCTGTGCAGGGGAGTCTGGGTGGCAAAGGCGTCTTGGGGCTGCTCTGAGCTGTGCTGTATGAGGCTGACTTCCTTTTCCAGCTGTTACAGGGAAAACAGACTAAAGACTCTCTTGCTCTGCTTTATGATCTGCTCTTGCATTGCAGACCTGGTGAGTAACCAGAGTGCAGAGGGGCTCCTGGAGGACTGTGATCTGTTCGGACCGGCGCGGGACGATGTGTTGGCTATGGCTGTCAAGATGGCAAACGTCCTTGATGAGCCGGGCCAGGATCTGGAGGCTGACTTCCCTAAGAGTAAGAGCTGGGTGAAGCAGGCATGCAGGGCTGCTCCTGCTGCAGCAGAGTCCTCCTGTGTGCTCAGCTGACCCTTGCCAGCAGCATTAAGACCTGTGTGAACTTCCCCATGCCCTTTGACTGACTGGGTTGGAGGCCAGGAACTGAGTCATGCAGATGGCTGCTCACAGCAGGTGTGAAGGAGTGTGTCTGCCCTGACCTGCGCTGGACACAGCAGACAAGGTGGAGAAGAAACTGATTTTAATGACACAAAGAGCAGGGGCAGCAGCACTGGTGTGCCTCTGGATTATGATTCCAGAGAGTCCAACAAGGGGAGAGACCGAGCTGGACAGGGCATGGCATCCTGGGAGATCGCAGTATTACTGGGTGTCCAGTGACAGGCAGGAGGTGGAAGAAGAGGACCACAGTAGTGCTGAGGCAGGTTGCTAGCAGCACGGGACAGAGAACTGGAGTGCCTGTGCCAGGCTATCCCCAGTGCTGGCCTGGCACAAGTGGGTGAGGAATGTTCCTGAGGTTTAAAAAACAGACAAAAAACTAACAGAGGGGAGAATCTGGAGCTCTGGTTACTGTGAGACAGCTTAGCTGTGTTTGCTGGACTGTGACTAAAAGTTCATGCCAGGCAGTGGTGGAGGGTGTGAGGTGTTGGGCTGCATGTTCCCTCTTACTCTGGCTGTAAAAACCAGGCCAGCACAAGGGACAGGATGAGAAGTGTCAGCTGAGGCCTTCTGCCTGTGTTTTCTTTCAGACCCTCTGGACATCAACCCCAGTGTGGACTTCCTCTTTGACTGTGGGCTGGTGGGGCCAGATGATGTGTCCACAGAGCAAGATCTCCCTCGTGTTGTCCGGAAGGTGAGCTCATATGGGTGCTGCCTGCCTGCTGCTCTCTGGACTTGGAGTGGATGCTGCATCAGGGACCTATGAGTTCACAGACTGCATCAGGTTGGAAGGGACCCTCCAAGGGCATCTTGGCCGACCCCTTGAAGGCAGCAGGGACAGCTCCAGCCAGAGCAGGCTGCACAGGGACATGTCAAGTCTGACCTTCAATGTCTGCAGGGATGGGGCCTCAAGCACAGCCCTGGGCAGCCTGTGCCAGTCTCTCCCTATCCTCACTGTGCACAACTTCCTCCTGATGCCCAACCTAACTCTGCCCTGCTCCAGTTCCAAACCATTGCCCTTGGCCTATGCCCACAGCCCCTTCTGAGCAGTCCCTCCCCAGCCTGCCTGCAGGTACTGAAATGCAGCTCTAAGGTCTCCCTGTCGCCTTCTCCAGTATGCACAGCCCCAACTCTCCCAGCCTGGCCCCACAGCAGAGGTTCTCCAGGCCTCTGAGCACCTTTGTGACCTCCTGGACCCTCTCCAGCAGCTCCAGGTCTCTCTTGTGTTGGGGTCCCCCAGCTGGCCCCAGCCCTGCAGCTGAGGTCTCCCCATTTCAGAGCAGAGGGGCAGGATCCCCTCTCTCCATCTCTGCCCACACTGCTTTGGATGCAGCCCAGGCTGCCCTTGGCCTTCTGTGCTGCCAGTGCCCATTGCTGGCTCCTGCCCAGCTTCTCCCCCACCAGCACCCCCAAGGCCTCCTCTGCAGGGCTGCTCTCAGCCTCATCACCCCCACCCTGCATTGCTATCCAGGGCTGCCCTGACCCAAGGGCAGGACCTTGCACTGTGCCTTATTGAACCTCATGAGGTTCTCCTCGGCCAGCTCTGCTGCCTGCCCAGGTTCCCCTGGATGGCTCCATCCCATCTTCAAACTTATCAACTGCACGACTCAGCTTGGTGCCATCCGCAAGCTTTCTGGGGGTGCCTCAGTCTCTGTATCATTGATGAAGATATTGAACAGCACTGGTGCCAGTACAGATCCCTGAGGGACACCACTTGCCACCCATCTACATCTGGATGTGGATACAGAATTGGTGGGATGGTTGTATCTGAAGGGTCCGCAGCTTCAGTGTAGAAAGCCATCAGGTTGGTCAGGCAGGACTTGCTCTCGGTAAAGCCATGCCGGCTGTCTTGAATCACCTCCATGTCCTCCATGGGCCATATTATGGCTTCTAGGAGGAGCTGTTCCATGATCTTCCTAGGCACAGAGGTGAGGCTGACAGGTTGGTAGCTTCTAGGCTCCTCATTTTTACCCTTTTGAAGATGGGCACAACACCACGAGAATGGCTTTGCAACAGCATCAGCCAATTCCTTCAGAACTTTGGGATGCATTTCCTCAGGTCCCATAGACTTGTGTATGCTCAGGTGCCTCAGGTGGTCCTGAATTGGGTCTTCTCTTACAGTAGGAGGGACTTTACCCTGCTGGTCCTCACCTAGTGGTCTGTCAGCTCAGGTGTCAGAGGCTTTAGTGTGCTGGGGAGGTTCTGCTGTCTCCCTTCAGGGCATGCCTGGTCTGTGGACCCCACCCTGGTCTGCGGATCCTTTCTGTGAAAAGGCAAATACTTGCCTGTCACTCCAGAGGAGCTTGGAGTGCCACAGGCCATGTGAGAGCTGGCCTATTTCCCGGCCGTGGTCCTCGAACCTAATGGGCCACGTTGGCAGAAGGATGCTTGCTAGCATGGGCATGGGCATATTGGGAGGGAGCTGTCAGCCAGCAGGTGTGAGCAGTGGCTAGGGCTGCGGCACCCAGTGCAGGGAGGTGCCCAGCCCCACAGTACCGCCTCTCCGCAGGGGCAGAAGCGCCTGGTGCTGTCTGAAAGCTGCTCCCGGGACTCGATGAGCAGCCAGCCCAGCTGCACGGTGCTCAACTACTCGTACGGTGTGAATGCCTGGAAGGCCTGGGTACAAGCCAAGTATGCAGGAGGAGAGACCAGCAAGGGAGAGGAGCTGCGCTTTGGCCGTAAGTGCCCTGTCTGCGTGGGCTGCAAAGGCACAAACCTCCCAGAAGCTGGTCCCAGGTCCCAGGGTACTGAGTTGCTCCTGGCTTTGCAGGCTGTTGTCTGAGACTGCTGTGCTTGTCTCCACAGCCAAGCCCATGAGGATCAAGGAAGACATCTTGGCCTGCACTGCAGCTGAGCTCAACTACGGCCTGGCCCAGTTTGTCAAGGAGATAACACGGCCCAACGGGGAGCGCTATGAACCGGACAGCATCTATTACCTCTGCCTGGGCATCCAGCAGGTGAGGGAGGGCTTGCTGCCCTGAAGTCCTCAACATCCAGACCTGGAGGCTTCTACCTGTTGAAAGGAGCTTGTACCCTTTATTCTGCTTTCTGGGGACACAGAGAAGCTCACTGGGGTCTCCTTCAGTGCCTCACCTCAGGGCAGCAGTGCCCCTAGTGTGGTCTGCGTTCCCAAGCTCAGTGGGTAGCGTGGCAACCACTCCCCAGCCTTGCCACCCTCCTTGTACATCCTTGAGGAAGGCTGGGAGATCTCCCCAAATTTAGACCCTTCTTCAGCACCAGGTTTGCTTTGTCATGCCTCAGGGTTTTCCTCACAGCTCTCCAAAGCAGCTGGTTTTAGGAGGCTGCCCTGCAGCTCTAAGTGTGCAAGGAGGTGTCTGCTGCACGTGTACCCTAGGCTCTCCAGGAGGGTTTTGCGCTGCAAGTGCTGCTGTGTCTCTCCTAACTGTGTGTTCTGTCCTTTCTAGTACCTGCTAGAGAACAATCGTATGGTGAATATATTTACAGACCTTTACTACCTGACCTTCGTGCAGGAACTGAACAAGTCCCTGAGCGGCTGGCAGCCCACAATCCTGCCAAACAGTACGTGTCTGCAGGACCTCCACTCACATGTTCTCCTTCTAGCCTTGGATCCTCCTCCAGTCTGTGCTCCTCCAATCTCAGCTCTTTTCCTTGGCATACAGGCAGGACAATCTTGCGGTCGTGCTGACCCATAGTGGTTAATGCCTCAGCAGCTGTTGCCCAGAGTCAGGGTGACATGGTGGCTTTATACCTTGGGACAGTTTGAATTTTTGCAGCACTTCACAGAGATGTCTCCACCCTTTGGCAAAGACGACAGCTGGAGGCTGGCCTATGCCTTTGTGTGTCCTGTGCACTGAGCAGTGTTGGCCAGGGCTGCTGTGCTGCTGCCTTAGGAGCAGCCTAATGCAGAGCTCTGCAGAGGCTTTTCATGATGCTGTGACCTGGGCTGCCTCCCCTACTGTGTCTTGCCTGGGGTTAGTTCACAGGTCCAGCCTCACCTCTGCACAGTGGCTGTCCCAGGCAGAGGTGTTTGAGACAGCCCTGTATGTCTAGCCAGGAGCTGGCCAAGTCTGTCCTGCCCCTGCCTGTTGTTTCTCCTTCACCTCATGCTGAGAAGTTCACTTCGTGGCCATCTATAGGGCTGAGCATTCAGGACTGATTTGGGTTAGGGCCTGCGGTGTGGTGGTGCTCTGGGGTAGCCCATGGCTGGGCAGACTCAGCATCTAGCTCTGTTGATGGCTCTGGAGAAGTAACCTCATGGGAAAGGGAATGTTCTGAAGCGTCAGACTTGTGTGAGGACCTTGCCTCAGCAGGGTGAAGGGACTGCCACAAGGCTACCACTGATGTTACCTTGTTCTCCCTCCGTGTGTTACAGACACGGTTTTCTCACGCGTGGAAGAGGAGCACCTCTGGGAGTGCAAGCAGCTGGGTGTTTACTCACCCTTTGTACTCCTCAACACCCTGATGTTCTTCAACACCAAGTTCTTCGGGCTGCAGACAGCCGAGGAGCACATGCAGCTTTCCTTCACCAACGTGGTGCGCCAGTCCCGCAAGTGCAGCACAGCCCACGGTGTGACCAAGGTGGTCAGCATCCGCTACTGCGCTCCTGCCAAGCAGAAGAAAGGCCGAGGTAGGGTCTGACGGAGCATCTCCCTGCCCCTCCTCCTGCCTCCCCAGTGGATCCCAGCCATGATCCTGCTCTCTTGTCCTCTGCAGATGGTGGCCCTGGGAAGCGGAAGCGTGAGGAGGAGGTTCCAGTGCTAGAGCAGCGGGAGAACAGGATGAACCCTCTGCGGTGCCCAGTCAAGTTCTATGAGTTTTATCTCTCCAAATGGTGAGGCTTTCTCTGGAAAAGGGCTGTGTGCCATTTCGTTTCGGTGGCACCCTGTGGAGTGGCTGCTGCTCTCCAAACATTTGTACTTGAGTGTGAAGCCTTGCCTGGGGGCTCTGCTGCTTGTGTAGATCATGGCTGATGGTGCTTCTCCCTTGCCCCTTCCACTGCTTGCCTCTCTGCAGACAGGCAGGAGAGCACAGTGTGAGTCCCGGTTGGTTAGCAAGTTTGCTCCCAAATGAGGAGCTGCAGACTCGGTTTGCATCCTCACCCTGCCAGAGAATGAGAGGCTGTGACAAGCCTTGAGCCCTCTATACCCAGGAGGGCAGCCCGGACTTCCTGAGCCCCGGAGTTGATCCAGACCTCCCCTTCCTCTCTCATTACAGTCCCCAGAGCCTGCGGAACCGCAGCGACGTGTTCTACCTGCAGCCTGAGCGGTCGTGCATCGCTGAGTCACCACTGTGGTACTCGGTGACACCGATGGAGCGCGGCGCGCTGGAGAGCATGCTGAACCGCATCCTGGCTGTCAGGGACATCTACGAGGAGCACGGCCGGCCGGGCGGCCTGCAGGATGACATGGACTGAGGGAAGGCTGTGGCAGGCTGGCTGCGTCCCAGCCCTGCACTCCTCGGCGCCCTGCTCCTGCTGCAGGGTGAGGGCCATGCGGCGTGGGAGGGGATGCTGCTGTGGCACTGCCATCCCTTCATCCTTACCGGACTTGGACATCACATCCAGCTCCTTACAGGCCTCTCCCGCATATGTGGCCCCTGTGCTTAGCCCTGCCTCCTGTCCCAGCTGCTGGGTGAGACGTCTACTCTGGGCCTAGTCCTCACAATGCAGGGCTGGCAGAGCCCCCAGAGCAGTTCCTATTGCTCAGCTCTGTCTCCTTCTGCCCCCAGCCCTGACGCCACTCCTCTTTCCCCCTGCCCCAGCAGGGCGGAGCACCGTCTGGGACCAGCAGCCCCAAGGCTTTCGATTCCCCCTTCCTCTGGCATCTCTTCTGGAGGCTGCAGGTGCCAGGATAGTTCTGCTGCTGCTGGTGGCAGAAATGGTGTTTTTGAGCCAGTCAGGAAGGACCACTGGGAGCCTGAGACCTGGTGGGTCAGGGGAAAGCCTTGTTCCCAAGGATGGGAGAGGTTTGGGCTGGCTCTGGGAAGCTGAGGGAGCTAGTGCTGGAATGAAAGTGCAGAGCCCTAGCCTTGGTGTGAGGACAGCTCCTGGTCCAGCAGCTGGGCTGGCTCCCTCAATTCTGTCCATGTGTTCTGAGCCAGCAGCATACTGATGGAGATAGGTCTGTACCAGCATTGCCCCTCTCTCCCCACTGTCCCATACCCTGGTGTAACCTCTCTCCCCAGTGCAAGGTGCCATCAGTGAGCCCCTCCACTACAGCCAGGGCCTCGGGCAGCTGTTGGCAGAAGCAAGTTGCTCTGCCTGGCCTCCCCCTCCCTCCCAAAGCAGCTTGGTGCCAGCACCCTGCCCATGGGGACCCTGGCTCCAGTTGTGCCACTCCTGCTGCCTCCTGCCCCTCCTTGTGTTTTGACTGGTTTTCTTGAGCTGTACATGGGTCTCCTGTTGAGCCTGTATATATTGTTCTGGGCCCTGGCCTGGGGCCATTTGTTCTCTGTGTCCATGTGGAGAGTGAGCCGCTCACCAGTCTTGTTGTAGTGATGTCAGGGCGGTAGGACTAACCTCTTGTCTCTGGAAACTGTTCATTTCCAATAAAGATGCAGAAAACCTTTGGCAGCCCCTGTTTTTCCCCCAGGCAGGGTGGGGACTGCAGGAGGGTAGGGACAGTGTCCTACTGCTGTCACGCACCTTGAACTTCCCCATTCCTGCCTGCCTGTGCTGCCTGCTCTTCCTCCCTTGTCTGGCCCCTGGTGCTCTGCCACATCTGGCATGCTGGGATGACTCCAGACCCCGTGCCTTTTTGTGCCAGCCTGTCCCCTGCCTTGCTTCTCCCTGTTTGCCCCTTGCCCACAGGGCTGCAGCCCAACCCCATGGTGGCCCTGCCTTGGCCACTCTGTATTCATAGGATGGCCCAGTTGGGGAGTGATGCCACAGTGTCCATGGGCAGAGCAGGAGGCAAGTGAGGTGCAGCAGGTGTTTATTTGCTCCCCCAGGGCTGACAGGCCCCTGCCCCAGCCTGGCCCTACTCAGCCCCATTGCTCCCAGGAGCACAGGGAGCAGCTGAGCTATGTCCCTGAGTCCATGCCCATCTCTTGCATTGGTCTTGAGATGCATCCCATGTGCCTGGCAGGGCCCAGAGACAGAACCACAGCTGTGGCCACCTGTGCACCACCTGCCTCTGAGCGTCTCGGCGTCACAGTCATACTGCCAGGTCTGCCACTCGCACCTTCCCATGGGACCCACTGGCCGCCCCCAGTCGGGCACCTGCCTTCCCCAGGGGTGCCAGGCTGTGGGAGGGTTTGCCAGCAGCCACAGGGCTGCTACTGCCAGGCAGCGTGACAAGGGTGCGGGGCCCCACAGGACCGCTAGCGCTGGGCGGGATGCAAGGCATGGGCCCTGGCCCTTGCCAGCACTTGGCAAGACCTAGGTAGTAGATCTCTACCAGGTTGAGCAGCAGGGACACACAGGCCACTCCCAGCATGAAGAGGATGAAGATGGTCTTCTCAGTGGGTCTGGAGATGTAGCAGTTGACTGTGTTGGGGCAGGGCCAGCGACTGCAGGTGTAAAGGGGCTTCAGCTGGAACCCATACAAGATGTACTGGCCCACAATGAAGCCCACTTCGAAGAGAGCCTTGAAGGCAACATTGCAGACATATGTCCTGAGGAGGACCCCCCGCACGCAGACCTGTCTCTGCAGGTCTCCCCCAGGGAGCTGGGGCTGCCTGGGGCGCAGCCGCCTGGCCCTCTTGCTGCTCCATGCTGCTGCTTGCTGCTGCGCCTTCTCCTCCAAATGCACCAGGTGCAGGATGTGGCCCAGGTACATGAGGCTGGGGGTAGAGACAAAGATGATCTGCAGGACCCAGAAGCGGAGATGGGAGATAGGGAAGGTGCTGTCATAGCAGGCATTCTGGCAGCCGGGCTGCTGCGTGTCGCAGGAGAAGCCAGACAGCTCATCGCCCCAGACGCGCTCGGCGGCTGCCCCCAGCACCAGGATGCGGAAGACGAAGAGGACGGTGAGCCAGACCTTCCCCACCACTGTGGAGTGCTCCTGGGCGCTCTCCAGCAGCCGCCCCAGCAGGCTCCAGTCCCCCATGGCCCACGCCGCAGTGCTCTGTAAGACAACCACCCTCCAGCCATCGCCACCCCATGACCTGCTGCACAGCCACCCCAACCCCCTGACCAGGTGGGCATGCAGGAACCCAGCCTGGGGCTCTCCCTGCAGTGTGCCCACCCTGCATCCCATGGGACCCTCTAACCTGTCACAGGGAGGGCAATTGGAGTGAAGACCTCCATCAGAGAGCAGGCCTGCCACGTTGGGAGCAACACAGGGGGACAGCACAGTGTGATCCAGCATTGGGGATCCCTCACCGTTGGTGGGTGCCAGGAGGCAGAGCCCGGTGCTTCCACGCTGCCAGATCCCCTCGTCAGGGCTATGTGGGATGCTGTGAGGCCCCTTCTCAGCTGGTCCCTGTTTCCTCAGCAGAGTCTGCACCAGCTATGTCTGTCTGTCTACCTGATGGTGGGCATGGGGTTACTGGGGCATGAGGCAGCTGTGTGCCCCATTGGCTTTTGCTGTGACTGGCAGATGAAACAACCATTGGGGAACCTTTTTCCCTCTATTTTTGGTCTGGGCATCTTTCTAAATATATTCAGGGCTGCAGGGGCTGGTGCTGGGGAACCATGAGCCCTTGGATACTGCTCAATGCCACCCAAGGGTCACTGCTCCTGCATTGCCAGTTGCCAGGCCACCGTGGCCACAGTCCCAACCCAGCCTGGGCACTGTAGTCCCTGGTGGCACCCACCTGGACTAGGGTGAGGGAATGGGCACCCCACACCGCCACCCTAGCCCCTGGCACATCCTGGTCAGAGTAAAAGGAGGGAGACAGCACCTGAGAATGGAGATTTAATGGCCCAAGATGCTCTCCTGACCATCTGTCAGGGCCAGACCTGGATGGATGGCCTGAGGGATGCCATCTATGGGACAGGGACAGCACAAGGCTGTGGGGCAGCAGCAAGGGCTGAACCCCTCCACGGTGCTGGCCCTAGCAGGCAGAGCAGCGGTCACCCTTCTCCTGCAGCACAGGGTTGCGGCGCAGCATGTCCTTGAGGGAGCCATCCTGCTCTGTCAGCAGCTGGTTGATCTCATTCTGCTTGTACTCAGAGGAGAGCTTGTGCCCATAAAAAGAGCCCTTCCCTGATGAGGGGTTGGAGTTGTGCTGGCCTCGTCGGGCACAGGCCCGTACTACCAGGTAGACCAGCTCTGCCATGTTGAGGACGATGCAGATGCTGGAGGTGACCAGCATGAACACGGTGAAGATGGTCTTCTCAGTGGGCCGGGAGATGAAGCAGTCAACGGTGTTGGGGCATGGGTAAGCCTCACATTTGACCAGCCGCACCATCTGGTAGCCTGGGTAGAGCATGTAGAAGATGTACATGAACACAGCCTCGAAGAGCAGCCTGAAGACCACGCTGCAGACGTACGTCCACCAGAGTGACCCCGATATGCGCATCTTGTGTTTCTTCACTTCCTCCATGTGCTTGGGATCCGCGTGCCCTGTCAGCACCAGCAGCTTCTTCTCCTGGTGCTGCTGGTAGGCCACGTGCATGGCCACAAGGAGGGCAGGCGTGGTGACGAGGATGAGCTGCAGGGCCCACAGACGGATGTGGGAGATGGGGAAGAAGTGGTCATAGCAGACACTGTTGCAGCCAGGCTGCTGGGTGTTGCAGGTGAAGGCAGACTTCTCGTCACCCCAGACGCTCTCAGCTGCCACCACCAGCACCATTATCCGGAATATGAAGATGACAGAGAGCCAGATCCGCCCGATGGAGGTGGAGTGGCGGTTCACCCCACTCAGCACCGTGTAGAGGCCGGCCCAGTTCATTGTTCCTCCTGCAGGAGGGAGCAGTAGCAGACAGTGGCATTAGGAGTGGGAAGAATCCATAGCTGAGAGCCACCATGTCCCAGCCCTGCTGGCAGCAGCTCTCAGAGGGATTGGCTGACACAGCCCTGGTAGGTTGGAGACACAGAAGGATGAGAGACTCCTGCTCCCGACACAGCTCAAGGCAGCATTTTGGCCAGGAAGGAGACCAGCTGGCCCTGCAGTTCCACCTGCCCTGCCACCCCACACATGCGCAAGACATCCTGACCCGTGGCTGCCGCAGAGAACAGAGGTGAAGCTCCCATGCCTCCACAGGGACCTCCAATTTACACCCAGAGTTGAGCTCTCTTAGCTATGGATGGACCCAAGTTCTCCATGGGCTCTTCTGCACCAACACCTTCCTGCTTTTGCCCCCCCATTCCTTGCAGGAGTAGAACTGGGGAGCCCCAAACTGGGGAGCCCCCAGTGTGCAGCCATGTCCTTACCTGGGGACCAATACAAGAATTCTCCTTCACAGGGGGAGACCCTGCACTCCAAGCACAGGCTCCTGCCCCACCAGGACCACCTGCCAGCACTGGGCAGCATTGGGAGCTGCTTCCCACCCTGACCACGATGCCAGGGGGCCAGGACATGCCCTCCTGCATCCCCCCCAGTGAGGAGAGTCCCTGAGGTGCATACCTGCCGGTGAGGAAGGGTCCTGGTGAGCTGCCCCCAGTGTTCCCTCTAAGATCTCATATTAGCCACAGAAGAGTCCTGCTCCGCTTGCCCTCGTCTCTCTCTGCCACTGCCCTGTACTGGCAGTCATATGCTGCTTTATAAACTATTTACATACAATGGGGCTTTTATCGGGCCCTGAACAACACACTCGGGCATTCAGATCCAACGCCCTGACTTCCGCCTACCCCAGCCAAACAAAGTGCCTGTGTGCTGCATTCCCGCTGCCAGCCCCACACCCGCTCTGCCCCACCCCGACCACCAACCTCAGGCCGCTTGTCGCTCTGCCCAGTGGAACCCACAGTGATACTACAGGCATCACTTGGCTGGATAGACCCAGGGTGCCTGCAGATCCTCTCCCCAGGGTGCACAGCAGAGCCTGGCTGCCCGCCCATCCCGCGAGGGCGGCATGAGGTGCTGTGACCAGAACTGAGATCTGCATGATCACCGGCGTGGCACTGAGAAGGTCTGTGGGGATCTGTAGGGCCTCATTCAGAGGGTACAGCCCCTCTGCATTCCCACCATGACCTTGAGGCTCTGCTGCCAAGGAGTTGCTGCCAGCAGAGACAGCTGTGAGAGCAGTGGAGCTGCCTTGCATGCACCCTGTCCCCCCTGGAGCCATGAGAAAGAGTCCACTAGCATGACACAGCTGTGAGTGCAGCCTCTGCTATCGCACAGCCAGTGTGCTGCAGGAGGTGTGAGCTACAGTAACTGTGCTGCAGGAGCTGTAAGCCACAGGAGCTGCATGCTGCAGGAGCTATGAGCTGCAGGAGCTGCGTGCTGTAGCAGCTGTGAGCCTTTCCCAGGACGGGGAAGCCACTGATGGGGAAGCCACTGCTCAGACACACTGGTGGGGGCAGTCGGTGCCCAGGCCATGGAGCAGGCTCCTCATCCTGCTCCCCTATTTATGTCAGGAACCCCAGTTCTGCCCTCCCTGACCCACAACCAAGCTCTTCTATGGCCCCAACCCTTGACCTCCCCAGGGTACCCCAGCTGGGGGATGCGTGGCCATCCCCACAGCAGTGCCATGCTCACCAGACTCTCAAGTCAACACCGGGACAGCAAAGCTCTCGAGGAGTCCCGTGGCCTCAGCCTCCAGCGCAGCACCCTGGACTTTATACTGCCCTCCAGCACGTCACCCACCTCCTCCCAAACAGCCTCGCTCTCTCCTTTCAGGACTTGCTCCCAAGTAAACACCGCAGGTGTGTCCAGCCTGTGCTCACACTGCCCAGGCACTTCCAGGGCAGTGCATCCGCTGGGGCCAGTCCAGGAGCCATTGTACCACCGAGGCAGGGCCAGCCCCCAAGGACAGCCCCCGTAGGAGCTCTGTGGGATCCCTCGTCGGGCACCCCTCCTGTGAACACCCTCCCTGACTAATCCCCAGCAAGCCAGGCAGATGCGGCATGGCAGGGCTCTGCATTCAGTCCCAGAGGATGGCTCTGGGCATCCCAGCAGCAGGGGCACCTCGATCCACTGCTGCAGGCTGCCGGCGGGTCCCTCAGGAGCCACGACATCCACACTTGATGTGCGAAAGTGCAGCCGGGGAAGGCAAACACCTTGTCAACCATTAACCCATCTATCAGCCCGTTCCAAGGTCTCTGCGCCGCGATGCCAGACATGCTGACCATGCCCTGCATTTCGGGGCCCCAGTGTGGGCTGCAGGGCCCCACACACCGTGCGTTGCAGGAGGATTGCAATGGTGCTGCTGTCCCTTCTTCAGGGTGGCAGGGTGGCACGGCGGAGCGGCGAGGGACTGCGGAGGGTCTCCTCCCGGCGTGGCGGAAGCGGTGGCCAGTGCGGGGCGCAGTGCGGGGCCAGGGATCGTCGGTGGTGTGGGGCGGGTAGGGCTGGCCGGGGCCGCAGTGTCAGCCCACGATAAGCCGCCGGCTGAGTCAGCAGCGTCTGGCGCGGAGCGGCAGCGAGTGTAGCGGCACCACCCCGACCGCGCACCCGGGGCCCGGGAGACTCCGCGGGCCCGGGGGCGTCCTGCCCGGAGAGGCGGGCGAGGTGGAGGAAGTGGTGGGTTCCGGGAGGGGGCAAACTGATGGCGTTTGCCGTTCGGGCGAAGTGCGGTGAAGCACTGGGGCAGTGCAGCAGCGAGGATGGGCACTGGGGCCGCTGGGGCTCTAGGAAGTGGCCCGCAGGCAGTGGGGCGGTGCTGAGGGGTGGTCGCCGTCCGCCGCGCGGCCGCGGCAGCAGGGGGCGCTGCGGCGCCGGGCCGGGGGGCAGCGCGCGGGAAGGCCTCGTGGGGGGGGGGGGCTCGGAGGGGGTTGGGCGCAGCAGGGCGAGGCGCTCAGAGCAGGGATGCGGCTCAGAGCGGGGGCGGCTCGGCCAGGCCGGGGGATCGCCTGAAAATCTATCAATAGAGAGAAACCTTAGGACGGAGGGAGGAGGCCCGCGGGGCTCTGCCGCCCAGCCAGTGCCTGTCTGCTGTCCTCAGCAGGAGTTCGGAGCATGAGCACCGTCCCCGTGTGCCCGGGGGCCGCCCTGACCTGCGGGCCCGGCCGGCATGCGAACCTTGCGCCGGCGCCAGGCTGTTCTGAGCAGCCGCGGCTGGCGCTGCCCCCGGAGAGCAGAGAACTGCTCGGTCCGTAAGCACGTGGGCCAGGGCGGGCTCGCTCTTAATGACGCTGATCATGAGGTTAAGTTGGTGCCTGAAGTTGCATCACAGAGTTCGGGGACGGTCGGCGTATCGGACGCAGGCAAACCGATGAGCTGAGCCAGCACCCGGGTGGTGGGACGGGGGTGATGCAGTCGCCGGGGTCAGAGGTCTGACGGCCCAGCAGTCTGCGTCAGTGCGCTGGAGGAGATGGAGCTGCAGCCATCGCCGAGGCGCATCGCTGCAGGGAGAGAAGTGTTGCGAAGCTGACTCGGAGAGCCCTTTGCCCTGGTACCCTTACCCAGGCAGGGGTGGCTCTGGGTCTGGCCCCTGCCTCAGCCGCGCCAGCAGTCGGGGGGGCAGGGGTTGCCATGCTCCCAGTGTCAGGCTGATGGCAGCACAGGTGTTCCTGGCTGCAGGCTTCTGACGGCAGAGAGTCAAAACCCTCCTGTGTGAGTCAGCTCTGCTGGGAAAGGCCACTGGCAGTGGGTGGGCACAGAAAACCTTTGTGCTGCTGCAGCGTGGGGCAGAAGGGAATTGTGGTGCGCGGTGTAACAGCTTGTGTTCCCGTGGCAGTTTGTGCCCATGGGTGCCTTTAGGAGCCAAAATGTTGATGACCTCCAGCAGCTGGAAGTGTTCAGCAGGTGTGTCAGAAAGTGTAATCTTTGTATTTCTTCCCACAATCCTGCATCCCCATAAATCTGTCTGCAAAGCCAGGTCCTGCCCTTTTCCCTCTCCTCCCAGGGAGAATGTCCAGGTCCCTATTCCCTGCTCACCGACCTTGGCGATACTGCCAACCAGTCCTGGAGCAGCTTAGTTGGGTCTAGAGCTGCCAAGATGAATTTTGTGCTGCATCACAAATGCTTTTGGTGTGGGGGTAGGGAGGGGGCATTTGGGCCTGGAATTTGGGGCTTTGTGTGAAGCTTTGGCTTAATGGCGTTGTAAGCTCAGGTTGCAGGACTGGGCCAAGGCTGGAGGTGGAATTGTATACTTTGTATGCTTTGCTCTTCTCACCTCTATGTAGAGCAGTGCAGCTTGTCAACTGCTCCTCCCTTTCAGCTTTCCAGTTCTGCGGTCCTTTGTGTGCGAGTTATTCTTTGGTCCCTTTGATTCTGGACACATCAGAGGTGCACGAACCAGGACCAGGACACTGCCCTGGTGGTACTGCTGTGCAGAGCAGTATTCCTGCTATCCTGCTGGCTGTGGCTCCTGGAGCAGGTAGGGCATGGGTGTAAGTCACTCATTGCCTCCCCATGCCAGGGACATCTTTGTAATTAATTTCAGAGAATTGCAGAACCACAGAACGTTAGGAGTTGAATAGGACCTCCAGAGATCACCCAACCCAACCCCCTGCCAGAGCAGGGGCACCCAGGGCAGGGCACCCAGGAACACATCCAGGTAGATTTGGAAAGTCTCCAGAGAAGGAGACTCCACAACCTCTCTGGGCAGCCTGCTCCAGGCCTCCAGCACCCTCACACTGACAAAGTTTCCCTTCCTGTTCCCCTGGCACCTCCTCTGCTCCAGCTGAGGGGCCCAGAACTGGACACAAGATTGCAGCTGTGGCCTCAGCAAGGCAGAGCAGAGAGGCAGGAGAACCTTTCTGACCTACTCACCACAGCCCTTCTAATGTGCCCCAGGATGCCCTTGGCATTCTTGGCCACCAGGAAACATTGCTGGCTCACGGGCATCCTGTCCACCAGGATCCCCAGGTCCTGCTCTTCTGCGCTGTTCTCCAGTAGGTCAACTCCCAACCTATACTGGTTCATGGGGTTGTTCTTTCACAGATTGTTGTTCTTTCCCATACACTCCTCTTTGCCAGCAGCCTTAAACTTGTCACATGAATCTGAGGATGTCCCACAGTCATTACACAGATATTCACTGCATGTACTGCCCAGGACAGTGCCCTCTGGGCTTTGCCAGGTCTCCAAAGAAACACTGCTGATGGTGGAGGCACCTTGGACAGCTGTCAGGCTCTGGAGTTTTGCAAAGGCAGCAGTGTAGTAGCACCATGTTGTCTGTTACCAGCCTGCCCCTAACTGGGATGGCCAGGCTGGCATAAGGGCACAGCAGACAGCTGGGGCTATGGAAGGATGCAGAGTGGAGAGGAGGGGCAGTGCAGGCCCCTGTCCTGAGTCAGATAAGGCATCTGCCCTTCAAGAGGGCATTAAGCACTGCAGTGTGGGCAGCTGGTGGGCCCACATCAGTGGGATGGGCCACTGGGCATCAAGCAGGGCTTGTCCCTGCTGCTTGCACCACAGCAAAGCACCACCATGGAAACTGGGCTCCAGGGCCTGGTGAAGATTTTCATCTGGGTTCCTCCAAAATGAGGGCACCTGTCAGCTGCAAGGGACAGCCCTAGGACCACAGCCCTGGGGCTGCTGTGTGGGTTGGGCCAGAGGTTGGATGGGCTGCAGGTCAGGGTTCAAGGTGGGCAGCAGTCTCGCTGTCCCAGAAAGCTAGACCTGCAGGGAGCCACTCTTTCTATCGGCATGGGGAAGGATGAGGAAGACAGACCTATGCCAAGAAGCAGCCATCAGCTCATCAGAGCCCTGCTGCTCACTGTCCTAGCTGCTCCTGGCATCCCTGTCTTTGGCGGCACTGCACTGCATGCAGCCTGTCTCCAGCACCTTTCCTACCCTCTCCCTCTGTCCCATGGCAAAAGGCCTGCCACCATCCCCAGGCAGGTGCCCCAGGCCAAGCCCATGCTGCCTGCTGTGTGATGCAGTTCCAGGACACAAGGTACAGGACACAAGGTACAGTCTGGCCAGGGCTGCCATGCTGGGTGGCACAGGGGTCCAGCAAAGGGGCTGCAGCTGCAATGCTGAAGAGGGTGACATATGCTAGTGGCACTGCAGCTGCGAGGGGCCCCGGGAGAGCTGGGCAGAGCTCCCCGCCAGCCCCCTGCACAGCTCGTCCTGCCGCGCCAGCCCCCGCGGCCTCGGCCCTGCCTCTGCCGCCTGCGCTGCTGCCTGCAGGCGGTTCAGACCCCATGCCTGGTTTCCATGGCAACCCCAGCAGAAATTGCGTTAGAAAGAAATTAAACCAGCAGCTTTTCTGGTTGGTGAGAAGCAAGAGGGGCGCTGAGCTGGGAAAGGCGAGATAGGGGAGCTCGGTAGGAGGGAGCGGTGGGGGTAGGCGAGGTCTCCGAGGATGTCCCCGTGCTGGGGGTGGGGGAGGCAGCAGGGCTGGGACAGGCGGGAAAACCCCGACCGTGGCACCCGCTGTTGGCAGTCTTCCACCGCATGTTGCTGGCCTGTACGTGCACTGTGCTGGGGTTCATCGCCTTCACCTGCCGGGTGATGCTGGGGCCCTCCTTGCCCTGCAAAGCAGGTCCCGGGGACGTGAAGGCACAGCCACGGCTCGGGTGGCTGTGAGCCAGCGCCGGGCACCTCATCTCGCGTGGGGAGTCCCCAGACCCTGCACGCTCCAAGAAGAGGCAGGACACACTGCTATTAAAAATATCACTTCTGTTTTATTTGGAACTGGTTACTCTGCGCGGGTGACAGGGTATAAATACATTCTCCGAGGAACATCCTCACTCAGCACTGCCTGGGCTGGGGCTGGGGCTGGGATTGCGCTCGGCACGGGTGCGTCATGGCCGCCGGTGCAGGCAGCGTCTGCCAGCCAGACCGCCTCGCACAGTGACGAGGTGTGCTGCTCTGCAAGGGCTCGTCCCTTCCTCCTGCATCCCCAGGGCCGAATGCCAGTGCCCACCATGGGGGGCTGAGACCGGGATGCTCTGCTCTATGTGGGTTCCTGGGCAGCTCCTTCTGCACGGGAGGCTGCACGAAAGCCTCCCGCCTTGAGCCTGCTGCTCGCAGCTGCATGCAGTTCTGCGGCCGCCGCTGGCCCCGCGGCTATCGCAGCTCTGATGTGGGAGCTTCCAGCCCCATGCAGGCTGCATCGTTCCCAGCAGCTCCATTCCTGCAGCCTCTGCCTAGGCATCTATGCCAACTGCACACCCTGGGTGCGGGATCTGGGGTCACCCCACATAAGGAGAAAGGCCACAGTGAGAGCAAGGTGGAAGGCAGAGTAGCTGTCAATGCATGGCTCACCCTGCTCCTGCCAGCCCCTCGGTGTTGCTCCCCCTTGCCACAGGCTGCAAACTGCTGGATCTGCTTTTGGACAGCAGCACAGGCAGGCAGGGCACAGCTTGACTGTGGGACAGTTGGAGAAGGGATGTGTATACTCCTAGGGGAGCAGGGCAGCGTGCAGAGCACTGGGGCACAGTGCCAGGGGGCTGCCCCATGTTGATGGGGATGGGCAGACAGTGATCATGGTTGGTGATGCCCACACAGGGTGGTGTCAGTGAGGTGGGCTGGGACTGGGAGTGCTCACGGGTGGGCCATTGGGTAGGCTGTTTGGCATGGGCAACAGAGGAGGGAGAATATAAAAAAATACAAAAGAGCGCGGCCCTGCAGTGCAGGAGGCAGTGTCCTGTCTGGTGCCCGCCTGTGGCAGACGGGAGCTGCAGGGGGCTGGCACCGTGCGCACACGCTGGCTTCTAACTGGCTTTTTATTTTATATCAAGAACACTTGGTTTTAAAATTTTTACAAAGGACAAAACGCGGCGGCTCTTGTTAGTGTGTAAAGAACTAAAGATCTGCTTAAAAAACGTCTCTGCAAAGAGAAACAACTGACACAAAAGAGATTCTCTGCAGCGCAAAGAGGGACAGAGGTGCCAAGTTTCCAGCCCGGGGCCCTGCTCCAGGGGTCCCTGAGCCGCGGCACTGCCCCCAGCACCCACACCCAGCACGAGACACAGTTCCCAGACCCTGCCTGCTCCCTCTGCCTATAGCACCATGGCCCAGGGCCACTTCTCAACATAGTGAGGGAGCGTTTTCTAGGGCACTCGTGATGCCATCCATCTAGGGATGCGCAGGCACCAGGTGAGAGGGATGCCCGGCCCCTCTCCTCATCGGTCCCGGAGTGCTCAGTGGGTGGAGCGCTGGGGATGCGATCATACAGTAGGGAAGCACAGCCGCAGTCTGGGGAGCCCTGTGGCTGCTGCCAGCGAGTTTCTCCTTGCCCACCCGCGCTGATGCGCTGGCACAGGGGATAGACGATGTCCCCCCTGCACCCCACTGGTGCCCCAGGAGCCAGAAGAGTCAAAGCACTTCTCAAAAGTTAGATAGGAATGACAGAAAAACCGTCGGAGAGAGAGCAGAGCAGCTGGCTGCACCAGGTCTCCGCAGGTCTTGAGGCTTGGTGCTAACACCGTCTGTGGGCGCTGCCACTTTGTCTGGGTGCTCCGCCAGCCCCGCCGGTCCCTCTTCCAGTGTCTGCTGCGTGCGTGTGTGTGCGTGCATGCGTGTGCGCCAGCAGCGGGCAGCTATACCCTGGTGGTGGAGTGTGAGTGTGGGAGCCCCGTGCTGTTGAAGCCGGCAGTGAAGGTGTTGTAAGGGTGAAGGGTCTGCAGCCCCACCAGCGAGTTGGGTATCATGGTGATGGTATTGGGGGTCATGAGTGGGATGTCGTCTGGGGAGCGGCGCAAGGTGAGAGTGTAATCAGGCAGAGCGGCCAGGCGAAGGGCATCATGGGGCGGCACAGCCTCGCACTCGTGGTGCCCCTGGCTCACCTGCAGGGAGGTCATCTCCTCATCAGGTGCATGGGAAATGTCGTTGGTGGCACCGTGCTGGGGGCTGGGCTGCTGGTGCGTGTCCTGCCGGTGCTTGTCCTTGCGGTAGTAGAGGGCAGCGAAGGCCAGCACGTTGAGGAAGAGGAGGGAAGCACCCACAGCGATGGTGACACTCAGCTCGGTGGAATAGTCACGGGGGCTCTCCAGCAGGGTGCCTGCCTCCTGCTCTGGGCTCCACTTCTCCTTCCCGTTGTCGCTGTTGTAGGCAGGCGAGATGGCAGGGCGCTTGGTGGTCCAGATCTTGCCGTTCGGCCGGCGGGTGATGTGGGAGTTCTGTGTGGTGTCAGGTGGCGGCACTTTGGTGGTGGTGGAGGTGTAGTGGAACATATCGTGCAGGTTGTACAGGTGGGGGACCAGGTGCTTCCAGAAAGCCACCTTGGTGGCCCGGTAGTGGTCACGTACCCGTGGCTTCAGTCCAATGTGCAGGTACAGCTGGTCACGGGGGTTGTACTTGGACCAGGCCACCTCCTCAAACCGGTTGGCCTTTGTGTGGATGAACTTTGTGTCCTGGGGGACAGGCTTGTTGGGGTCCCTGGAAAAACACAGGTAAAACAAAGCTAGCACTGGGAAAACCTGTACGAGCAAGGAGAGGGAGCTGGACACAGAGCTGGATGCTAAGGGGTACCTTTACCAGTGTCAGAGTGGGCTGACAAAAGGCCCTGTGTGGCTTCGCAGCACCCCCAACTTTGGGTCAACACTCAGCCATGATAACCATGGCCAACAAACCTCCCACCCCTGCACTTGGCTGGGTCCTGTCCTAAGGGGTGGCTGTGCTCCCAGCTTCTCATGTCACCAATGCCCTGACCCCCAGTGAAGGCTCAGCACGTGGACCTACAGGCAGGTGTCCCACACCAGGCATGACACCCCCCTCCATCACTGTTCCATATGGTGCAGCTGCAGTGAGTCTGGACTCCCAGACACAGCTCCCATCCTGACTCACCCTGTCTTGGCAAAGTTGGTCCAGTAGGTCATCACCACAGCGCTGAGCATGACATCATTCTTGGAGAAATTGCAGGGAAAGAGGTCTGTGGGGCCAATCATGGGGATCCCAAACACATAAGGCACCTCATCCCCATGGGCTGCATCGGACCATGCAGGCTTCATCAGGCTCTGGCAGTGGTGGTAGAAGGCGTAGAAGTAAGTGGGCGAGCCATAGCGGGCGTGCAGGTCAGCTGTCACCACCGATGGCTCTACCCACTGGTGGTCAGTGAAGAGAGCCACCAGAGTCTTGCGACGTGTCTCGGGGTTGTCCCTGTCAGCCCAGTCAGTGTACATGAACTTGATGGTCTCCCTCAAGGTGTCCTTGCCCTCAGGGTAGCCATACAGGTTGTCTACAAAGTTGGAGACTGAGTAGTC
Source organism: Ramphastos sulfuratus (assembly GCA_013399055.1). Taxonomy (NCBI): domain Eukaryota; kingdom Metazoa; phylum Chordata; class Aves; order Piciformes; family Ramphastidae; genus Ramphastos; species Ramphastos sulfuratus. The sequence goes on along the minus strand of WBNM01038998.1, from coordinate 116,038 downwards.
AAAGTCACTGCCCGAGACGCCATCCTCAGGGTCCACCACGCCCTCCACGAACTTCAACCCTTCACCCTGATTGACCCCCAGCATGATATCATAATTGAGGAACTCGCCCTGCTCCATCAGGATCTCCGGGTCGTCTGGGATCACGTCGCCATCAATGACGGGCCCGAAGGCCACGTGGTAGCGAGCTGGCTGGATGTCCTGCTCCACCAGCTCCTTGGCACTCTTCTGGCGCAGGCAGTCTACCATGTCCACTGTGTCCAGCACATTGCAGCCCACTTTGTCAGCCAGCATGCTGGTGTACTTCACAGGCTGGTAGTTCACTGCCCAGCTGGAGAGGGCAGAACCACTCTGGATGATGGCCCTCTGGAACAGACCTGCAAGACAGGCAAGGAAGGGAGCAAGCTTGTGGTGGGCTGAGCGTGGTTTCAGCGCCCTAGCACTGCAGTGCGGGGTGTGGCGTGGAGAAGGCATTGAGGCCCTTGGAACCCTGAAAGGACAGAGTGCTCCAGTCTGCACTTGACCTTAATGTGGGCTTGCACAGAGGGCTCAGGGCCACCACAGGGGCGGTAGAGTGACATCTGGGCATGCAAGGTGTGCTCCTGGTGGCAGCCAAGGGCTGTTGAGCTCTCTGAGGATCCCATTGCAGGGGGTGACCCAGCATCTCTGTCCCGATGTGGGAAGGAAAGGGACCACAGCTGCATCACAGCCTGGCTTTGCTGTGCAGCCCGTGCTGTCCCAGTCAGCCCAAGAACATATTGCCTGAGCCCCCAAGTGGCATACAGTGCCCCCAGCTCAGTGCCATACTCCGGCTCAGGGTGGCATTCGCTTCACTGAGCAGCCAGGATGCAAGCTGGCAGCAGCAGCAGGGTTAACGCCTGCTCAGAGACACTTAACCCTGCATGTTCCACCCCACCACTTTGTCAGGGTCCCCCTCATCCCCCTCCCTGCTGCTTCCTGCCCAGCTGGGCCTGCTTGGTGCCAATCCGGCCCCAGAGGAGCATGCTGCCAAATGCACAAAGAGGGCCTTTTTGCCACCGGGAGCACAGAGGGAGTGGACTTTCGCCCTGGAAAATGGGGCCACAAAGGCCCTGGCCCAGGCAGAGGAATGCATGGCTGTGCTCCAGCCCCATGTCAATGGTGCTTGTGCTTAGAATACAAAGGGCAACAAGGAAGCAAAGCCTCCGTGGCAGTCAAAGGCAGTTGGTCCCAGGGTGCACCCTGGGATCCCTGCTCACTGGCCAGACCTTTCCTGCACCCCAAATGCTGCCTACACCCCCACGAGACCCCCCCACAGTTGGTCACCACGAGGCGAGCAATTGTGCTGGTGCAGCCTCGTGTGGAGACTCCCTGAGCAGCCAGGACTGTGCCACCCCACGGGAGTGGGCACCGTCCCGAGTACAAGTACCAGAGGCTCTTGAGTCCCAGCCACCATGTCCGCAGCTCTTGCCTGCACGCACAGCCCTCACTCTGCCAAGTACCTGGCGTACGGTCCCAGGCAGTGGGACAAAGAGAAGTCAGAAGCTCTTGTCACCTCCCAGTGCCCCAGAAAGCTGTACCCAGCCTACAGCCTGGAGACTAGCTACAGGCTTGCTCGCTCTGTGCCATCGTCCACGTGCCAAAGGGCGAGGGTTCCCTGGCTCCCAGGAGGTGCTGTCCCAGAAGTAGCTATTGCTCCCTGCCAGCAGCATCACTTCCCAGACAGATCCACTGGGATGGGCTGTGCCCCTGCCTGGCCCTGCCTGGAGAAGCCCAGGCAGATGGGGTCACCAAGAGCTGGCCTCCTTCCTGACAGTGCCCCTTGCTATGTCTTGGCACAGCCATATCCTGACGTGGGGGAGCCCAGGAATCTGCAAGAGCTCAGAGGGCCACATCGTCCTGCTCCATGGGAGCACCTGGCTGAAGCCCACAAGCACCCCAGGGAGCCATTGCCACCTTGCAGCTCACCAAGGCCTGCCAGCCTGCTTGGGGCCTAGACAGGAAGATGTAGTTCTGCCTTCCCTGCCTGTTCCCCTCTGAAGCAAGGGTCCCAGTGCACCTCGTGTCCTGCAGAGCTAGCTGCCATGGCACAGCAGATGCCCAGTGGGATGAAGGCTCTAGAGGAGGATGCCCATTGCTGCAGCCTGTTGTCAGTTCCTGATTTCCCTTTTACTTTGCACAGCATCTGAGACTGAAAACATCTCTGGGGTTGTCTGGGCCAAGGCCTGCTCAAATCAGGACACCATGTCCAACTGAGGTCTGAGCATCCTCAGAGCTGGCAGAGAAGGGAGACAGCCCTCATGGTGCAGGAGGTGGGGTAGAGGAAGCAAAAGAGGTTTGTCCAGCAGTGACTGCTCCTGCCCTGCCCTGGTTGGCTGGGGAGAGAAGCAGCACTTTGGTCCTTGGCAGAGAATCCACCCACCTAGGAAGATGGAGGCTGGCAGGGGAGCTGTGGATCTCCCTGGCAGACAGACACAGCATGCAGTGCACCAGCCTCCAGTGTCCGCCTCTCGCAGCGCCTGGCAGAGCAGGCACAAATTAGCAGCTTCATTAATAGCCTTTGATCATGATGAGTTCTATTTTGGTAAAATAAAAACAAACCCACCTGGTCTGCAGGCTGTATCCCAGCACATCTCCCTTCCCGTGCCCCAGAGCCAGCTGCTCCACCCCTGGGCACGGGGGTGCTCCACGCAGGGTTGCACTTCTACTGCCAGAAAACAACTGCAAATGCCCACTGTGTGGGGCATTATGTGCAACACTGCCTGCAGTACCGAGCACTCCCCTCTCACCTCAATAGCACCTACAGCCAACAGCAGCCTTCCTGCCACAGCAGCGAGGGTGCGGAGCACCCAGCACCACTGCAATGCAGCAGGGACCACACCACAGGCACTGCGGCTGGATGGAGCAGCAAAGGACATGACCCTGCAGGTGCAGGGTTTAGTGGCAGACATCCTGGTGTCACCTGAAAAGTGCTATAGTGGCACAGCAGTAACTTTCATGCCTAGGAAGCCAGGGAGCAGACCCTCCAATCCACCTCCAGCCTCTCTCCTTGTTACTCCCTCCATCCCAGGCCTCTACAAGTCCTTGGGGTCACCTGGGCATCCAAGCTTCCAAAGAGGTGACACCATCTGGCCTTGAAAATCAGTCCACAGCCTTGGGTCTGCCCTGCCAGAAGCACCCAGTTTGACTCCTGGACCAAGAGCATTGCTCTGCAATCCCTGCCTGCATCCCTGGCACTCCTGTTATGGAGAGGAGCACTCTAAGAAGCACCATGGAATGCCTCACATCCAGCATCCCTTCCCCAGCCTTTCACACTCAGTATGGGCACAAAAAACCCTTTTCCTTTCTGCAGGAGGTTCTGGCCAGTAACAGGCTCCCCAGCTCTTTGCCCATGCTGCCCAGGGTGCCTGCACAAGGACAGGAGGCCATATGGACCCCTAGGTATCCACAGAGGGACATGGTGCAGCCACATGCAGGCCCCCACAGCCACAGAGGATCCCCTACAGTGCCCACAGTGCCCACTGCTCAGAAATGAGTCTGCAAAGATCTCTCTGTGTTTCTCTCCGTGTATGGTCTAACACAACTGCTGGCTTTAGCCATCAAAAGCATCTCCTGCCTGCTCTACATGGCTGTGGTAGTAGCTGGGACTGCTACCCCAGGAGCTCTGGAAGCAGTGAGGGCTTCCTGGTCCTGCCCTGCTCTGGTATTGCAGTGGCTCTGAAGGTGTAACTCACCTTTTCCATGCTCTTGAGCTTATTGCAGGCCAATGCCTGTTAATATTTGTCGAAGTCACCATGCAACAGCCCCAAGAGATTCTGACTCTGGAGCTGGCACAATGGGAGCAGGATGACAAGGAGGCTGACTTCAGGCACCAGGCACTCAGGCAGGAGCACTGCAGGATCAGAAGTGTCCTGAGCATGCTGGGGTGGCAGGGAAAGGCACATCCTGAGCACCCTGGGGTGCCACATCGGATACATCCTGGGCATGCAGCAGCAGCTCCATATGCACTGCAGGGCTGGATCACTTCAGCTTTGCCTGCCCCTCACACTTTACTCAAACACAGGCACTGGCAGCAGTGACATTGGCACCAGTTTTGGAGCAGTCATGGAAGACCAGGGGCCACCATGGACTCAATGTGGGCGTGCCCAAGATAGCAACATTTTGGAAGCAGCTGCCCACCCAGTCTAGACATGTCTCCGTTGTTGGGTCTGTGAGGCAGAACATCCCCCAGAACTCAGGTCTGTGGGGCACCAAGGGAAGCCCAGTGGTGGAAGCAGGTACTCTGAGTGCAGGAACACTCTGCACTGGGTGAATTGGTGCAGGCTGTGCCACAGGCTCCACACAGAGGGAGCATGGGGCACTGGTGGGCTCCAGTGTCAGCTTGAGACATCACACTGTTAGGAGGCTCTGGAGTTCCTTGGCATCTTAATCCCACGGCCATAACAGCATGTCTCAGCCTCTCCATTTTGGATGACTGAGCCTGTCCAAGGAGAAGCTGGCAGCCAGCTGCAAACAGCTGGCACCCTAAAGGCCATCAGGAAAGGGTGTGGAGGCACAGGCAGCTTGTCAGTCCCACTCCTGTCCCTGAGAAAGCACCATCAGTGTCCAGCAGAGCCAGCAGAGTCAGTGAGTCTCTGCACAGGGGGGAGTTCACTGCAGAGCAAAGCATTCTGCCATGATCAGGCAAGTTTCACCAAAAGGGCAGCTGAAGAAATCTGGGAAGAGAGCTGGATTGGGCTTGTCTTCAGCTCCACGGTGAATTGCCAGCCCTGTACTATACCAGCTCTGGGCTCAGCAGGGTGTCACCCTTCACTACCTACCACGAGCAGAGTCTGTCACCTCTGAGTGCAGCTGACACCAGCCTCATGCCTCCCACAGCACCTGCAAAGCTGCACATCCAACACTGCCAGGCAGGCTGGGATGCCTGTGGTGCAGCCACCTTTGCAGCAGTCTGGGCTGAGATCATTCCTGCTTTCAGTGTTGGGGTAGTCAAATATGACAGCTCCCAGGGCTAAAGGGAGGCTGCTCAACTTTGGCAGCAGCGTGGCCAGCACCAGCCTCCTCCCATACACCTTCTGCCATGTCACCAGCCTGCTGAGGTTCTGAAGGTCTCCTTCATTCCTGTGTGGTTCCCAGGCTGGAGAGCAGGACTGCTCTTTGCAGTGGCTTCAAGTGCAATGTTGTGTGTGTCCCTGAGGTGAAGACTTACACAGGTCCACTGCCAATATGCATCCCCTTCTCCTCTGCACCACACTTGAGGACACAGCACTGCAGGTGGATTACATCTGGCTCAGGCTTTGCTCCTGTGGCTTCCTTCAGCAGGCTTATCCAGAGCACCTCTGTTCCTATGGTTATTTTTCCCCCTAAAATGCTCAGTGTATTTGCAAATAGTTCATGTGCATTTGCACTTGTGCCAACACAATCTTTTAGAGTAAATAATTCAGTTCTTTATCTAAACACTTTGCTATCTTTACAGATATCAATCATATCACTTCTACCTGTGTTTTGCTAGTAGCAACACTTCTATCTCTCCCAGTCATACAAGATGGGGCCCTCCATCCCTCCCAAGGCTCAGGTCTGGCTTCCCTTCTATCCTGTAGGAATGCCCTTCCCAGCACCAAGATCCGTGCTCCTGGTGCCTTGCATGATGCCCTACGTCACCTCCACACTGTACCCATGTACACCGGTGCCTGGGCAGGGAGGTCTTTGCCTCTCCCCATGCCTAGGTGCTGGCCCCAGGCTGCAGCCCTGCACGCTGGAAGCATCAGCTTCATCTCTGGCTCCCATGTGCTCTGCAGCTGCCTTCTCCCTGTGCATGCTGAAGAGGTTTTGCTTCCCAGCCCGGGGTCTAGGTCTCATCCTAATTAAAAAGCTGCCCTGACTTTATTAGGCTAAGTGGCAGTACGCAGATGGGCTCTCCTCTCTGGGTTAGCATCAGCAGGGTGCTGCTGCAGCATCCTCAGGGACAGCTGGCACCTACCTTCAGAGTGGTGGGAGAGTGTGAGCAGGCTGACGCAGGAGGCGCCGATGCCAGAGCCGAAGACGGTGATGCGCAGGGGATCCCCCCCAAAGAAGGCAATGTTCTCGCTGACCCAGCGCAGGGCCTGGATCTGGTCCAGCAGCCCGTAATTGCCCTTGGCAGCCTGGTCTCCTGTGCTCAGGAACCCTGTGGGCCAAGGGGAGCCCGGTTAGGGATGAGGAAGCAGGGGCTGGTCTGACCTTTCCAACCCCTGGCAACCCCTCCAGGCATAGGAGAGATTCTGTGGGACCCAGTCCCACCACAGCAGGAGACCCTGCTCCCAAGAGAGTCTTGTGAGCACAGAGCTGGGTTGGGGACACCACCAAGCTCCAAGCACCTTCTGCACAACACAGATAGGAGAAAGCCTGCAAGGGCAGCTGCAAGCCCCAGGGAGCCTCTCCAGCCAGTTGTAAGCAGTGACAGGGTGACAAAGCCCTGTCCTCCCACTCCACCAACTCCAAATGTCTCACACATGCTCCAAGGAAAGCACCAGTGGGTGCAGGCAGGCTGAGCACATCCACAGCAAATGCTCCTCATGGACTGGTGTGGCCCACACATGCTCCACAAGCCTAAGGAGGTGAGCTGGGCAGAGAGGAACCAGCTGCAGCTTAAAATACAAAGGCTTTCAGTGAGGAAGATGCTGACAAATGGGTTCAAGAGCAAAGGGAACACCCAAGATAAGCTATCAATGTTTTGTTTGCTTTGACTCAAAGCAGGAAGCCAAAACCATGGTGCTGAAGGAAAATCCAGGCAGGTAACCCCAGCTGGCTGGAGCTGCTCCAGCACTGGAGGTGCTCTGGCCAGACATGGTGCAGATGCTGATGAACTCAAGTTACATCTGGTTGCCTGCTGTGACTTGTGTCTCTGAAACTTGCATCACCTCCTGCTAAGGGCCTGGTGTTTAACACTGACAGGTCTGGAGCAGGCCTGGTTTCTACTGAACAGTCCATTCCCACCTGTTAGCTTCCATCTTCCCCATGGCAGGTCAGAGACCCCTGTAATGCTGCCGCAGGTACTGGCCCAGGGCCGCGCTGCCTAGGGACAGTGCTGTGCCATGCTGGAGAGCTAGGAAGAGAGCTGGCCCTGCCAGCAGCTTGGCTGGGAAGCAGCTCTCCTTAAAGCCCTGCACCTCTTGTTGTCCCTGCTGCTAATCCAGACAGCAGTGGTGCTCCAGGCAAATGTGTGTCCTGTCCCCCAGGCTTTCTGAGGCAGGGGCTCACACTGCCTTTTGACTGTGTCCCCATTTTGCCTCTCGAGGTCACCAGTGCTTATGAAAATGGACCTGCCACCCTCTATACAGCACCCAACACTCTTTGGTGACAGCCAGGTGGGTGGCTGTGGGGGTCCTGGCAGCTCAAACAGCATGAGAGCAGGCTGTGCCTAGGGAGAGAGAGCTGCCAGATCCCCAGGGGCAGTCAAGCAGTGCCTGCTGGCAGCTTACTGCTCTGAGCCCTCTCAGGAGGTGCTAGGCAAACACTTATTATTTATTTAACTGCAGACCAATATTTGCTTTCAGTTGAGGCAGGCTGTGTCAATGAGCCTGAGGTGGGCAGCCCACATGAGCCAGCAACTGCCTGCTGGGGGTATTGCCATGTGGCAGTCTGCTTGGCAGCCAGGGTGGAGAACAGGAGCAGTGCCTGCAGTACAGCCTCCAACCTGCTGGGTCCTATGCCCCCTTGCCCCTTCCCAGCTGGTCCGAGCCCTGGGGAGTGGTTCCCTGGCCAGACCCGCCGAGAGCGCTGCTGGCAGCCGTACCGAGCACTCCAACGCGGTAGTTGAGGGTGATGACAATGACGTTGCCGTAGCTGGCCAGGACACTGCCGTCTATCATGTTCCCTGTGCCCTCCATGTAGGAGCCGCCGTGGATGTACACCATGACCGGCTTAGCCCCGCTGTCCCGGATGTCTGGAAGGAGAGGTGGTTAAACACAGGACCACAGCGACAGCCACAGCACCCTGCCCAACAGGCAGACCAAGGACAAAGGCAATGCCAGCTGCCAGGAATTCCCCAGGGCTTAGAAGGCTCAGGAGCCAAACCCAGCACTCTCCTGGGAGCCACAGCATACACCTCCAAAGCCAACCGCTACTGAACCAGCCCTGTCGGCCACTCTCTGGGTGGTAGCAGCCACTGTGCCATCCCCACACTGCTGTCCCCCTGGGGGTCTCAGTACATGCAGGAGAGCTGCTGGCTGGACTCGGCTGCTCTTCCCCAAAGCTGGGCTCAGGCTGCATGCGGGAGCCAGACCCACGGCATCGCTCTTGTGGGTGGGAGCTTCAGAGTCCAGCCCTGGGATACAGGCCTACGTCCTGTCTTTGGCTGGACCCGAGCCCTTGACTCTGGGAGTCCCAGTAGCTGGCATTGTAGGGGGGCAGGAATGGGGGTGTGCAGGACCTAGGAGGCAAGGGGGCACTGGTGGGTGTGCCGATGTCTGACTCTCCCACCCCCACCTTCTCATCTCCTGGGAAGGCGGAAACCTGCCGGCTGCCTGGATATGAACTCGTGGCACCCCAGTGCCCAGACACAGACATGGTGATGAGGCAAACAGCGTGTGCACATGTGCATGGCAGGGGGGTGAACATGGCACATGGATGGGGACAGGGCATGAGACATGGAATGAGGATGGGAAAGGCAATCCTGAGGAAGGACTGTAGGAGCCTAAGGGACAGGGAGCAGCCAAGCTTCCTCTCTTGACTGGCCCTGCCCAGGGCACACTGTGCCTCTTCTGCCCCACTGCCTGCCATCCCTCACAGAGCTGAGCCCATGTGCAAAGGGAAAATGCCCACGCTCAGCTCCTGACACATCCTGCCCACGTTACAGGGAGGAAGCAGCTGCACCCGTTGTGGTGTATATGCCTGTAGTGCCCAGCCCTCTCCTGGGCTGTCAACCCAGCACTGATGGACTTTGTTCCCTTCGATGCTCCCCTACATCCAGCGCCTTGCCCAAGTGTGCTGGCATCACCTGCCTCCCTCCCAGCTGCACCGTGCAGCCAGCAGCCTGCCCCTGTCACAGTCCCTGCCGGGCTGTGACTCATGGGGCAAAGCCACACTGGCTCAGTAGAGGTGCCTGGCCAGGGTGGACATGCTCCCTTATATCCACCTATCCCCTGCCCACGTCCACTCTTTGTGACTTGCCAATCACAGGGGGATGCTTAGCAGACTGCTGGTTACCTCTGGTCATCCTCACCTTCAGCTGTGGCACACAGCATGGCTAAGGGAGGCCTTCCTCTCCCGCCAGGAGAATGAGGACATGACGAACCTGTGCCAGCTCCTTTCCTATTGTCAGTATGCAGCTAGGCAAACACATAGCCCTGGGGAGCAGCAAGTACTTGCAACACCACCAGGACAGATCGTGCCCACACAGCAGAGCTATGGCAGGACAACTCTTCCCAGGGCAACCTGCCTGACATGCAAAGGGCAGGAACATGGGTGCCTGTGTCCTCCCTGCCACATGCTCCCACTGACACACAAAGGGGCTTCCTTGTAGAAAAAGGGCAGCAATGTGCAGAGGTGTACCAGGGCATAAATGGCGCCTAATCACTGCAGCTCGTTTCAGTGTGTGGAGATTTAGCACAGTCAAGTCACTTAGGCTGGATGCCAGTTTACGCCCTGGTACACAAGATCCTGGAGCATAGGGCAGTGGGAGTAAACAACAGAGTTTTGGTACTGCCGAGGAAAAAGCTTTGCATCTGTTTCCCATAGCCTAAACACCATCTGCCAGGCCATGCTCAAGCTGCCCTGGGACTCCTGTACACCACAAGGTTCTCCTGTCCTCAGTGCATTAGGGCTGCACCCTGGCTGATCCCTTCTCCTCCCTCCCCTTTGCGTCCCTGCAGCCAAACACAGACTCCATAACCTGCAGATGCACAACCCCATGCCACTGTGAACAGCAGAGCCTGAAGCTTAGCCCTGGTGCACAGCTAGAATCACCTCTGCTTGAAAGCCCACTCGCTCTGCCTTGGCTAGTGCTGGTGTTCTGGTTGCAGGCAAGACATTGCTCATGTTGGGTGAAGGAAAAAAGTTAACAGAAACCATGTCTGAGTGGACCTCAGGTCTCCTGGGCATGGCCAGGCATCCTCTGGGTGTCAAGCTGCTGGCACGGCTACCCTGTGGTGGTGCCTGCAGCGGGGACTGTGAGTTGCTAGCTCCCAGATGCATGTCACTGACTCCAGAGGGATGAGGCTGGAAGTGGGATGTGACCAGGCTCAAGGTGAAATGGGCCCAGGTGCTCGAGGACTCCTCTCCTCCCAAGCTGCCATGCTTCCTCTCTGCCCTTGCTCAAATGGTGCAGGGGCAAACTTCTTCCAAAGCCAAAAAAACCCAACATCTCTTGAGCTTCCCTCCCCAGCCCAGTTCTGAGGAGGGGAAGGGCGTGGGTGCCCTGCACAGCCAGCCAGCCTGCCCCCCGTCCCGCGCAGCTGCCCGGCATGGCAGGTGGACACACAGAGGGCTCCCTGGGGATGGCAGCGGGGGGCGGCAAACCGAGTTGCTCTACGTGTCATGCAGTGGCAGCCTGGAGCACAGAAATACCTTCATCTTCATCACCGTCATTATCCGCTAAGTCCTCGCCCTGTTTCTTAGCGCTGGCTCCTAGGGACCAAACACGAGGAGACAGAACAAAAAGGAAAAGAAAAAGAAACAAAAAACAAAACAAAAAACAAAAGAGAATTCAAAAATAGCATGGCAGCAGAGGTCACGGGGCCAGGCCTGCGCCCCACCGCACCGCTGCCTCCTCACACCGCACCTCTCCCAGAGCCAGGGCATGGGGCACAGCTGTCCCGGGAGCTCTGCCAGGACCCTGCTTCACCTGGACCCCTTCCCATATCCTCTTTGGGGAGTGCTGGAGTGCTGGGGAGGAGGGGAAGTGGGCCTGGGGCAGCATCAGCACCGGCAGCAGGTCAGCCCCTCAAAGCACTTGCTGATCATCCTGAATCCCAGCTTGGCCCCCATCTGCTCATGTGCCTTTGGCTCCCTACATGTGTGAGCAGAAGCCCTGCCACTACCAGGGACAACCATCCCCTGCCACCAGCAGAGCCTACCTGAAGGGTTGCCCTGGATGGCCACTGAGCACCTGACCACGAGCCAAGGTCTTGCCCATTATGCCCATGTTCTCTTGTGCCTGGCCCAGCTGTGCTGCAAACCACTGCTGCCTCAGCAGGAGACCACCAGAGTGCTCTGCAAGGAGCCACTGTAATGGGCGCTTCCCTGCGCTGCTGTCTCTGTACCAGCTCCTGATCAGCCCTGACCAAGGCAGAACCCTTAAGGTACTGCTTTCTGCAATGTCCTGAACATCTTAGCAAAGGCAGGGGCCAGTGCAGCACAGCCAGGCGCTGTTGGGGGCTGCCACTGCAGACAGTGTGCAGCACTTCCCAAGCTGCGGGAGCCAGGAGGAGGCCTCTTGGCTGCTGGGGAGCAGACAGAGTGCAGACCTGTACTGAGGCCTCACTACTGCAAAGGGCTGCATGGCCTCGGAGGCACAAAGCCAAGTGGTGCCATCCCTGTGCCACGCAGCCCCAAATTTCAGGAAGAGGCTGTGTTCTCCTCATCCCCTTAACACTGCGCACCAGTGCCTGTAGTCCTCTGCTCCATAATGCATGCACCAAAACTGTCTTCTGAGTGATGGTTAGCTCAGGGGTGACAGGAGGGTTCTGCCAGGCAGGACTGCCAGAGCTGTGCCTGTATTGCTCAGGAACCTCAGACCCCCACATGCAGGGATCTAAGGTCCCACCAGGCACCCAGCTGATCCTGGGGTCATGATGCTGTCACCAGCAGGCCCAATCACCACAGCAGCAGGGGTTCTACACAGCCTTCAGCAACACTCCTGCGAGTGAAGGGCAGCCCTGTGGCTGCCTGCAACTGAGATGAGCACAAAACTCTCTGGGAAAATGAAATCAGGGTATCATCCTCACTGCCACTCTGGGAGTGGGATCCTGCAGGTGACATGAGTGGTGGATAACAAAGATGGCAGTATGGAGTGGGGCAGGATCTGAATTGAAGAAGAATTTGTGGTGTGAGAGTGAGAGGTCTGAAACAGCTGTGAGGCAGCTCCATTGGAGCCACAGGCTTGCACAAGGCCTTCAGCAGCCATGAGCTGCTGGAGAAAGTCCAGAGGAACAATAACCAGAAGTCCAGAAAAATCCATCAAGAAGAGTTTGCAGGAGGCTGGGCCATGCAAATCCCAGAGCAGAGGGGTGATGGGAGCTGCACCATCCCAACACATGAAAGGCCACTGCAAGGTGCTGAGGCAGAAGAGCAACTTCCTCTCTGCCACACAGAGCACAGGTGGCCCTGGAACTACATGAGGCAGGTTGAAGCTGGTCAAGAAGAAAACCTTTCTGGCAGAAAGGGCAGGAAAGCACTGGAAAAGGTGACCTGGAGAGGTGTTTAAGACCAGGCAAGAGACCCTGCCAGGAAAAGGTGAGGTAGAGCTACTCCTGCTTGGGTCTGTTTCCAGAGCTGCTCCTGCTTGGAGTTGTCTCTGGCTGTCTCCAGAGCTGTTCTGATTTTCTCCAACTCAGAGTCCACCTGCTGGCCTACTACCTTCATGCTCCAGCCCTGCCTCTCCACCTCCTGCTTTACCACCCATTCCCCCATGAGCTCCTCACAGCACCCACCACCACCCTCATCCCTGCCACTTCTCACCTCAGCACCCTGGCCCCAGCAACCTCCCTTCCTGCAGCATCTTTCCCATGCACTCCCTCCCCAACGCCCTCAGCCAGGTGCACACAAATGCCCAGCCTGACCTACTGCATCCCCAGCAGGGAGCTGCAAGTCCAGAAAGCACTTAAATGATGAAGTCCTTGTGCAGTATTTGCTAACTGGTGTTAGGTGCCAGCCTGCTTGGCACTGCACATAGATGGGGATGAAGGCAGCAAGCCTTCATCGTCACTGTGCTCCAAAGCTGGGAAGCTGCTCACAGGCAGCTGGAGATCCCTTCCCACTGCTAGGAGCCCTGGTGCTGGTAAAGCCTAGGGCTGGCTGGGCTGCAGCCCTCCAGTCTGCTGTGCTTCAGGGGACAAAGTTCTCCATGCAGAAACTGATGGAGGAACCAGTTCTGAGGAGAGGTCAGGCTGTAAGAGAGGGCAGTGGACAACAGTCCTGTGATCTGATTAACTGGCTGGGCACAGAGGGATCCTGCTGGAGGTCACCACCTTAAGGATGGCTGGGACAAACCTAAAGCAGCCTGAGCTTTACGCACCACGGAAGAGGTGGCAGAAAGCAGTGCTGGGAAGCTAAGCAAAGCAGGAGCACAGTAATGCAGGCCAGGGAAGGGGAAGAGCAGCAGCACATGTGCTTGGCAGATGCAGAGCATGAGCCTTCCCTGTCAGGAGGAAGGTGGCAGAGTAGCCAGGGTTATGAGGGACACAGCCTGCTGCAGCACAAGGGACACTCCTGCTGCGCCAAGCAGGCTTTTTGCCTCTCGCTACACCGTTCACCTCCGCAGCAACCTAGGGATGCTCCCCAGCTCATGAGAGCAATTACAGCTTCACTCTCCTCAACCATCCCTTGCACTTTGCTCTGTTACCTCCCTCCACCAGTTCAAGGACATCCATCCTCCACACTAGCAAAAGCCACCACATGGAGCTCCACAGTGCCTGCTCTCACAGGGGTGTATTTAAGATCGTGGGTTCACAGCTGGAAAGCCCAGAAGGCCTCACAGGTCTTACTCTGCTTATCCATTGAAATCTGCCTCCACTGTCCTGCTTCAAGCTGACAGTGAGTGGCACTGCCCAGGCTCACAGGAAGGCTGCCTATGCTCTTATTTGAAGACTCAAGGAAGATGTAAGACTAAGTTCAGTGAAAAACAAAACCACATTCCCTGAAACAGGAGCATTCACAAGCAGATTTATGCTGGCTTAGGTAAACCATGCCAATAGCACTGACACCAGCACAGAGAGAGATGGAGGAGGGTGTGGAGCCTTAGTTCTTGGGGTCTTTGCACTCAGTGTGATGTGGATGAGAACATCAGGAGCCTGAGTTGCCACCTTTCCATATGCAAATATCTGCTCAAGGTGGACACACCACCCCCTCCTCGGCGAAAGCTCCCCAGGGCCCCTGCTCCCACACAGCAACTGCGACACTGCAGGGAGCCCACAGCACGGGCCATGGGTAATGGCCACATGCACCTAGAGGTACACGTGCTGGTGCCCACATTAGCTCAGGTACTTCTCTGGGAGCAACAAGGAATGGCCCAGGGACTGATGACTGCTGAACCTGCTACTGCACAGCCTCACCGGCAGGGGTAATTTTCCTGGGACCTTTGTCAGGTAGCCCCTCCAGCCATCAGCCCTTGCTCCAGGACTGCAGTGCACCTTGCTGCTGCCCAGCATCTCTGTCCCTAGGTGATGCAGAAAAGTTATTTCCATCCTTGAGCACATGCCATAAGAGCACTGCATTTTCTCATGCTCTGCTGCCTCCACCAGCACAAACACCCGCCCTCACCTTTGCAAATTGCTCCTCCAGGGCAGTGCCCTGCTCCCAAACAGTTCTGCAAAGCAGCAGGCTTCACAGGAGGCTAGTGAGAAGCCTTCCAGCAAGGGAGCACTGCAAAAGCTGCAGGGAAGCCACAGCTGGTACTTGGACAAGTTTGCTCTTTGGAGAGCAGTGGAGAAGGCACAGCGCTTTTCCCACAGAGCAGCTGAAGCACTTCCCAAGCCCAGGAGCTGCTGGGAGCTCAGGCAGCCTTGGCAGGGCCCCGGACTGACACGTTTCTCTCCACAGTCTCACAGACTCTGCACAGCCCCAGCCAGGGAGATTAGGGCAGTCGTTAGGAAAAAGCTCTCCCTCTTAGAAATTACATCCACTTCCTCATGCCCTGCAGCAAGGACTGCCCCGGGCACCCGCCACATCCAAGCAGAGGCTGAAGGAGCTGGCAGCAGAGAGCAGAGGGCAGGGCTGTGTTCTGCACGTAGGTACTGCACTTTGTGTGTGTGCATGCTCTTCGGGTGGGCAGTGCTATTCTCATAGCAAAACCTGAGCTCGGTGCTGGCAGCTCCCCCAGCACTGTGCACCGTGATTATTGTCAAAGCACTGCTGCTTGCCATTCTCCCAGGGAAGGGACCAGTGTGTATGGAGGAGACTGGCACACAGGAAATTTCCATATAGGAAATGACTGTGGGCAGCTGGGTTGGGAAGCTGGGACGTTTTGCTGACCCATGGAAACACTCTGATAAATTCTCGGATCTTTGGCTACTGTGAAATACAGAAACCAGGGAAACTCCAGTAAGGAGGGAGCTGGGCAGTCTGAAACACCTTAACACCGCACAGCTGCCTGCTCTGTGAGCTCTTTCACTGCTCATAGGTGGCCCTAGAAACGAGAGAGAGAATTGCAGAACGAGCTGATGTTCCGGTAACACACAGCCCAAGGAAATCAGCACATTAACCTCGCCCCAAGCATTACTAAGCAGGACACATGATGGGGGCGGGGGGCCTCCTGCATCTCATCACAAGGGACTCAATTCATTTGAGCCAATGGCCACCAGAGCCGTGGCTGGAGCCGAAGGGCAGTGTCCTGGTACTTTAATTCCCAGTACGTCACACCTGGATGCCCAGATGGCCAGCACGGGGAGTCAGTGGAGCCCAGCAGGGGAAAAGGGCACATCCCCCAAAAGCTGCCCAGGGCTAGCAATGACTATAGATGGGCTGCAAAGGAATCCTGCCTGTGAGCAGAGTGGGTGGGGAGGGGAAAGCCAGACCATGAGCACAGCCAGTGCATTCCACCGTGCTTAGGCTGTCCCCCTTCTACAGACGTAGCCCAGACCCTGCTTCCCTCGTCCTGGCTGCAGGGGTGGGAGCAGCGGGGGTCTGCCAGCCCCAGCAGCCGGTGGGAGGGCTGGGAGAGGAAGCGCTTTGAAGTGGCTGGCGATCGCTGGCACAGCCGGCTCCGGAGGCAGCGTGCAGAGACTCCCTAATGCAGCAGCCCTTTCAGGGGAGAGCCTTGGCACTCAGAGGGCTGGCGTGTGAATAGCCAGGGCAGCGACAGGAAAAGCAAAGCAAAGAAACTCAATAACAGAACGGAGGGAAATGGCTGGGAGGAAAGAGCTCTCCAAGCCTCCAAGCCCAGCTGCAGCAGACTCGCCAAACTTGGGGTGCAGGGAGGGAGGTGGAGGCCGGGATGCAGGGACTGCGCTGCTGCAGCGTGCCCAGGATGGCAGCCCTTGCCTGCCAGATACCCCCTCCCTGCACTGAGTCTTTCACCTCCACGCATCCAACTTGGGGATGCACCGAGCAGCCTGGGCTCACTCTGCCTGCAAGGAGGCTGTGGTGGGATGGGTAAAGCATTGTGCAAGGGGCAGAGCCAGCTTGCATTTGCACATCTCCACTTCTGGCTGGGAACACGGGATCAGGAGCACTCTAGGGCAAGGTAGCCACGATTCCTGCCGTGCCCCAGGGTCCAAAATGATGAGTCCTGCACAGACCTGGGACAAAGCAGAGATCTGGCTGAACTGGAGGTGTTCCACTGCCCACAGGGCAGCTGGGGCCCAGGGAGGATGCTGTGCTGGGGAGTGGAGAGCAGCTCCTCACTGGCAGGACTCGCAGAGGTGTGGGCATGTGAGCAGCAGGGAGCAACCTTGGCGAGACCCAGGCTGGGGCTGTGCAGGGCAGCGTTTACGTGTCTGGGAGAGGCTTTATGCTTTTAACCAGGGAGCTTTGGGTGTAAAATGACCAAGGATGCAACAGGGGAAGAGCTCAGCCCAGGACAGGCTGCAGTCCCCTATCACACAGGTGCTTCCCTGAGCAGGTTCATACACTCAGCAGGGACACAGGATGGCTGCCCTTAAGTGCTGCCTGCCATCAGAGGCTCCCCTCAAACCCAGGGCCTGGGAGGCTGCCGGTGCCAGCAGGATGAGGGCAGGAGCATGGGTTCAGCTCAGGAGAAGCTGTTCTGAAAGGCCCGGAGCAAAGTGAGCATCCTCCTCTGATCTGATCCCAGGCAGTATTGGTCCTAACAACTTGAGCTGGGGAGTGGAGGTAGCTGGAGCATCCACGGCACTCCTCCGAGTGGGAAGTGGGGAGCAGCAAGGTGGGCTGCTCGCAGGGCCCATGGTCTTGGTGGTGGCACAGAGAGGTGCCAGAGGAGCATGTGATGGGCCAGGAGCCAGCCATGCACCCTCTCACTCTCTCACTCTCTCTCTCTTTCCTCTCTGTGCCTCTCTGCCGGTCGGCTTGCTACATACCTCCTTTCCTACATATTTTCTTGTTGGGCTTTCGGGTGCATTCCTTGGAAATCCGTTTTACTGTAAAATGAATAAAAGACTACAAAATAACAGGAGGCTCCACTGGCAGGAGTGGGCATGCAATCACAACCACGCTGCTGCCCTCCCGCCACCCCTGGGACCGCGGGAGGTGGGGAGGGAGCGTCGTCATGGGAGGAAAACTCTGGGCCAGCCGTACTGGGTGGGAAGGAAGGCACAATGCATCTCGTGGCTGAGGGTCCCAGGGACAGAGAATTGGAGCCATCTGGCCTGGGAGAAGCCACCAGGCTGCTCTGCTGCACACGGCAGACCCACTGCATGTCCCCTCCAGCCCACCGAAAACCTCCAGGGGCTCCCATTGCGGTGAGGCTGGGGCAGACACGCGGGCAGCCGCTGCCTCCTCTGCCATCTACTTACAGTTCAGGCGGGATCCCCTACGAAGGAAAATGTTAGACAAGGAGGCGCCCAGCACTGCTCAGCCTCACCCCAATGGGATCATGCCCCACGGGTCCCTGGCACCCCAGGCTCATTGCTCTGCCGCCATCCCGCCAGCAGGCAGGGGGCAGCTAAGCATCGTGTCTCCAACCTCTCAGCTGTACCAGGGCCCGGAGAAGGGCTCTGTGGTCCCTTCCTTGGCAGAGCACCTCCCTAGGGAGAGGCAGAGTGTTCCTCCCAGCTGCTGTTGCAGCCCACGCCCACAACTAGCACATGGACCTGGGGAGGGTGGGAAGGGGGAAGGAAGGACAAACCCGAACCAACTCAAGACAGAACCTGGCACTCGGCGCCTCAGGAGCACAAACCAGCTTGTTGCTCTGTGGATCTGCGGTCAGAGAGTCGGATTCAGATTTAGCAACACAAGAGAGGAACCCGTGACAATGCCATGGAGGTGGAGCAGGGGGACGGAGAGGCATGGAAGAGCAGGAGCACGTGAGACAGATATGGCAGCTGAGGGCAGGGGGGGAGCTGCGTGGCCAGAGAAAGCTTTCCACAAACAGACAGCATGCTGCAGGTTCCACAACCACATGCTTCAAACACAACACCCAGGTGAGACCAACCACTGCTGGGGAGGGGCAGAGCACCCCCCCAACACCTCCTGTGGGTGCCCCAGTGGGGACTCACCATCCTCCGTGGGGATGTAGATATTGAGGTACAGACAATCCTCGTTGGGGTCCTGGATGTACGTGGCCACGATATCCAAGTTGGAGGTAAACCAGATGGGCAGCATGATCTCAGGAACAGCGTTGTGGATGTTCTGGGGGCAGACTGGCGAGAAGTGGGTAGCGTTCCTAATGCCTGACCAGGATGGTGGTGGCTCAGGGGGCATGAACCTCTTCTCCCCGACGGGGGGGGCAGCATAAGGCACCCCTAGGTACTGGTCCACAGGCCCCAGGATCTCGCTGGGCAGTGGCACTCGCACTCCCCGCAGCTTCCCGTAGTGAGTGTTGACGGTCGGCGAGTAGCCCTGGGCCTCCATCTGCACAACCGCCGAGGCAAAGCTCAGGACCCAGAGGGCGAGACGCAGATCCCAGCCGGCCACCAGCTCAGGTGCTTGGAGAACGAGGGGCAAGAAAGGACTCCTCCAGAGTATCAGCCACATCGTCCGGCAGGAGCAGCACCAACATCCAGGCCTGAAGCTCCTGGGGTGACAGTTCAGGGCATCCCCATCACACCAAACCTTCAGTTTGCCCACCAGGAACAGAAGAAACGGCAAAGTCGGGAGTCAGGAGCACACAGCCCAGCCACACCTTCTGCCAAGTGAGTCAGGAGCACGGACACAGGCAGATGTGCCACTGCTCCTCACAGCCTGCCAGCCTTCTGCTGCCTACCTGTCACAGGCCTGGCCCACAGGGGACTGCTGATACTGTGGAGAGATGGAAGGAATTAACAGCAGACTTGCTCTGGGAAGAGCCAAAGAACTTCAGCATTGAAGGAGCCAGGATCCCTGGCCAGACCCTCCCACCCATGGGTGCTCAGTGGCTCTGCCACTGCCCGGGCAGGAAGCTCCGGGAGTAGGCAAGCCCAGGAAGCACAAGTTGAGCACATGCAGATGTACAGACTACATCTGTCCATGCCTGCATGGCCTGTCCATGTCTTCAGCACTCAGGGGCAGCCCTGCCTCTGCCCTGCCTGGGTGAGCCTTGCAGCTACCCTGCATGGCACCACAATGCCCATGCCCCATGCCACAGGAGGGTATCAGCAGCAGATAAGCAGGAGCACTGAGATAAGCAGGATAGTGCCACTTCTCTGGCACCATCACTCCCCTTAATTAAGGAACCTGTTTGACACCGTGGCTGCCCTGCATGGCCCTGCACAAGAGCCCAATGGCACCCATCCCTCTCTGCTCAAGCTGGAGCCACCTGTGCGTCTAACTGTGCCTGCATGCCAGCAGCACTCCTCTGTCAGGGTGCCACCTCACATGCCAGCAACTAGTCCCACATGTCCTACCTAGAGACCCAATGCACCTGCTCTCTAGCCAACTTTTTCCCTCTGTGTGCCACTGGCCTAAGCAGCAAGACCTCGGGCACAGCCCAGGGGCTGGGCAAGTCGGATGGGAACAGCCAGAGTGCTTCTAGGCAGTGTTCCCCTGTGCCAGCACAGCAGCCTCCCTGCCACTCACTGCCTGCCCCGGCTGCCTCCCGGCCACTTGAGCAAGCCCCAGGGAGGCAGAGCTCCATTCCCACGTTCCCACGCAGGGCTGTTGGCAAGGGTGGGAGCAGATAATGGCAGCCCACCTCGGGGTCTGCGGGGCAGGGAGCTGCGGGCAGGGTGGGCAGCAGCTGCAGATGGGGATCTGCGGGTGTTGTGCCAGCGAGCAGAGCTCCTGCGCCAGGGAGCCCTTTGCTGGAGGCTGTGTGGATTTTCAGTGCTCTGCCCTTCACCTCCGTGCGCCGCCTGCCGCATTCAGGGCTTATGTAAGTGCCCCCCCCGCCCCCAGCCCCAAGCAGCACCACTGCTCGGGGGATCTGGGAAAGGGCAGCTGGGGAGGCTGTGCTCACCCACCGCCTGCCCTCACCCCTGCGAGAGCAGCATCAGCTGCATGCCAGCTCTGCACCTCATCGGGTGTCCCTGCAGCCTGTTTCCCCCTAAACGGCACTGTTAGCTGGCAGGTCACCCTGTTCTAGCCACACGTCCTTACCCTGGCGGAGATGGCAGCAGTGGTGGGGCACTTCCATTTTGCACCAGAGCATCTTTACGTGGCCACCCAGTAAATCCCCCCAAGCTCAGAGAGGAGCAGAGTTGCCTTGGAATTACTGGAGCACAAAAAAGGGCTGTATGCAGATGGGAGTGTTTTGGTGTAGGCTCAGCTGGGCAGGGACTCCACAAGTGCAGAGCACCTCACCCATCGAGGAAAATCCGCAGGGAAAAATAACAAAAAGCCACAAGGGTGTCTCAAATCTGCACTGCACATGTGCCCACAAATCAGTGCTGGTCATTAAGGAAATGCCCCCCCCTGTGCCCGCCCTCCTGATCCACCCAGGGAGCACAGCAGGCTCAGAAATCAGGGCCTGACAGGCAGAATAAGAACACACAGCCCAGAAAATCACATTACTGAACCTAGCCTGCCCCAGCAGGGAGGCCTCACAGGGCTGTGCCTGCAGGCACCTTTCCAGGGCCTGTGGAGGGGGCTGCCAGTAATGCCAGATGAGGAGGGTGGTACAAACGGTAGGGAGAAGCAGTCACACCTACTGCCCCATCCAGGCACAGGGATGGCCTCGGGGCTGAGCTACCGCAGCTGGGGCTGGTCCTGCTCTGCATCCGATCCTCATCACCTCTACACATCAATGCCCTCCACCCCGTCATGCCCCATCAGGTCATGGCAGAAACACAGGAGCACAACACTGCTGTTATCCCTCAAACAGCTGCCCAAGTCTAAGCAGCAAAAGGCGTACTGAGGGACAGAATTGCAGCTGAGGCACTCGGAGGTCTCAGGCTCTCCTCTGCTCCACCACCACTGGAGCTGCCTTGGCACCTCGGTGCCTCAGCTGCCTCACTCTGCCTCCGGCTCTGGGAAAAAAAAAAAAAAAACATAATTCATATGAAATGTTCCTTACAACAGTGCTTCTCCTTCAGCAGAAATCTGTGACCTTTGCCCAGCGGCGGCATCCCAGGGCTGCAGTGACCCCAGCTTGGGATCCCTCAAAGCCACATTCCCCAGTGGGAGCTCAAGCATGCCTCAGACATGCTCTGCCTGGCATTGCTGCAAGGCAAACTGCCCAGTGCAGGTCTTCTGCTCAGCTTCCTCTGGGTACTAGGAGTTAAGAGAAAGCCAAATTATTAATGACTGTCATATCTTATTTGTATGACTACAAGCTACAGGCAGCTCCCAGTCTTTATGATAGTGCCCACAAGTCTCCACAGAGAGCCCTGTCACAGTTTTCCCTCTGCAGGAACACCACAGCCCTGCCAACAGTGGCTTATCAGCTGAGTTCACAAACCGAGAGCTCCTGCGGGGCTGTGGCCACAACCTGCCCTGAGCACTACTGCTCCACCAACTCCTGCAGCCAGGCAATTCCACGGCACCAGGCGGTGCAGCTCCGGAGCCTGCAGCTGCCCAGCTGGGCTGTGCACATCAGCCCCTGCAAAACCGAAGCTGAACTCACTGCCCACTCGGCGCCCTCAGAGCAGTCGCACACCCACTATAACCACCTTGCTCTGGCACACTGAGGAATCCCTTTGTACAAAACACAGCCAAAAATCAACCTACAGCTCCTCAGAGTTATGTTATGATGATATTCCTTTGGGGTTTTGGTTAATCCTCATCCATCATTCTTTTAATAGCTTTTAAAAGCCATGAAAAGCTGGAAAAGAAAGAACCCATAAGCTAAAATTGAATTAAAGTTCCAAGTACACATCCTTCACTTCAGCAAAACAGTGCTCCAGGACATGCACCTGTCTCCAGTGAGGAGTTCCATGGACCAGGACATGCAGGGTGGCTGCCAGGAGGATGCAGATCCCTTTGTACAAAGAGTGCCATGGAAAGGACAAGGGGTGCTGGGGACAGGTTACTGCTGGGGACACTCCCATTGGGCTCCAGCAAGAAATGTTTGCCATGAGAGCAGAGCCTGGAATCATCTCCCAGGGGAAGCAGTGGAGTGCCCTGCACTGGGCAGTTGAAGGCTCAGCTTGCCAGGGGCCTGGGGCAGCTCACTGCAACTGCACTGTCACCTGGAAAGGTTGGAGCAGATGAGCCTTGGGGTCCCTTCCAGCCTGGCAGTCTCTGAGGCTGTGGCTTACGAAGCATACAGTGGTGAGTTCCCTGAGCAAAGGGCAGGTGCACCCAGGTATGGAGACACAGCCAAGGCCAAGCAGCCTTACCCAGGAGAGCCTTAACCCTCAAATCCAGATCACCACACTTGACCATTTGTCATTCCACCTCTGTTTCTGTCCATTTCTGAAGATTTTTCCCCTCCATCTGCCCGTGCCCCTGCAGCACAGAATAAAGGCACCCAAGCAATGACAGTGATGTGATCCAAGGCTCTCTTGTGCTTGGATTGCTTTTCAATTACAAACACAACCACCGATGCAAGCCTGAAATCTTGAATGCCCTGGATTTCAAGCACCTCATTTGGGATGATTACAACAGCTCCATAGCACATCTTACACCCTCCTGTCACTGTTCCCTGCTCTGTGCTTGCTGCTGCAACTCCACATTGACACTCAGGATGGGAATTTAGCCTTCATTTAATCCTGACTGCCATGAGAACCCCAGCTCAGCCATCCTCCCTGGGGGGCTGCTGCATGCACCTTCCACCACTGCCTGCTGCCTCAACGGCTCTTAAGATCCCCCACGGTCTTTCAGGGCAGGCAAAATAAGCAGGAGCCCTGAGACAGGACATTTGGTTCAGGAAATCAATTCTGCTCACATTCGCAGTGTTGCTGCCTTCGCCACAGCAGCAAAGCCAAACGCATCCCACAGTGAAGATGGCTGCTGCCTCCCTGCAGCCCTGCACCGGGAGAAGCTGTGCCTGCCAACTGGACCAGGCAGATACAGCCCAAATGGGGATGCTCAGACAGCTGAGGAGCTGGAAGGATAAAGACACTGCAGGCATCCCAGGCTGCTCTGCCAGACTGCTGGTGGGGTGAGTGGAGGAAGCGATGCTGCTAGCAGTTAGGGATATTATTCATGTGCTCTGGAAAACAAACGCTCTAGCAGTGTTTCTATGGCCGTGCTGCCTTCCAGACGGCTCCCTCCTCAACAAGGAGACACTCTCCATGGAAACCTGGAGGGGCGGGATCCTCTGGAAGCCTCCCTCGCAGATGTACAGTCGGCACCTCAACAGCAGCCAGACTGCCGAAGGTCCACACCTTCCCTGAGAGGCAGCCAGGGAGATGCAGGCAGACAGCCTGCCCTTGTAGAGGACTCTTCTCTGAGGTCCAGCCTCCTGCCTCGTAGCACTTACACTGACCCGACCCCAGCCTCCTCACGCTGATGCTGCAGCTCTATGTCCCACGTGGTCCAGAGCCAGAACAGACCAGGACCTCAAACTGCCCATCTGGCACAGGTGAGTGATCTCCTCACAAGAGCAAGCAGCTGGGGTGTCCTGCTGCAGCCTTGGCCCCCCTGACCTGTGCAGCTCTGCTGACCACCTAACCCTGTTGCCTGGCGGTGCAGCTATGGCAGGTCACAGGGGCGCAGCCCCCATGCCCCAGCACAGACATGAGCAAGCAGCATGAGAAACTTCTGCCTGCCCTGTCCCAGGGCAAGTGAGTTCCAAACCTTTCCACCAGGGCCTCACCCTGGCCCACACCAGCCCCTGGTCCCACCCCGCTTGGCCTGCGATGCTGCTGAAACCCCAACAGGACCCTGGGTCCAGTCCTGTTTGACATCATCAACAACCTGCATGAGGGGATGGAGTGGACCCTCAGCAAGTTTGATGATGACACAAAACTGGGAGGAGTGGGACACCCCATCAGGCTGTGCTGCCACCCAGCATGACCTGCACAGGCAGCAAGGGCAAGTGGAGAATCCTGCACCTGGGCAAGAACAGCCTCCTGCATCAGTGCACGTGAGGGTTGACCTGCTGGGAAGCAGCTCTGTGGAAAAAGACCTGGGAGTGCTGGTGGATAACAGGATGACCATGAGCCAGCAATGTGCCCTCATGGCCAAGAAGACCAAGGACATCATGAAGAATGTGTCCAGCAGGCCCAGGGAGGTTGTCCTCCCCCTCTGCTCTGCCCTGGTGAGGCCTCATCTGGAGTACTGTACCCAGTTCTGGGCTCCCCAGCACAATGGGACAGGAAGCTGCTTGAGCAGCTATGNACCAGGTTGGATGAGGCCTTGAGTGACCTGTACTAGTGGGAGGTGTCCCTGCCTATGGCAGGGGGTTGGAACTGGATGATCTTTGAGGTCCCTTCTAACCTTATCATTCTGTGATTCTATGACTTGGGGCTGTTGAGCCTAGAGAAGACTGAAGGGGGATATTAGCAATGCTGATCAAGGGTGAGTGTCAGAAGGCTGGGTCCAGTCTCTCTTCAGTGGTGCCCGGTGACAGGATATGAGGTAATGGGCACAAACTTGAACATAGGAAGTTCCATCTAAACATGGAGGAACTTCTTGACTTTGAGGATGGTAGAGCATGGGAATCAGCTACCTGGAGAGGTGGTGGAGTCTCCACCTCTGAGGTCGTTAGAACCCTGCCCGGACGCCACCCTGTGCAACCTGCTGTAGGAGAACTTACTCTGGCACAGGGTGGGTTGCACTAAATGATCTCCAGAGGTCCCTTCCAAGCCCTGTCACTCTGTGGTTCTGTGGGAGCACAGAAGCTGCAGTGTTTCTGGACTGATGTGCTTGTGCCCCTGTGTCCCCACACCTCCTGAGGAGCACCTCTCTGCCAGCAGGTCTCAGCTTGCCTCCCTGAAAACAGATGCTCCAGTGTGGTTTGATCAGTGGCCTCTTCCAAAATAAAAGACACTGCCTCTCCACGACTTAGTGAACAGCTGCAAAGAGGTCACTTAGTGCCTACTGTCAATCCCTGGAACTCTCCTATTTTCATCATCAGGAAGAAAAATGGAAAATGGAGATTGCTATATGACTTAAGGAAAATCAACAAAGTCTTTGTAGTCATGGATTCTCTGCAACCAGGACTGCTGTCTCCTGCTATGCTTCCTCAGTCATCACCAGTGATAGTGAATAATCTTAAAGACTGCTTTTTCACTGTATCACTCTGTCCTCAGGATGTGCCACATTGCTTGTGGCCTGGATGACAATTCCATGGAGCAAAGTTGGTGGTTACATGGTCTGAACTGTGTCCAGCAGGTCCTGCTGGCCCACCCCATGGGTGCTAGCTCGAGGCTAATTAGAATATTTTAATGACACAAATTAGATCACTGGTTGTGAAAATAATGGTGAAGTCTTTGTCACTCATTGGTTTGCTGAGAGGGAGAAAAAGCCCAAATGTAAATAAGCTCTCTCACTTTGGCCTGTGGCCCTGGATCTGTTCACTTCTCCTCAGTCTGCTCTAATAGCTCCTCTAGTCCCAGCTAACACGTAATAACCTGAGCTGTGCTGCTTGGTCTGTGTCTCTGCTGGGAAGGCAGAGGGAAACAGAGGGGGATAGCTTCGAGCCCTTCTGGGCAGTTTCCCTTGCGTGGCGGGGAGTGTGGATTGCTGTGTTATTTCTAATTTGTCTATACTCGTAAATACACTGTGTCTGTCTGCTTGTAAATAGAGCTTCATCTCACTTCCAAGCCGCCTGAGCCACGCTGGTAAATTTCAGCAGTGAGAGGGGGAAAGTTCCCAACTCACAGCAGCAGATTCCACTTCCACCGGCAGCCTCAGGCTGCTCAGCGCTGTTGGAGCAACGCTCAGGATTTGTGCCCAGTCCAGAGCTGGTGCCCAGTAAGGGATGGCCACCAGCAGCTGGCAGCTACACTGAGAACGGATAAGCAGGGGTTCGGAAAGGTCTGCGCTGCCGCTGCTGCCGCCCTGTTGCTGCTGCCGCCCTGCCGCTGCTGCCCTGCCGCTGCTGCCATGCCACTGCTGCCCTGCCGCTGCTGCCCTGCCAGTGCTGCCCTGCCGCTGCGGCCAGGCCGGTGCTGCCCTGCTNAGTGCTGCCCTGCTGCTGCTGCCATGCCAGTGCTGCCCTGCGCTGCTGCCCTGCCGCTGCTGCCCTGCCAGTGCTGCCCTGCGCTGCTGCCCTGCCGCTGCTGCCCTGCGCTGCTGCCCTGCCAGTGCTGCCCTGCTGCTGCTGCCCTGCCAGTGCTGCGCTGCCACTGCTGCCCTGCTTTGCTGCGCGCAACCTGTGGGGCACCTCAGAGCACGTTTTCAAATCCGCAGCTCTTTGGAGGCCAGGCCGGGAACCGACAGGCTCCTGACAGGTTGGGGAGAGGGCTGAGAGATGACGGGCAGGGCTGCAAGTGCTTCGTCCAGAAAAGACAGCAGCGCTTCTGCCAGGAGGGTCAGAAGGGTCAAAGGGGAGTACGAACTGAACGTGAGCCAGCAGGTCCCTGCCGCGGAAACAGGCAGGCAGGGCAGGCTGTGCCAAGGGCCACCCTGCAAGGACAGGTGGAGTCATGACTCGGCTCTCCCTTCAGCTCACAAAGGCACAGTAAGTAATTACACAGCTCTCCGGAGAAACAGTTCATTCCCAAAAAGATCGAGACCAACTGAGAGGGGCCACAGGAGAGCAGGAGAACCACCAAAAGACTTTGGACGAAAGCCTGGAAGAATGGGTTAGAACATGCAAAGGATGCTGGGTAAGAATATGCAAAGTATGCTGGGTTAGAACACGCAAAGGATGCTGGGTTAGAACACAGAAAGGCTGCTGGGTTAGAACACGCAAAGGATGCTGGGTTAGAACACGCAAAGGATGCTGGGTAAGAACACGCAAAGGCTGCTGGGTTAGAACACGCAAAGGATGCTGGTTAAGAACACGCAAAGGATGCTGGGTTAGAACACGCAAAGGCTGCTGGGTTAGAACACGCAAAGGATGCTGGTTAAGAACACGCAAAGGATGCTGGGTTAGAACATGCAAAGGATGCTGGGTTAGAACATGCAAAGGCCACTCGATAAGAGGTCAGGGCGGTTTGACACCAAGGACGTGNNNGTGTTATAACAAGCGAAGGCTGATGGGTTAGAACACGCAAAGGATGCTGGGTGAGAACACGCAAAGGATGCTGGGTTAGAACACGCAAAGGATGCTGGGTAAGAACACGCAAAGGATGCTGGGTTAGAACACGCAAAGGATGCTGGGTTAGAACACGGAAAGGCTGTTGGGTTAGAACATGCAAAGGATGCTGGTTAAGAACACGCAAAGGATGCTGGGTTAGAACATGCAAAGGATGCTAGGTTAGAATATGCAAAGGATGCTGGGCTAGAACACGCAAAGGATGCTGGTTAAGAACACGCAAAGGATGCTGGTTAAGAACATGCAAAGGATGCTGGGTTAGAACATGCAAAGGCCACTCCAAAAGAGGTCAGGGCAGTCTGACACCAAGGTCGTGCCAGGCAGGAGACACATTCATATGAAATCAGGAGTCAGGCGCACACCAGGGAAGTTAAAGCACCCCAGGCTTATCTGCAAAAGGTGCTACATGACAGACCACTGCACCTAGTGTCCCCCTGGCATCCCCAGCCTCCCACACTTCTCATCAGTCCTGGCTGGCAGTTCTATCCCTGTCCTCATTTGTTCAGCATCTGTCACCATCTGGGCAAACTATACCCACCTTGGCCACAAAGCCTGTGGTATTTAGGACACTCTGACAGAAAACAATGCTCAGGAGGCTTCCTAGCACCGTGGGACCCATGGTATCTGCTCTCCACAGAAGCCTCCCCCAGACTCCGGTGCCCCCCACCTCACTCTCCTCCTAGAGACATCTCTGCAGTAGCCCCCATAGCTGGACCCCACAGTCACTCTGATGGGACAGAAGGAAAAGCAGTCACAGACCCCCAGCCTCGTTTGCTCCAGGTACAAGACACATCCCTGCAACTCGCCTTTCCTAACTTCTGCCCACCAATATCCAAACGAGCTGAACATCAGAAGTCTCTGAGACACTCCAGTGCACATCTCTGCCCTGAGGAGAGGATGAGACCATGGGAGAAGTGGCAGTTAAGTTCCTCACACTGCAAGAACACAGGTGGGACAGGAGCTCTCTGACAACTCTCAGATGTGTGCCAAGATCCACAAGAGCTCCCGTTCAGAGGACTGGTACTTAAAATCCCTAGAAACAGGCAATTCCAAGTGCCACTTCTGTGTGCTGCTCGTGGCTTTGTGCTGCTGCACAGCCTGCCACCTTTTGCTACATGGCCTTTGACATGCCCACGAAGGACCCAAGCCTGCCTTGGGAAGGGCACCAAGGACAAAGCAGACCTTGCCCACACTTCAGCATTTCCAGACATTTTGGGTGCTAAATGCCAGCACACTGTTTGATGCCTGGTTGTAGAAGGCTCACTACTCAGCAGGGGAGATGGTCTGGCTCGCTTCCAACTTGAGTTCAGCATCAAAAGCTCCAAAAATGCAGGTTTCTCAGTGTCACTGAGCTGAGACTGGCAGTGCTGCTGAAGGACAGGCAGTGAGCACTGCAGCACAGGTGTTGTTGGCATTGACACCAAGAGAGTGTGGCCTCCATAGAGGACCTGAGGACAACTTTGCTTCAAGGACTGGGCTAGAAGCTCACCTTGAGCTGCTCTAGATCTCAACTGACCCTTCCACGCAATGCTTCCCAGAGTTCTGATGGAAAACTGAGGCAGGGCCCTGTGTCAAAGCCAGCAGCTGCTGTGTGAGCAGGAGGGCAGATCCCTGGTTGTGAAGAGAGCAGTGTTAGCAGCCTCTTCCTTGGTGGGCTGCTGGGGTTCCACGTGGCTCAGGGATAGCTGCTGGAAGTAGTGCCACGGTTTGGTTAGAAATAATCTGGATTATCTCACATTACAGCTTCCTGATCCCAGCATGAAAAACCAGCAGCAGCCTTTTTCTCTTTCCATGTAGAAATGCTTCCCTGCAGGGGCAGAGGTTAATGAGAACCACTGTCTGAACAGCAAACAGTGTCCAGGTCTTGGCACAGATCTACACACTCTTGCTCCCCAGCCAGAACAACTGGCAGAAGAGGAAGCCTGGAAGATCAAAGAGCCCCGGGAGAGACTCCAGAAGCCCCTGCCATGAGGTCCACATCCCCCCAGCTCCAACAGCTGGATGTGGCATTGCTCGATCCCAGCCTGAAGCTGCCCTGTCCGGCCTGACAGGAACTAACACCATGGGGTGGTGCTTGGTGACGTTGCCTGAAGATGGTGTGAGGGGCTCTGGGGTGGTCGGTGCCCCCTGGCCCTGCCCGCACCGCGCTCGCTGCCAGCTGCGATCCCGGCAGCGGCAGGGGCGGCAGCCGGGAGCTGTCCCTTCAGCACCGCCCGCAGCGCTGAGGCTGGCCCGGGCGGCGCGGAGCTGCTGCTGCTGCAACACAGCCCTGTATGGCCTGGCCCCACTGCCCGGCACAGCCCTGCAACACAGTCCTGCATGGCCCTGCAGTGCACTGCAACACAGCCCTGCATGGCCTTGCCACACTGCCCGGCACAGATCTGCATCACAGCCTTGCATGGCCCTGCAGTGTCCTGCAATGCAGCCCTGCAGCACCACCCTGCAATGCAGCCCTGCGGCGCAGCCCTGCAGCACAGCACCGCCCTGCAATGCAGCTCTGCAGCGCAGCCCCGCAGCACAGCACTACCCTGCAATGCAGCCCTGAAGCACAGCACCACCCTGCAGTGCAGCCCTCCAAAAGGACTTGCAGCTGCAGCAAGTCGTTTGGCAGGTGAGATGAGCAGGGACTTGTGCGGAGCAACCTCTGCATTACCTGAGGGGTGCCCTCACTGCTTTTTGCAGCTTCCTGAGATGGAGAGTGAGGTGCTCAGCGTTTCACTCTGACATCCAGCGACAGGACACATGGGACCAGTTTAAAGCTGTGTCAAGGTGGGTTTAGTCTGGACATTAAGAGGCATTGCTTTACAAGAGGGTGGTCAAACACTGGCACAGGCTTCCTGGAGAGGTGGTTAATCCCCCTTGCCTGTCAACGTTTAAGAGGCATTTGAACAATGCCCTTAACAGTATCCTTTAACTTTTGGTCAGCCCTGACTTGCTTAGGCACTTGGGCTAAATTATCATTATAGGTCCTTTCCACTGAAATATAATACTCTAATTCTATTCTATTCTATTCTATTCTATTCTATTCTATTCTATGTCCTTTCCACTTAAGAGTCTATTCTATTCTATTCTAGTCTAGTCTATTCCATTCCATTCCATTCCATTTCTATTCTAATTCTATTCCATTCTAGTTCTATTCAATTCCATTCCAATTCTATTCTATTGTAATTCCATTCATCCCACCCCATTCCTATAGGAAACAGTGCTTCATACACAAAAGGCAGGCTTACTTCAGTGCTCTCTTTGTGCAGGCAGGTGACTGATAGTGCCGAAGTGCATCTGCAGAATCCTGGAATTTGCAGACATCTCTTCAGGAGTAATCTGACAGACAATCTGCTTTTGGTTAAGTCCTTGGCACCAGCACAGAGTTCATGCCAAGACAACTGCCTCACACTCCAACACATCACACATGAGCACCAGGCACCTACTTTAAGCAGATCTAAGCTCACTCAGAAATCTGAGATCAACACTCTGCAGGGAGCAACTGGAGTGCAAAACCCACCCAGCACAGAGCTGCGTATGCCAGCAGCATTGCCCTTGCATCCTTCTCCAGCTTCAGCTGCTCATTCTCATCCCCCTCACAACTGCCAGAGTAATGGCCCCTGTGCTTTCTCCCCCCAAAAAAACCTTGGAAACTACAAGAAATGGCCCCAGTTTCTAAGCTGACATGAATCATTATGACTGAATCATGTTAGGGAACAACTTTCCAAGCACAGAGGAACAAGGTTCTGAAACTCTAAGTCCAAACGCATGCACCTGTTGCACTTTAGCAGAGGCAGGGGTGAAGCTGCATAAGGAAAGCTTTCAGTACCCAAAGAGGGTGATGTGATGCAAGGACTCCCTCACATCTGAAATGCCCCAAACTAAGCAGTCTGAAACCCAGCTGCTGATGGATTGGCCTTTCTCAAAGCTCTCTCATGCCTCAGGCTCTCAAGTTCCTTTCTAGAACCCAGCCATCCAAAGGACATGGACCCCTCCATGGGCAATTTGCACAAGGCCCTGTCCTCCCACTCCACCAACTCCAAATGTCTCACACATGCTCCAAGGAAAGCCAGGAAAACACCAGTGGGTGCAGGCAGGCTGAGCACATCCACAGCAAATGCTCCTCATGGACTGGTGTGGCCCACACACGCTCCACAAGCCTAAGGAGGTGAGCTGGGCAGAGAGGAACCAGCTGCAGCTTAAAATACAAAGGCTTTCAAGTGAGGAAGATGCTGACAAATGGGTTCAAGAGCAAAGGGAACACCCAAGATAAGCTATCAATGTTTTGTTTGCTTTGACTCAAAGCAGGAAGCCAAAACCATGGTGCTGAAGGAAAATCCAGGCAGGTAACCCCAGCTGGCTGGAGCTGCTCCAGCACTGGAGGTGCTCTGGCCAGACATGGTGCAGATGCTGATGGCCTCAGTTACATCTGGTTGCCTGCTGTGACTTGTGTCTCTGAAACTTGCATCACCTCCTGCTAAGGGCCTGGTGTTTAACACTGACAGGTCTGGAGCAGGCCTGGTTTCTACTGAACAGTCCATTCCCACCTGTTAGCTTCCATCTTCCCCATGGCAGGTCAGAGACCCCTGTAGTGCTGCCCCAGGTACTGACCTGCAGAGACTTCCTGCAGATGCAAGTAGGGAAGGTGGACAACAAAACACAGTAGTGCTCTGGATGCAAAGTTACATCCAAAATAAGGTGTCAGTGTTTTATTCCCACTGTCTCAAAGGAGGAAGACAAAACCTACTTCATCACAGGCTGCAATCCAGACTGTGGCTGTAAGAGCTCCTGGTGTCAGTGGCAGAGCTGATGCAGGATTGTCTCCTTTACTGACATCTATTTCTGCCTGACATCACTACCCACCACTCCATGCCACCTGAGTAAAGGTTTGCAGGGCAGAACTGCAAACCAGGTAACAGAGATGGTCCCAGCTAAAGGCAACAAAACTTAGGACAAAGGACAAAGGTGAGGAAAGTAGTTGGAGACAAGCAGGAACTAACTGAAACACAACATAATTAATTACCTTTCTTCTGAAGAGATAAGGTGACAAGTTATTTGGCAGTCTGCAAGCACTTCCTGCACTGCCCATTGGCACTGTCTTGCACCAAGGGACATTAACCTAGCCACCAAGTCCACGGAGCAAGGTGGCTCTGCAGAGACAGGAAATGCCCGTGCAAGGCTGGGCACAGAGCCACCCCTCCGGGGTCACCACACAGGCAGCAGGGCTGTGCTCCCTCACGCTGCCAGAATGCCAAAGTTCTGCACTCCAGTGCCAAATTGTTTACTCACTACAAGGTCCTTGGTGGCAATGCTGAGGAAAGCTGTCCCAAGAGAGGTTTGAGCTAGCACCAGCCTCACTGCCCACATCACCTCCACCTTGTTACAGCAGTGCCTGCTCCCAGCTGAAACCCCAGGCAGGCTCTGTGCAGACTCATGGACCCAGACACTAGGATGTGGGGCTGTGCCACCCCATGTCCCATGGTTCCACATGGCTAGGAGACTCCCAGGCCCCATGCTGCACTGAGCAGATGAACCCCAGCCCATCATCCTGCTCAGAGAGGTAAGTGCCCCGGCACATCCAACCTGGCACAAGCTCCTGAGTGGTTAGTGCCCTGACCAAAGCCCAGGGGTGATCTGACTGTCCTGCAAGTGTTGAGACAGGTGGGGCAAACAGTGCTGTCTCTGCCCAGCAAGGCACACCCACAGGCTGACCGTCCTGGCATCATGTGCTGGTGGTCCCTTCCTGATGCCATCAGCAGTGACCCACCACTCCACAACACTGCAGCTTGTCCCCCAAAGAGCAGGGCACTGCCCAGTGCCCAGCTCTGCCGTGTGCCTCTCCTCACAATACTGCAATCTTCGTCTGCCACTGAGGGCTGCCCTCTGCAAAGCTCTAGAGCTGGAAGACCCAGAAAGGTCTGGACGGGGCCAGGGGAAGGGCAGTTGTGACCACTGGTAGCAATGCATGGAGGGCAGAGTGTGGGCCAGTGCCAGTTGCACCTGCTAACACTGCAATGTCTCTTCCCTCTGCTCCCACCAGCAAGGGGGACTCACCGGAAACTCGGAGGAAGGGAAGATCTGAAGGTGGGGATGGGAAAAGTGATTGCCGCTGAAGTGCCACCGATTCCCCTGTCCACAGCAGCTCTCCCTGCTGCCTAGCTTGAGAGGTGCTGGTGGCAGGGAGCAACAGCTCCCTCTCTCCTCCAGCTGTGCCATGTCCTTGCCCCCACAGACCAGCCCCAGGGTAGCAGCTCTCGGCAGGGTTGCTGCTGGCAGCTGGGGCTGCAGACCCAGAGCCAAGATGACACAGCGTCAGGCAGCCACGTCCTGCAGCAGCCACTGTTCCTCCGAGGTGACGTCAGCCTCCGCAAGAGCTGGCAGGCAGGACCTGCTGTGCATGCTCCCAGACGCTGCCTGTCTCCA
This sequence comes from Ramphastos sulfuratus, assembly GCA_013399055.1. Taxonomy (NCBI): domain Eukaryota; kingdom Metazoa; phylum Chordata; class Aves; order Piciformes; family Ramphastidae; genus Ramphastos; species Ramphastos sulfuratus. The sequence continues at coordinate 82,320 of WBNM01038998.1, read as the reverse complement.
GCAGCTGCTGGGGCCTCTGCTCCTCACCGCTATGCCTTACCCACAAACTGAACTTCACACTTGTGCGCTTCAGAACAAGGCACAGGTTGATGGAGGAGCCACCCTCCCCCTCCACATCTGTCCTTGCTCCACCCCACTGCCAGTGCTGCCACTGAGAATAATGGCTGACAGCCGTGGAGGAGCTCCTGAGCAGAGCCACCAACCCTGCCCAGGCAGCATCAGCTCGTGGCAGAGCTGCCACAGTGCTGGCAGTGCCTCCCACACCTGGGGCAGCACAGGGAGCCCCAAGGCCCCTGGCATAATGATAGAATCATAGAATCATAGAATGGTAAGGTTGAAAGCGACCTCAAAGCTCAGCCAGTTCCAACCCCCTGCCATAGGCAGGGACACCTCCCACTAGCACAGGTCACTCAAGGCCTCGTCCAACCTGGCCTTGAACACCTCTGGGGAGGGAGCAGCCACAACCTCCCTGGGCAACCTGTGCCAGTGTCTCACCACCCTCACTGCAAACAACTTCCTCCTAACATCCAGTTTCAATCTCCCCTCTGCCACTTCAAACCCATTGCCCCTTGTCCTGACATTGCAAGACATTGTCAATAGTCCCTCCCCAGCCTTCCTGGAGCCCCCTTCAGATACTGGAAGGCCACTCCAAGGTCTCCTGGAAGCCTTCTCTTCTCCAGGCTGCAACTCTCTCAGCCTGTCCTCAGAGGAGAGCTGCTGCAGCCCTCTGAGCATCTTCATGGCCTCCTCTGGACCTGCTCCAACAGTTCAATGTCCTTCCTGTGCTGGGATGACCCACAGAAGCTGCTGGCACAGCGCAGCCTCCAAACCCACCCATCTGCAGCTGGGTGTGATAAAAGCCCAGCCCAGAGTTACTGCTTTCCCCAGAAACCCTCCAGGCCTTCCCAAGGATTCTGCAAGCGCACAGATCTGCCCATGTGCTCCAGGCAGCAACCTCGACAATCCATAATGGTTCCAGGGTCAGAGGGCAGCATGGGCAGAGGCCACAGGTACAGCCTGGGCAGATGCAGTGTCAGTCACCTTGGAAGGACCTCCAGCAGTTAGATGGCCCAGCCAAGGCCCACGGCAGCCTCTACTCAGCTAAGACAAGCAGCTTCCTCAAGCAAGGAAGCCTGCCCTCACGGGAAGCAAAGCTGGCAGAAGCCCATGGCCACTCCCTGAGCTGAAGGGTCAGCCTGCAGCCAGGCCAGCTCCACAGAGTCTGAGTCTACCTTACACAGCCAGACTGGAGGCCAAGCAAGCCAGCAGCTAGGAAGTAAGCCAGTTCAAATTTAATCCAAAATGTATTTTCTGTTTTACCTTGCAGCTTTTCCCTCCCATGTTTTCCATCTTGAAGCACAAAAAAAGCAGGAAGACCACAACATCTGGCAAAAGACCCATTCATGTTTAACTGCTCCTTAGGAAATAAGCTGAAGCAGAGCAAATCAGGCAGTCTGGAGATGCTATCTTTCCAGAGGGAGCAGGCTGGGATGAAGCAGGACACAGAGGCAGGCTGTGAGTACCAGCACGGCCCAGGAAAGCAAATCCCCAACCAAAGAGGCTCCTATGCTTCCTGCTGCTTCTCAGAGGTCCGTGAGCACAGGTCTGCCTCAACAGATGCCCCCTTTGAAGCACTGCTCCCAGCAGACTCGGGAGCAGGTTTTGGTTACAAAGAGCAGGTAAGCAGGTAAGGTCATAAGCATCAAAGTACAGCAGCTCCCCACCCAAGGCTGCAACCTCAGATCCTCAATCAAGAAAGCCCAGCAGGGACAGTGACAAAAATGGCAACAAGAGAGAAACAAGAGACCACTTCTGCCCTGGAGCACAGGATCTGTCCCCTTACAGCTGCCAGCCAAGGGCAGTAGCAAGGATGCCATTGTGCTGAGTGGATACTTCCCTCAGCCCTCCTGGAAGTCATGAAGATGTAAAGCAGCATCCTCTCTTCAGCCTTGCCTGGCCTTGTCCTGCTGCCCACCACCCAAAGACCACTAGATGCCCAGGTCATCCTTGCATCCTCCTCCCTGAGTCTGCTTCTCCCACGAGAAGCAAATTTCTCACAAGCTGAGCCTCACATCACCCTGCTGCCCTTGTATGTTTCTGGACTGCTCAAGAAGCTGAGGGACATCCCTTCTGGTGTCCCATGTATGCCAAGGCACAGCTGAACTGGGCCACCACTGGCAGCAAGATACAGTCTTTTCTCATCCGCATGTGAAACCAGGAAGAGAAGCAGGACTGATGCTTCCTACTGTGCACAGAACAGGCAGAGCCAGGGGGCTGGAGGTGGAGATCCAGATCAGCTCCTCAGTGACCCCACAGTGCCCACCACATGCACGGAGTACCAGGGAACTGGGACAACACCAGAGATGAGGTGCTCTGGCTCTGCTGCCAGCATGCTGGGTGCTGTGCCCACAGCAGCAGAGGAAGATGAGGTGCCAGGTAGCACAGGAGGATATGGGCACCCTTTTCAAACCAGCCACAGCAGCAATTGTTTGGCAGAGCAAACTTCATTGCAAGTCTCCAGCAAGGGTCCTGTGATGCCAAGGATCAATGCCTGGCACAGATCCCACCTCTCCCACCAGCTACAGCTCCTTCAGGTGGGAAGAGCCTTGCACGCTCTTGGCAAGGAAGTGGGACTGAGCAGGCGTCTGTCATCCTGTGCCAAGCAAAGTAACACTGAGCCTCCTCACTACAGCCCAGGGCTCCTGCCTGGCACCACCCTCTCTTGTAGGCACTTTAGGAAAGTGACAGCCCAGACCAAGGGTCCACCTTGCCCTGTGTACTTTCTTCCCAGCAGCAATTTGCAGCTCAGCAGCTGCCGAGGTCAGAGGTGGACCTTGGTGTATTTATTGGCTCGGGGGCAACCTCTGGTTCTTCTTGAATTCGTTCTGTTTCTCCTGGAACCAATACAAGGTTTCACCATTCACAATGGTTCTGCACAAGTTCTGAGGACTTGTGCAGTTTGGCAGCATGTCTGTGACAGGCAATGACCCTTCTCCTGTGTGGCTTCTTTTTGGTGTGACCTTGTAGCACCAGCTTCCTGCTGCCTTCTTTTTGGTGTGACCTTGTAGTTGCACGGCAAGAAAGAGTGGCATTTAACCTCCACCCCTTCCTTGCTGGTATCCTGCAGATGTACCTCACCCATCTGCTGTTGTTTCTTTTCCAGTCTGAAGAACCCTGCCTTATTTAGACATCTTTTGCAGGGAGGCCATCAGACCTCTGACCATTCTGCTGCAGCTTCCAGTCATGCGACTCCACACACACACACACACACACACACACATATATACACACCCCCCTACACCCCTCTCCTGAGCTCCCTGAGGCAGCTCTAGAGACAGAGATACAGATCAGCCTCTGCCTTTTCTTCCTGCTTCCCTGTCCCATGAGTTCTCAGTTTGCTCAGTGATGCCTAGAGTCATGTAAGAGCAGAAGAAAGATGTGAAAACAGAGTCTCGCAGACTCACCTCCACAGCTCTGGCAGTACTGGGTGCTGCCAGCAGGAGATGGGCATGGCCATCTCCACGGGACATGGTGTCCAGACACTTGTGCCACCCTGCAGACCCAGGCTGCTTCTCCAGCTCCTCTAGAGCAGCAGCTAATGAATGCCTGATGAAGGCAAAGTCCCTGAAGCTCCTGACTACCAGGCTAAAAGGTGTTCTCAGCAGTCCCCTCTGCAAGCCCATCTCAGAAGCCTTCCTGACCAGCCTCTACCAACCATCCTCACCCTCACCTCGGAGAGCAGCCCAGACCCAGACCCAAATAAGACTTTCACACAGTGGAGGCCCCGCAATACATTCTGCAACCTTTCCCAGACTTTGCCACCTGCTCTGCTGGGCATGGTCAGAGCATCTAGCCACCAGGCAAAGCTTCAGCTCTGCTTGCCAGGCACCTTGTAGGATGTGCTCACACTGAGATGCAGTTTGAAAATAACAGATGTTGCACTGCTGTTCTGCATTTTGCAGTGTCAGGAACAAGGCTTTTATCACAACAATCCCCTGAGCTCCTTGCCAAGGCAGCCTCAGCCCAAACAGCACTCTTGGGCACAAAGGCTTGCTCTCAGACAGCCCCGTCCCACGTCACGTGCCTGCCCTGTTGCCGGACAGCAACGTGGCAAAGGGAGTACATGGCAAGGGCAGAACTTCCACACCCAGCTGCGAGACTAGGCAGGACCAGAGGCTTCATCACCGACCGCAACACCGCACTGCCCCGAGCCCATGCAAGCCTCCAAGCCAACGGCAGGCACCCTGCTGAACAGGGCAGCTTTCAGGAGCTGCGCGTAGCAGGCACGACCTGGCAGCTGCAGTCGATCCATTGCTTCTGCTCCATCCCTGTTTCCCCTTAGGTAGGTCCTCTCCGGGGTGCGAGTGCCATGAGTTCAAACTGCCAGCCCTGGCAGTCGCAGGACCTTTTATTCATTCCCTTCACACCCATTGCAGAATGCTGCCGAGGCCAGCAGCACACTGCACTGGCCACAGCTTGCTCCCTGTCCCCAGCTCTAGGGAGCATCACATTAGGAGACCATTAGGAGCATTCAGTCCACCTGTAGCACCACTCCATCCTGCCACAGTCCTCCAATCTAGCTTTCCTTGAGCACAATGGTACCAGGTCCCACCCTGCCTCCTGCCAGTGAGAGACCCATCGGGCAGCTGCCACCTCCTCTCCTGCATGCCAACCCAAGACTGGTACACACCTCAACTGTGGCTGCAGGCACAAATACCAGACCCTGATCAAGCATCTTCTGAAATGCTGTCAGTGACAGCCAACAACCAGAGACCACCAGGGTAGGAATCTGCCTGGGATCCCACACGGACCAAATAACTGTCCAATCCCATTGGCACCGGAAGCTCTAAGGACGGAGCCAAGCTGCCCCACACCTCTGCCTTTAGTGCATCACCCCAGGACAGCAGATACTGAGCCCTTCCACACTCTGCTGCCAGATTTCACAGCTTCCTTTGTGGGTCCTCCACAGATCACCCCCACCAGTCCCTTCCACTCTCTTCCTGTTACTGGCATCGCATGGACACCTCACTGCTCTGTCCAACACCACAATTGCTCCTGGATAGCCAAGAGGAGTTCCCTTCTCCATCTGCTGTGCCTCAGGAGGAGCTGGGTAAGTTGATGCTGCTTAGGAATGGATCAGATGGAGCTTAGAGACTCAATGGCCTCAAAGTCCCTTCTATACCTGCTACTGTCCTAAAAATCCTCCTCCCTTGACACAAAGCAAGGCCAATGTGGACCTGCCAGAGGATTTTGAGTCACTATCTTCTTGCTCTTGCTTGTGGACTCAGTGTGCCCCTGCTCAGGCAGGCAGCTGCTCTTGTGTTAGACCTGAGCACTCAGAGCAGACCTCAGAGACCCAAGAGGGATGCAGCCACCACAGCTGAAGCTGAGCACCACAGTGCTCTGCCAATTCCCACACTGTCTTCTGAAGCCTTGGCAGGTCTCTGCCCACGGGCGAGGCCCTGGCAGCCTGCACAACAGCTCCACTTGTCACTCTGAGGCTCTGCCTGCCCTGACCACCCTGTTCTCAAGCACCTTCGTGCCAGCCCTTTGGGAGAAGAGCCTCTACATGGGGTCTGGGAAAGAGACAGATTCATAGGTAAGGTGCTGGGCAACGTCCTTAGCACGGGCACAACTTTTCCCTCCAACACCACCACCCTAGGTGCACCTCGTGTGTTGAATATGGACATTTGGAGGCTGTGCAAGGCAGCAGCACACAGACCCTGCCAAGATGGGCACTGCAACTCCATTTCCTCAGCAGATGACTGCAGAGGGCCCACATGCCCAGGTCCAAGGGCTGCCCTGCATCTCAAAGGCTTTCATACAATGGTGCTCCAGAGGTTGAGAGCTGCATGTTTGCAGGTGTCCAACCAAACTCCACATCTTGACTGCACAAGTAACCATGGCAACTGCACATGCAAGTGACAAAGCCTTGAGCTGGGCTAACTGCAAATGCAAATAAACCAAACACATGCACGGTGCTGGGATGTGACCTCTGGATGTCAGCCTTCCCCACGCTGCAGACACCAGCTGTGCCGCTGGCACCTGCGGTGTCCAGACCAGGGGGAGGTCTGCCCCCACAGGGACTTCAGGGCACCTAGCCCTGCGCCAGGGGTTGGCATGGGTGCTCTGGAGCAGAGCAGGGAGCAGAGACAACACACGTGTTTCCCAGCGCGGGAGTGACCCCTGCCTTGGCAGCATGCAGTTCCCTCGCTAAGGACATCTCCACCCGGCTGGGAGACTCCACAGAGCACCTTGGTTTCCAGAGGAGGGGTGGTTCCTCCAGGCTGACATGAAGCATGGCAGCACAGGAGCTCATGGGAAGCTGCCTGTCACATCTCCCCCTGAACCATGTGCCCAACCAAGAGGGCACCTCCAGTCCCTCTGCCACTGCCTGGGGTGAAGTTGGCAGCAGCACTGGATGAGGCAGATTCAAAGGGTGCAGGGAAGAGCCCAGCTTCACCAGGACTTCGTGCCTGAGCCACCTCCCCAGGGGAGGTCTATAGCCTTGGTAAGGGCTGCCATCGGAGGCACCAGAAGATGTCACCATTTGCAAGGCTTTGGTCCAGAGACTGGCTGGCAAAAGGTCTCATGTGGGTCATTACTTCTACTTTCCCTCACTGCTGCCAGCATACGGTCACTTGGCACTGACCATCACCCACCACACCTGCCCTGCTCTGTGGCTTCGACCGTGACTGAGACGGTCATCAGGGGATCATCATCAGGGGATGATGCCAGCTCCAGCCACAGCGTGCACTGGTGGAGTCGCAGCAAGCCCTGTGCCGTGCATCCGATCCACTGCTCTGCTCAGGGCTACACACGGCCAGTGCCACGCAGCTCCTGCTAGGTACCAGGCCCCCGAACCCCTCGATGGGCAGGGGATGGCCCTTTAGCTACGGGCACCTCACGGCTGATGCCACCCCCAAGCTATGTCAGGCAGACGGAGACAAGGGCATCACCCTCCTGCCCTTCACCCGGGGATGCCCAAACGAGCGGCACGGCGCTGGGCGGCACCGGGCACGTCCCTGCACTTCAAGCGACCGGCGCCATCTGCACCCCCAGCACCCCGACTCGGGCAGGGCCCACAGCTCTGGGGCGGGAGCATCCGAGCCGGCGGAAAATCCGCTCCCCGCGCTGGGCCCGGCGGTCCGGGCGGCACCGAGCGGTCCGGAGCCGGGGCGGGCGCAGGCCGGGGCCGCGCAGCTGAGGCGGGAGCACAATCCCCCTTTCAGCGCGTCGCCATGGCAACCCGCCGGCTCGCCGCGGCCGCTCATCCGGCCCCGTTAGCCCTCCCCGCTGNAGCTCCGCTCGGTCCGGCCCGACCCCGCACCGGGAGCGCGCGGCGCGTGCACGGCGGAGGCGGGCGAGGGAGGGGCCGTGCCGCAGCACCCCTTCGCTGCCGCCGCCGGTGCTAGTGCGCGTACGGCACCCGTGGGCTCCGCCGCCGCACCGCTCGGCCCCGGGAGCGCACGCCCCGGTACCACCGAGAGGGCGTCGCAGCCGCCGGGCACCGCACGGTCCGGGACCGCGCTCGCTGCGCACCCGCACTGACCGCACCTGCACCCCTGGAGCCCTGCCCTGCGCACGGCACCGGCGTTACCCAGCTACCGGCTCTGGGCACCTCGCACCGCCGCAGCAAACGACCCTGCCTGACCGGGCATCCTCGCATCGCCCCAATCGTCCTCTGCTATCCTGGGCGCCTTGCATCACGGCGGGCAATGCCCCGGGCACCTGGCACAATCCTGCGTACCCAGAACCCTTTCCCACTGCCCCCTCTACCTGCCCCAGCTGCTCTGCACAGACGCTCTCCGCCCCACTACAAAGCTCTGGGCTGCGTTGCCTTGGCACATCCCCCAGCAGCTGGAGCATTCCCTGTCCTCCAGTCCTGGCATCTTTCCCAATTGCCAGGGGAGCATCTCCCACTGCTCCGCAGTGCCCAGCTGGTCCGGTATGGGATGCCCCATCCCAGCCTCAGCCCCCTGCCAAGCACTGAGCTGTGGGCTTAGCAGCTGCAGCCCCGCAGGCCTCAGCAGCACCGTGCAGCAAGGCCCAGCACCTGCTCTTCCCCTTTCCTCTTGGCATGACCCTTCCCAGAGCAGGGATTCTGCCCCTCCCACACTTGGCCTCCTTGCAAGAAGCCACTTCCCCTTCAGCCTGCTCCTTCCCGTGCTAGGACTGCCTCTGTGCTTCAGTGCTGCCTGACGGGCTTACAGGAATCATTTGGAACAGGGCATGAATTTGGGTCCTGCTGGATGGGTCTTGTCACTTGCCATAGCCAGGGCAGTGTCGGCGCTGCTGCCTGATCAAAGAGGAGGACGTGCAACTGCAGCCACTTCCATGCTCTCTGAGGGGGGTGCGGGAAGCTGGGCTTTGGCTCCTTGGTGCTGCCAGAGCTGCAGCACAGCCCCTGCTCGGGCTCTGCAGCAGGGCCGGGTTCAGGCTGCGTCTGTGGCAGCAGATAAAGGGCAGGCATTTAGTGTTGCTACCCTGCATGCAACTGGCATGTGCACTGAACCGGCAAACGTGCAGCTGCAGGGACATTCCCCCACCATGACACCATTTGGGCTTCACCTGCCCCAGTGCCTCTGGGTGGCACTGCAGAGTAGGTCAGAGTGTCCCTGTCCTTCCTGCCTCACTCCCTCTCCCTTGCCAGCCCCGCGCTGGTGGCTGCAAGCCTGACCAGTTTTGTTGCTGGCCCATTGTACTAAGGGTATGCCCTTGAGCAGATGGCATGGTACAGCATCCCATGGGATGGATGTACAACCCTGCCCTGTGCCCACCAGGGCTCATCAGCCCTGAGAAGTATCTTGTGAGGGCCATGGGACCACCCCTGGGCTGCCCACAGCAAGTAGGGCTCCAGGCACAGCTCCTTGCATCCCACTGCTCAGCAAAACCACCCCAGGCTGGCCAGAGTGGGGAGCACCCAGTGCTGGCAGAGCTCTTCCACTCCCAGCTTCAGCTGCTAGCTCCGAAGGTGCCTGATGAGCCAGGGCAGGGCTCATGAGGTGAGCCTGTGCCAGGCTGCTGGGTGTGAATGAAATTCAATGTGTATAAAGCCTTGCACCTGGGCAAGAGTGACTTCCGGCACCAGCACAAGCAAGACCTGCTGGAAAAACAGCTCTGTGGAGAAAGACCTTGGAGAGCTGGCAGAGAGGAAGCTGGCCAGGAGAAAGCAATGCGTCCTTGTAGGCAAGAGGGCCAAGGGTACCTTGGGATGCATTAAGAAGAGTGTGGAAAGGCAATTCTTCTGCTGCTCTACTCTGCCCTAGCAAGGCCTCATCTGGAGTACTGTGCCCAGTTCTGGGCTCTCCAGTTCAAGAGAGACACAGATCTGGTGGAGAGAGTCCAGTAGAGGCTACAAGGACAGTGAAGGGACTGGCATATCTCTGTTATGCAAGACTGAGAGCCCTGGGGCTGTTCAGGCTGGACAGCAGAAGGCTGAGAGGGGATCTGAGCATTATATACACAAATATTTGAAGGGTGAGAGTCAAGAAGGGGCCAGGCTCTGTAGCCTGCAGATGAGGGGCAATGGATGCAAGCTGGAACCAGGAGGTTCCACCTCAACATCAGGAAAAGCTTCCTTGCTGTGTGTTTGAGGCCTGGAGCAGGCTGCCCAGACAGAATGTGGAGTCTGCTCTGCAGACTTAAAACTCACCTGGATGTATTCCTGTGTGACCTGCCCTGGGTGACCCTGCTCTGGCAGGGGGAGTGGACTTGATCATCAGAAGTCCCTCCCAGCCCCTAACGTTCTGTGATTTTGTGACAGGGCAGGATCTGCTTCTGCCCATCAGGCTTCTCTGCGTGTGCTGGGCACGGACAGAGCAGTGTCTGCTGCTCACACCACCTGTGGACACTGCCCCAGACACCACTCGGGGCTGGCCCTCAGCCCCACGGAGCTCAGCATCAAACACCCGCACGCTGGGCTGGTGGCCACAGCAGGGCAGCTGCATGGTCAGCAACTGGTCAGCATGTAACAACCCCCCCCAGGGTGCCTCTGGCTCTGTCACAAGCAGCATTCAGCCACAGCTCAGAAAGGGAGCAGAAGGGCTGGAAGCAGTCAAACCTGGCCAACCTGCCACGGCTCAGTACTGAGGGGCAGCACAGCAGCACTGCCTGAAACCAGGATGGGCAGAGCACAGGTCCCTAAACGTGCCCTGTGCCCTAAGCAGGTGTTGCCCTGAGCCCCTATGTCCCCCAGCAGCCTCCTGCACCTGCTGGAAACCTCTGGAAAGTTAGTGGGTCCTGTAGGACCTTGGACACTGCAGCCCCGGGTTTGTCACCATGACAGAGCTCTGGAGTCCTGCTTGTCCCATGGAGACTTGGACTGACAAGCAGCTGGCACAGCTGGGGGCCTTTGGCAGCAGCCCCTGTGCTGGGCTATGTGATAAAGCAGGGAACTGTGGCAGCAGGCATCTGGGTCCAGGACAGCAGAAGTCTTCCCCTTTTCCCCAGGGAGAAAAGTGACTCCCTGGGGGGTGCTGTCACCAGAGCACAGGGGCCTGAAGTGGCACAAAGCAGGAGGCCACCACCTGACTCTGTGCTGTCCTGTGGCAGCACCCCAGCCCTGCCATAGCAGCCTGCTCTGGCGCTGGCTGCTGCAGAGAGCCACCCTCCTCTCATCTCTTGCACACCAATGCAGAAGGCAGCACCCAAGATCCTGCTTGGCACAGGCTCTGCTGCCTCCCAGGGCTGGAAGAGTGAGCCACTGGCTACAGCCACACATGCCAGGGAGGGAAACTTGTTCTACCCAGAGGCAGTGCACAGCTGCCCCAGGCTCTGCTCCACTCACCTTGGGGCACTCCCTGCGCACACCCCAGGCGGGATGGAGGTAGCACAGCCCTCCCCCTGCCCCAGCCATGGGCTCCTCAAAGCAGAGGCCAGCTGGCACAGCCATGGGCACGAACAGCACCTCCACCTCTGGGGTCACCCAGCACAAGGCTGCAGGGAAGCAGAGCCCCTGGCACAGGCCTTCTACGGGGCACATGAGACCTAAGAGCTAGCTCAAGGCTATTCTCCAACCTGATCCTCACAGAAGGGGACAAGCAGGGACACACAAAAGAAGCAGCGCACACATCTGTCCTCATTAATGAGCCCTGGCCAGAAGCACCTTGCAACCCAGTTGCAGCATGGCAGGAGCCTGGCACAGGTGCAGTGCAGTGTGGGGATAAACAGAGCAGAGGGTGAGTGTGGTGCCAAGCAGCTGCTGTCCTGCTGAGAGCAGCCACTCACCTGCTCCTGAGGAGGAAAGGACTCAGTTCTTGGGGCAGCAGAGGGCCAGCAGCCAACAAATGGGGCACTGCCACTCCTCACGGTAGCCTGAGCATAGCTGAAGACTAAAGTCTTATCATTGCTCCTTCCTCTCCACTCCCTGAGCTTGCCTTGCCACAGCCTATCCTCTCCCCCATCCCAAACTGTTCATTTCCCCTAGTTTAAGATCAACCAACCTTCCCTAAGTCCTTGTGATTCTCACCCTGTCCCATATGGACAGGACAGAAGGAAGATATCGGCCAAGAAAAGCTATGGAAGGGACCACAGGTCAAGGAAATTGCTGGGGAAGAGTCAAGGAGAGCAGAAAAGTGCTGGTGCTGGAGGGATCCAGGTTCACTAAAGAGCAGGAATGAAGAGTACCAAGTTAAAGGAGCCTGCTCCAGGGATGAGAGCATGTGAGCCAGTGGAGAGTTGAGAATGCAGCATGTCAGCCACCCAGAGAAAGCACTGGGGCTTGGCAGGAAGCGGGCAGCAGAGGAGCCTTGGCACTTACCAACAGCATCAGGGTTGGGAGGGCACTCCTAGGTTGCAGAGGCAGCAGCTTGAGCAGCTGTGTGCTTGCTGTGGCTGGGGAACTGAGCTGGGCTTGTCAGGGCTGCCCTGCAGCATCACTCCCTCTGCTCTGTACCTCTGCCCTGCTGCAGCACGTCACAGAGCGCTAGAGAAGCTCTTAACAACACATGAAGCCCACCAGGCTTGCACAAAGCCCAGCTCATGCCCCGAGCAGGGAAGGGCCTTTCCTTCCAAACCAGTTCAGCTGCTCACAAAAGCTACTGACGGACAGCCCAGGAGCAGAGGTGGTGCTGGGCTGTACCAGGAGGAGTGCTGAGGAGGCAGGGCAGGCTCTGAACACACACTGCTTTTGCAAAGTAAGCTCTCTGTATTCATCCAAGAATGTGCAGCACGGGGTTCATCTGGTATAAATAAAGTACAAAATTTTACATTGTCTTAATCGTTATTTTAACAAAAATACTAAAAACTGAGTAAAAACTGAAACCAAAATGGGAAGAGAGACTATTGGCCACAAGGGAGCTCCAGGAACAGCTGTAGAAATTGGAGAGTAAAAACACTTTTTCTGTACAATAAAAACCATCCTCCTGGCATCTCCCTGTGAGATGGGCAGCAGCAGCACTGGGGGCACGGGCTCAAGGACAGGGGCTGGGGGCACTCCCAGTTTGTGAGTCAGGCTGAAGAGGCTGCGTCCAGTCCACAGCGACATCTCCCTCACGGACCAGGCTGGAGACCACCGGTCAGTAGCGTCCAAAGGGGTTGTTGTTCTGCTGTGTCTGTGTGTCTGTGGAGGCCAAGACAGAGTGAGACAGTCATAGAGTCTGCTTCAGGAAGGAGCTCCCTCTCCCCACCATCACAGCACAGCATAAGGAGCATGCCACAGGCTGAAGGAATATAAATGCAACCTTTACGGCACTCTCTGCTGTGCATTTGTCTGAGCCTTGAGGCAGCAACACAGTCAGGACCCCATACATTGAGAAGAGACAGCTACATGCCAGTCCCCGTCTTGCAGCTCCAGAAGAGATCATTTCATCCCTTTTGGTGAAACTGGTGCACTGAAACAAAGCCCTGAAAGGTGGCAGCTGGCTGGGAGGCTGAGTTTATGATTTTGAAAGAAAAAAATCATCCCTGTAAGACTGCAAAACATCTGCAGCACAGGGCTGTGACAGCTAGCACCAGTCAGTCTGAGGCACACCCAAAAAACACAGATAGGGAAGGGTTCACAGACAACTGTCCTGGCTCCCTGTTGGTGTCTTGGTACAAGTGAAGAACGTACCCAAAGGACTTCTACATGGCACAAAAAGGGCAGGTAACACGATAAGGTCAGAGACAAGGAGGTCATGAACCTCCAAACCACTGGCACTGATGCTTTGTGCTGCACGGTGCCCACAGCAGCTCTGGCTAATGTCCAGTTAATGAACTGCTGCAGCTTTCTTCCTGAACTCCCACGGAGAGTGCAGCATAACCTGCTGGACCTGCTCTCCTCCTGAGCTCTGACCGACAGTAACACATTCAGGGCTATCATGGAGCCTCCTAACACAACCTCTCCCAGGCCCAAAGAATGCTCATCCCCCTCCTGCAGACTGCTCCTGCTCTTTCCACTCCATCCCAGGCTCTACAAATAAGAACTCCAGATGGCTCCTGGTGGAACTGATGCAAACCCAAGGAGGGAGCATGGAAGCTGCATGCTGCCACATGGCTGCAGTGGCCCCACGCATGTGTTCTATATAGCACAGCTCCATGTGCTGTGCAGACAGATACAGAAGTGTGGCAATTCTGCTATCTTTGGATTCTCACAGGAGGTCTTCCTGTGCTCAAGTGTCCTGGCTGGGATCCTTGCAGAGACTTGTGCTTTGTGAACCAAGCTAGTGGGAAACTTAGAACATTACAAATTCTCTTTTAGGGAGTTGCCTTCTTTTGGGCACAAGGGTGAAGAGCTTTCCATCAGGGAACAAGCATAAGCATAATCTCCAAACCCCAGCTCCATACATTATTACACCTAACAGGGTCTCACACTTAATGCACTGCAAAAAAATCCTGTGCAGTGCCATTTCTGGGCATTTTCATAGTCTGTCTGCCACTCTCCTGGCAGAAAAGGCAGGGAGGTTTCAGTGAAACAGTAGCCAATCATAAGGGAGCAGCACAGAGGCTGAGTTCTGTTTCGAGATCCTTGGTTAATGCAGATTACTGCATACACCCAGACCCCATCTGTGACTGCAGCCACAGAAGCTCAGAGAGCACTGCGAACATATGTGTGCAGCAACACTTCCCTAACTTCAAGTCTGGTCCTGATCATAGCACAAACACTCCACTGAGTGACTCCGGACAACAGCCTCCCCGTGCCCCTCAGAGATCATCTGCAGCAGAGGAAACATCTCTGAATACTTTAAAGCTGAAGACTGAATCCTTTCAGAAAGGCTGCATGGCAGCCTCTCCAAAGTCTCAGCTCCCTTGTCCCTCTGCAGGCAGCAGAAGGAAGGTCTGGAAGGCTGCTCACAAGCTGGCAAGCAGTGTCTGCCCTGCTGCTGTGCCCCCTTGGGCCAGGAGCTTTAAGTCCTGACATCACCTCCCCGCCAGCATCATTTATGGCCTCAGACCAACAGTTTGGCTTGGCTTTGCTCCTCTACACCAGGGCACCTGCAACAGAAAACAGTAAGAAGATGGCTAGGGACAGGATGAAGCACAGGAAGGCTTACTGGAAAGCTGCTGCTGAAGCTGTCGAACCAGAGCTGCTGTCTGCTGCTGCTGCTGTGTCTGCTGAAGGCCTTGGCGCTGGAACTGCAGAGACACAAAGGGAGGCACAGCTGCGGCTGGCAGCCTTGGCACCCACACGGGGCCTGGGCAGTGTGGGGGAAGAAGAAAGGCGAGCTGCAGGCGGAGCAGCGCTGGGCTGCACTCACGATGGGCTGCTGGGGCGGCAGGGGCTGCATCCCCAGCCCGGGGGGCTGGCCCTGCGCCTGCGGCTGAGGCACTGTGGAGACCTGGGGCTGCTGCTGCGGTTGTGGTGGCTGTGGCTGCGGCTGCGGCGGCTGCTGCTGCTGTTGCTGCTGCTGCTGCTGCGAAGACAAAAGAGAAGGGAACAGAAGGGAAGTGTCTGGGCGATGCACACAGCGAGAGGGCATAGGCAGGGCAGTACCATGCCCTCTAATTCCACTTCCCTCACAGCTACCTAAGTAACCCAAACTTCGGCAGGACACTGCCTGGGCTGAGGAATGGGAACAAAGCTCTTCTGCAGATGGCAGGAAGAGACACAGGAGTCTGTCAGCTGAGACGTGATTAGGAGCAGATAAGATACAAAGGAGAGAAACCAACTAAATGCTACCCTCAGAGGCTGCCTGGTTCATCCCTTGCCTCCTGCTGGAGGTCAGAAATAGTGACTGCACTGGCATTTGTCTGGCCTGCTCTCAGAAACTCTCCAGAGGTACCAACAGCTCCTGTAACCTCCCTATGAAGTCCACCCCAGGTCACAATGATCTTTGTTACTGGATTTTTCCCTAATCTCTACCTTGAATCTCATCTGTGGTATTTTAAGGCCATTTCTTGTTCTGCCCAGGGAGGTGTTCAAGAAACCTGTGGCTGTGGCAGGTGGGGACATGGTTTAGTGGGCATGGTGGTGCTGGGTCGATGGTTGGACTGGATGATCTTAGAGAGCTTTTCCAACACAGACAAGTCTATGGCTCAGTGGTCACTCACACGGCTGGAGCTGCACTTCAGTGCTCCAGTCCAGAACCAGTCGTGGTGAGAACATTCAGATATACCTACGAATCTCAAGGGGGTTTAACTTCCAATTTTCAGCCACTTTTCCCATCTGCCAATAGGTTTTGAACTCTCCAGATGGACAGGAGAATTTCTGGGAGCAATAGAAAGCTACCAGCACCATCATAGAAAAGTAACACAGCAATCCTAGCAACAGATTCGATCACTGGCTCAGAAGGGCAAGGTTCAAACCCTGAACAGTGTCAAAGCCCAGACAAAACTGTATCAGCAGAAGGGACAGGAGAGGACAGAAAACCCCTGCCCTGTGGAAGCTCCAAGTGCCCCTCGGAGTACACAGGGTAAGCACCAGAGGGAAAGAAGAGCCAGTGAAAAGCAGGGCACAGGGGACAATAGCTGGGCACAAGAACCTGTCACACACACACTGAGGCTCAGGGCAAGCCAAAAGGAGTGAGTGTCTACAGCAGCCTCCTAACTAGTTTGACCACTGAGGATCTTGGCCTGAGCAAGAGGCAGGTGACTGACTACAGGAGCCAGGATACCCCTGGACTTCACACCCTGCCTTCTTGCACCAGCTGAGCACCAACCCATGCAGGACACAGCAGCTCCTTCTGCAAGCCACTGCCACCACGTCAGCCAAATCAGGCACCAAGAGTGTGCTCCTCAGCTGCTGTGTCAGATACTGCAGCAGAAGTCACAGCAACAAAGCAGGTTTGAGGCTTTTTTGGGTCCTTTGGTAAGCAACCAAATAACGTCAGCTAAAAATGTCCTGTAATGACAGGACAAGGGGCGATGGGTTTAAGCTGACAGAGGGGAGATTTTAGGAGCTGGATGTTAGGAAGAAGTTCTTCACAGTGAGGGCAGTGAGACACTGGCACAGGTTGCCCAGGGAGGTTGTGGAGCACAGAGCTTCTGTGCTCCACAACCTCCCTGGAGGTGTTTAAGGCCAGGTTGGATGAGTCCTTGAGGGACCTGTTCCAGTGGGAGGTGTCCCTGCCTATGGTGGGGGATTGGAACTGGCTGAGCTTTGAGCTCACTTCCAACCTAAACCATTCTATAAAAAGCTGAAGAGAGAGATGAAGTTACTGAGCCAGGAGAAGTGGCAGCAATTTGCTTGCCCTCTTCCTAAATATGAGGGGTAAAGAATACTAAAAGAAACCAAGTGAAGAGTCAGGGAGAGCTGCTCAGCAAGAGGGCTAACAGCTGCTGCCTATGCTGTGGGCAGGCTTTTTGCCAGTATAAGGGTCACAAAGATGATCTAAGGGCTGGAGCAGCTCTGCTGTGAGCACAGGCTGAGGGAGCTGGGGGTGTCCAGCCTGGAGAAGAGAAGGCTCTGGGAGGCCTTAGAGCTGAAGGGATCTTGCAGGAAGGCTGCAGAGAGACTTTCCTGAGGGTGTCTAGAGACAGGCCAAGGGGGAATGGTTTGGAGCTGAGGCAGACCAGGGTGAGAGTGGAGCTGAGGAAGAAGTTCTTCAGTACAAGGGTGGAGAGAGCCTGGCACAGGCTGCCCAGGGAGGCTGTGGATGCCTCCTGCCTGGGGGTGTTCAAGGCCAGGTTAGACCTGAGCAACCAAGTCTAGTTGAGAGGTGTCTCTGCCCATGGCAGGGGGGTTGGAGTAGATGATCTCTGAGGTCCCTTCCAACCTGAGCCATTGTATGATTCCATGATGCTGCAGCTCTCTGCAGGAACCACTGCCTTGCTCAGGCCCCTCCCAGAACACAAAGCCTCACTGCCCCATGCTGTGTAGAGCCACCAAATGCTCTGTGGGTTTTCTAGGCCTTGCTGTAAAGTCAGCAACTCACCAAGTAACCCAAATGACATCTGTGTTTCTCTGTCAAATCCCTACATTTCTGTAACTCCAAGGATGCATTCCTGTCTGTAGAGAAGTACTGAATATTCTTGAGACCATGATGCAAACCCATGGAATACTCCTGTCTGCTGACACACACCTCTGGACTTCCAGAGCCTTGGGTCTAACAGCTCCCTAACACCAGCTGCTGTTAGGTGTGGAGTACCTGGGCTGTTTCACACTACATTTCCTGCCCCTGGAAACTGCAAATCATCATTCTGATCTTGGGAAAATGCAGATATGGCCCTAAAAACAACTCTCCCTGCCCCCACGTGAGCACGAGGTGCTTTGCCCTTGTTCTTAGCTCCTGCAAGGCAGAGAGCTTACTGCACAACCTTCTGGGCTCAGCTGGAGCAGGAAGAGGAGGGATACAGGCTACAGAGGACTAAACAGACTGTTCTACTCCTAGCTTCCCTCCAGCTCCTGCTGGGTGACTGGCAAGAGGCAGTGCAGCAGGTGTCTGCATCAGGAGTGGTTGTAAGGAGGGGAGAGTCCCCCCATGGAATGTTAGAGCTGGTGTTCTCTCTGGCACAGAGGGCCAGAGCAGAGTGTTGCTAACACAGAGGCAAGCAGTGCTGGGCAAGCCTCCATCAGCTCCAGCAGCCTTCCTCCAGTCAGCAGCTACTCACCCTCAGCATCTGCTGCTGCTGCCTCAGATACTGCTGCTGCTGCTGCTGCTGCTGCTGCTGGTCAGGTAGTATCTGGCTGGGTCGAATTCCTGAGGAGACTCCTTGTGGACCCAAATGATTCATCCCACTCATCATGGGGGTCTGCTGTATTGACTGGTGAGGAAACCTGCAGGAGGAAAGGACAGGCTCTTGGAGTGAGGACTGCGTGAGGACTCAGCTGCTGGGTAACAGCACAGGGAGCAGGCACTTCACAGACTGCTGCCAGGCCTGAGAGCACAGCTGGGAAGCCTCTGCTGAAACACAACTTTCTGCCATCCAGGAGGGTATTAGTACCTCTGTGTGTTGGTCAGGGTGTGCCCGTAGCCAGGGGCCTGCTGGTGTACGTAGCCGCTGGGTCTCTGCTGCATCTGTCTAACAGGATCCACCATGGCAGGGTTGGAGCTGGGGTGGGAATTCTGATAGGGCTGGCCAGAATAGGTAGGAGGTACAATGGTGCTGGACTGGGAGGGATGCTGCTGAATGCCTATGTGGGAGACGTAAGGTGTGTAGCCCTGAAAGGAAATGAGAGAGGCAGCAGTCAGGGGGAGGACAGAGAGCACAGGCCAGAACCCCCTGGGTGCCCTCACACAACTGCTCCTCTGCCAGCAGCACACTAACTAAGCAACAAGTCCAAGGGCAGTGGAAGGAGACTCTGGGGCCTCGGGATGGCTGGAGCAGTGCTCTGCTCTATCCCCCCAGCTGAGGGGTGTGATGAGGGAAGGGGCAGGAAGAGCCAGCACCAAGCTTGGTGCCTTCAGCAGGACTTTGGGTTCTTTCATCATGGGTTGATTCACAGGACACCAGGTCTGCTGGCAAGAGATGGCACAGAGCTAAGAGAATAGGAAATGCTTCTGCAAAAGTCTCAGCAGGAGGAGGCCTGAGGAGAACCTTTGGCCTTTGCTGGGTGCAGTGGCCAGGGAGGAGCTAACCGCTGAGGGACTCCAACCCCTCCCTGCCTCAGCCTGTAGCAGTCAGAGCAGTTGTCTGCTGGGGACCCAGCCCCCTGAGCTGGAGCAGAATGAAGCTCCCACAGTCCAAGAGGAGAGGGTCAGTGCCCTGCTGCACCACCTAGACACACACAAGCCAGGGGGCTGGATGCCAAACACCTGAGGGCACTGCAGGAGCTGCTCACCAAGCCACTGCCCATCATTTCCCAGCACTCCTGGCTAACTGGGGAGGTGCCAGCTGACTGGAGACTGGCAGATGTGACACCCAGCTACAGGAAAGCCTGCAAGGAGGACCCAGAGAACTGCAGACCTGCCAGCCTGACCTCAGTGCCAGGGCAGCTCATGCAGCACATCACCTTAGTGCCATTGTGCAGCACCTGCAGGGCAAGCAGGGGACCAGGCCCAGCCAGCAAGGGGTCAGGAAGGGCAGGTCCTGCTTGATGAACCTGATCTCCTCCTCCCACAAACTGTCCTGCTCAGCAGAGGGGCAGGCTGTGGGGGTCCTTTCCCTGGCCTGCAGTAAAGCCTTTGGAGGAGCTGCTGGTCATGGCCTAGATGGGTGCAGGCTTCCCTGGGTTACAAAGTGGCTGCTGGCCATGGCCAGAGGGCAGTGGGGAAGGGAGTTAGCCCCAGCTGCTGGCAGGCACCAGTGCTGTTCCCAGGGCTCAGTGCTGGGCCACTGCTCTGGAATGTCTTTAGCAACGATCTGCACTGAGGGGGTTGAGGACCCTCAGTCACTTTGCAGATGGCACCAAGCTGGGTGGCTGTGCTGAGCTGCTGGAGGGCAGGGAGGCTCTGCAGAGGGCTCTGGACAGGCTGCAGCCATGGGCTGAGGTTCCACAGGACCAAGTGCTGGGTCCTGCACTTGGGCCACACCAATCCTATGACTGCTCCAGGCTTGGGGCAGAGTGGATGCAAAGCTGCCTGGCAGAAAAGGGCCCAGGGGTGCTGAGTGACAGCAGCTGCAGATGAGCCAGGGTGTGCCCAGGCGGCCAAGAAGGGCACCAGCAGCCTGGCCTGGATCAGCAATGGTGTGGGCAGAAGGATCAGGGAAGTGATCCCCTAGTGAGACCACACCTTGAGTGCTGGGTTCAGTTCTGGGTCCTCACTCCAAGAAGGCCATTGAGGGGTTGGAGCAGGCCCAGAGAAGGGCAACAAAGGTGGGGAACGGTCTGGAGAACAGGGCTGGGGAGGCGCAGCTGAGGGAGCTGGGGGTGTGCAGTGTAGAGAAGAGGAGGCTGAGGGCAGAGCTCATTGCTCTCTGCAGCTCCCTGAGAGGAGGCTGCAGCCAGGTGGGGATTGGTCTCTGCTCCCTGGTCTCAGGGAGGAGGAGAGGAAATGCCCTGAAATTGTGCCAGGGGAGGGTTAGGTTGGAGATGAGGAAAAATGTTTTTGCAGCAGAAAGGAAGATGCTGCCCTCTGCCTGAGTCAGATTCCAGTTGTACCTGGGGTTCCTTCCATTTACCTGGGAGGGCTGCAGTGCTCCATAGGATGGGGTTGGAGCCATCTGGCGCACAGGCTGCTGTCCCATTATGCCTTGGCCCTGCTGGAAGGCAACAGAGAAACATTTTCTTCAATATCTGCAAGGGGCAGGCCCCTGCTGTTCTCAGAGCAGACAAGTAGCTTCACTGTCATACCTACAAGACTGCTGCACAGCATGCAGGTGCTAAGGACTTCTGCCTCACCCTGGCTCAGGACAAGCAGGACAACAACATCCCTACCACCCCAAACCAGGATATGTTTCCCTGGCTGCCCAATGGCCACAGGTGTCTCAACACTTCACTGAGAGGCTCCACCAGCTGTTAGTGATAAAGGCCCAGGGGGCAAACCCAGTCCTCCCCAGAGCAACAGACATGAGAGGCATCTTTCCAGGGCAGGAAGTGACAGGGCTGGAGAGTCCTGGCTAGGAGGGACAGCCCCAGGAAACACCTTGGGCTTGCTGTACTATGGGATGCAGTGACTCAACAGCACAGCTCTCCGACTTACCAACTTTGCCTGGAGCTGCTGCCTCAGTATCTGTCCCTGGGACACTGGAGGCTGCTGTCTGTACACTGCTGGCTTGTAGGAGGGGTCAATGCCCATCATGCTGCCCATCCCTGGAGGCAGGACCCCGCTGTAGGGAGGGCGGCTCTGAACCAGTTTGCCCAGCGGCATGCGCACAGGTCTGTAGGACGTGTCCAGGCGAGGGCCACCTGCAGGAGGCAGAGATCTGCTAACTGGAGCCACTGCTGAGCCTGGCAGCTCCAGGGCTGCTCAGCTACATGTGACAGGTGAGAGGGGATAGTGTAGGGACTCTGCAGGGCCGTATCACAGAAGGGGTTGTTACAGGAGGTTCCATAGAGGTGCAAATGCTCATCGCCTCTCCTGTGCACCTACCAGCTGGGAGAGGCTGGTTCTGGGCATAGATACTGGTGACTGGTGACTGCCCATAGGCCAGCCTCGACATAGTGCTCCCTGGCTGATGGTGCAGCAGATCTGTAGGCATGCCAACTCCGTAGGACACCACTCGGCTGGGACCTAGCACAAAATCCTGCCAAGGAGGAGCAAGAAAGATCAATGTGCACTGGGAATTCAGGAGAGCTTCAGCAGAGTATGAAGGGTTGCAAAGCCCTGAGGAGGAAGCCTGACATGCCAGCTGAGCTGGGCAGCCTCCTTCCCTCCCATCACGGATTAAGAAAAGGTTTGCCCTGCCGCAGCCTAGAGAGCAGCACAGAGCTCAGCACTCCCAGCTGGGAGGACATCTTTGCCATTACAGCCCTGCCAGGCTGCTCAGGGAGAGCCAAGGGAGTGCTGTGCGCCACGGGGGGTGGGCACAGGAGGCCCACAGCTGCTGGCAAGCACTACCTCAGTTTTGCTGGCAGACTGGTTGCGCTTCTTGGTTTTGCTCTGCTTCTTCTTGCGCTCTTCAGTAGAGGTGGCAGGATTGGAGCTCGTTTTATCAGCCTTGGCTGGTTCCACAGCTTTCTTCTCTGGTTCTAAAGCCACAGGTGTAGGAGGCTCTTCCTCTTCAGGGGGCAGTGGCAATGGCTCCAGGTAGTAACTGCGGGGCTTGGGCTTGAGGTGAGTGTGGTACAGAAGAAGCCTCTGCTGCTCCTCAAATCTGGACACCTTGCGGTCCACCCGCACTGTCCCAAACCAGCCCCAGGAGAGAGGGGCTGAGTGCTTTAAGCCCTCAAACAGATCCCAGGGGGAAATCTTCTGCTTTGTAGAGACTTGCAAACCCTTTAAAAACAAAAGGGAGAAGAAGCTCCAAGACCTTTTCCTATGAGGGTAAAAGAAACTCTGCTTTCCTCAGGCCCTGCTTCACATGTCCCAGTAAACAGCCTAAGCCCTTACTTGTGATGCCTCCTCTTCCACATGACAAAGAAGTCATCTCTAAAGGCCTTCATCAGCAACTGCCAGACACCTTCATCCCTTCTCTGCCAGTCTTCAGCACACTGGCAGGAACTGTGGGTTTCTCTTTATGCTTTATATAGCCACAAGTACAAACCCAAAGTTGAAATAACTCCTCAGGCTGCAGCAGCAGTATGGCTGAGCATTAACACCCAGCTCTGCCCTTTCTGGGCATGGATATGTGCCAGCTTGTCCCTGTGCAGCAGTCATTTCAACCTCAGCAGGCAACAAGGTGCTGCAGCTAGAAGCCTCCCAAGCTGCATAGACTCAAGGCATCAGAGGACAGGGTTACACCTGCACTCAGGAGCTGTGATGCAGACAGAAAAAAAGCTTCACATACCTCCTTCTTGAAGATGGAGTCAAATCCAGCTATTTTATTGCCTTTGGTGTCAATGAGGGATCCCTGAGGTTCACAGGTGATGACATCTCGAGTCTGTTTAGGAAGTGGCAGGAGCTGTCGCACCTTCTCCAGGCTGTCGGACTGCCGGTCCCCCAGCTCCTTCTGCACCAGTGGAATATACAAGACTTGAAGGGAAGAAAAAAAATCACCCAAAGCACACCTGTGCTTCTGGTGATAATCTCCATCCCTGCATTATCTCTCACCTTTACACCCTTCAGCCCTATGGAGCTACTGGGGCCACCCTCAGTGCTTCACCTGAACAGCAGCATTCGTGAGGCACAAGTACAGCTGCACAGGTGGCCAGACACAGCCCAGAACACAGTGCTCCCCACACAGGGCCTGCTGCCCCTCACCCTGAGTTTCTTGACAAGGTTCATGTAGGCTCGCTTGTTCTCCTCCATGCTGCCCTGAGAAATGCTGGACATGTCAGCAGCCAGGGTGCCATTGATGAGGACACTCAGCATGTCCAGCACAGTGGTGAAGAGCTCACTGTTGGGCAGAGCAGAAAGGTCAGGGTCACCCAAGAAGCAGATCTGCAAAGCCTCTCCCATCAGAGTAACACAAACACTGTCAGATTGCCAGGAGTACTGCCTGCAGTGGGGAGTGCTCCTCAGAGTAACCTCTCACACTAATCCTCCTTTGCTCATACAACACAAGACATTCACATCTGAGCCCAGTGCAGTACAGATTAAGACTGGCCCTGTCTATCTATTCAGCTTCTGCAAAAAGCAGGTCCAGACCCACCTCTCCCCCACATCTGGAAAGCCAGGTTTGCTCTGGATAGGTCAGAGTGCATTTGGACACTAGGACTTAGCTTGTTGGCTGCCACTCCTGCGAAGTCTCTTTTGGCTGCCACAGTACTTCTGAGAGCTGCTCTCGAGAGCCAGCTAACACACATGGGAAAAGGGGCAGCTAACAACTGCCTCCCTCGGGAAGGGTATGGATCCCAAGTCAGCCAGAAAGT
Source organism: Ramphastos sulfuratus (assembly GCA_013399055.1). Taxonomy (NCBI): domain Eukaryota; kingdom Metazoa; phylum Chordata; class Aves; order Piciformes; family Ramphastidae; genus Ramphastos; species Ramphastos sulfuratus. The sequence goes on along the minus strand of WBNM01038998.1, from coordinate 58,607 downwards.
TACTTGTTTGATTGCATGTCCACAGTGCCACTGCTGATGATGTCCAGGAGAAGCACAGCCCATTCTGTTGTCTGCTGCGTGCTGCGCTGAACCGTGTCAAACATTCCCCCCACCTGGCAGAGAAAAGCAGCTTAGCCACAAGGACACCAGGAAGAAACACTAAGATTTAAAAGTGAGAACAAGGAACTAAACCAGAGCAACTTCTGTGCTACAGCAACTCCTGAGGAGAGCTGAAGGAGACTGCAGCCAGCAGGACAAACCTCAGACACAGGCAGCAGTGCTCTGTACTGCAAAAGCACTGAAATGAGAAGGTAAATCTCTAAGAGAGACCAAGGCTGTGGCTTTCATCCTGTGAAATGGAGCAAGGGCATTTTTCCATGCATGCTATCCCACTCGGGGCTCAGGACCTGGAAGAAGCATGAATCCCTCCTTTCCTTGCCTCAGGACACACAGAGCCACTCCGGTGTGTGTGTTTGTGTTCTTCAGCCCATATGGTTCAGCTCTCTCTGCACCCACTCACCAAGTTCAGTCGTAGTTTCAGGGCCTCGTGCATCAGCTGCTTGGCTTTGCAGTCATCTTGGTACTGATCTTCACGCCAGTTGGTAACGATCTAAGCCATGTGGAAGAGGACAGACCTCAGGAGCTGCACGCTGCAGTTCACAGAGAGCAGCTGCTACTGCCAACTGTACAGTGCCTCAGAAACGGTCAGCTCGAGCACCCTCTGCTAAGCAGGGTGAGGTCTTTGCCTTAGAGCCTGCAATCACAGAATCACCCAGGCCAGAAAGGACCTTTGAGATCATCAAGTTCAGCCATTTGGCCACTCCACCAAGTCTGTCACTACGTCATGTCCCCATGCACCACATCTCTATGGCTTTTAAAGACATCCAGGGATGGCAATTCAACCAGCTCCCTGGGCAGCCCATTCCAGTGCCTGATGATGGAGATTAATTGGCCTTGTGCATTTTGTGGGCTGGGAGCACTGGCGACATCTGCAAGGACATGCTCAGCAGCCTGCTGAAGGAGTGAGCCCTTGAAGAACGTGAGGGGAGAAGTGAGGCACCCACCTGCTGGACTTGGCTGTACAGAGAGGTCAGGAGGCCTTCCCGCTGCTCGTCCTGTCCTTTCAGGCACGTTAGCACCAGTGACAGGAAGGGCTGCTGGCTCAGGAGGGACATGCTGCAGAGAGAGCAGAGGTGGAGCAGTGCTACCAGGCTGGGGGCCAGCAGAGCACACGGGGCTGCCCCCTGCGCTCACCTCTTCTGCTTCTGGCGGTCGCGCTCTTTGCGGGATGACGACCCCAGGTGTTGGCCTTTCTCCAATTCCTCTCCAGCTGCTTTCAGCACATGGCCCTGCACCGATGTTGGAAGCTTGGCAATCAGAGGGGCCACCAGCCACACTCCTGATCTCTCCAGGGAGCTATGACAAGACAGGAGAAAAAAGCAGTTGGGAACTCAGCCTGTAATTCAGAGCTGTGCACAAGGCAGCTGCATGCTGGGACTGCACCCACCTGAGGATGGGCTTGGCTTTGTTGCTGGCAGGTGTAGCACTTGCTGAGCTGCTGATATTGTTGACTCCATTGCCAGCTGAGCTAGCAGAGCTGGTCTCTGCTGACTGCTGGAATACCTCAATTGTGGCCTTGGCTATGTTTTCTAACAAGGAGTTCATCTCCTGGAAAGAGGGAGGAAAAGACAGGAAATCATCCTGGAAGAGCCTCCAGCGACAGGGCCTGCAGGCTTCAGCACAACCCCACAGCTTCCCCATGGCTGCTGCTTTTCGACTCTCAGACTCAAAGCATCTTTCTCATGCTTGGTTTTCACAGGCCTGACTCTTTGTTTAACCCTCTCCCTATTCCCACTTCCACCAGGCCACCTCCTCACCACCTCAGAAGCAGCCACTTCAATACTGGCAGCACATGTCCTTGTTTGGTGTCTGAGCAGAAACTCACGTTGCTTGCCGTCTGCTTGATCATGAGCTGCAGCTCCAGCGAGGACTGCCTCATAGTCCACTGGTCCAGGTTCTACAACACACACATGCACATTTCATGAGCCCTTATCTCAAACCACACCAACCCACGAGCTCAGCTCCCAGGATGGAGAGTGTGGTATCACTTGGAGGGCTGCATTTGGGTTACCCCACTCTAATGCCACAGGGGGCACTTCCTGGGACGCTCAGGTTCTGCCAGGAGCTCTCACCTGTAAGATGCGCTTGATCCTCTGCCGCTGAGGATTTTCCCCTTCCTCATTGTCCAGCAGCCGGTGTGGGTAACAAATCAGCTGCATCAGCCTCTGGGCCTGGGTGCTGCTCAGCACAGGGTCCTGCAAGTCGTTGCTGTCTTCACAGAGGGACTTCAGACATCGCTCACCCACCCACTCCTGCGAGACAAAGGCAGAGTCAAACCGACGTCCAATCCCAAACCAGCAGCCCTGTGTGGCCATTTGAGTTAGATTCCTACCTCAGACATAAAAAAAAAAAAAATTCAAAACAGAGAAACGTAGAGGTGGAAGCCCTAAGGTGAACATTCTAGGGATAGGCCATAGAATGGCAACAATGGATAAGTTAATATAATTTCATTGGAGCATCAAAAGCTTTATGTCTGGAAGCACAGCTTGGACCTTCCCCTTTGCTGCTTCCGCTGCTTCGCCTGCGCCTGCTATCTTCCCCTGCCACTGTTTGGGCTGCTGCTGCTGCTTTTGCCACTTTTGCCACCGCTTGACCCTTTCTCCATCTTCCTTCAGGTTATTATATTCTTGTAGTAGTTGTATTTTTTCCCTATACTGTTATATTTAGTTTAAACTATAAGAAATATTTTTTTTCCTGACTTCACAAAAAAAAAAAACCACAAACCACCCAACCCCAAGCAAACAAACAAAAAAAACCCAAACAAACATGTTGTGATGAGTTTATTCTACCAGGGGAAGGATCCACCCTAACCTGGTACACCCTGCTTTCAGCTTCAGGGAGATGCAGAGCGCACACCCAACTCCTAAAAACCTTATCAGCCTGCAGTTACGCCTGATAACCACTTCCCTTCTTCAACTACACTGTCCCGGTTCGGCAGTCGTCAGGCACAGCACAGCAAAGCAATCACAAGAGGGAAGATGAGCTGTGACCAGGCAGCAGCGGTGAGACCCTGCAGCCGCTGCCTCTCTGTGGGAAGTACTGGGATGATTTACAGTACATAGTCACTGTCGTGTCCAGGCTCCATCAACACTGCTGCTCTGGCTCAAAAGACAGAAAGAGGTCACTTAAAATTACTTCATCTATTTCCTGCACAACAAAGCCTTGGAGCTATCCTAAATTACCCCCTCACCTTCCCAGGGCTGCAGCAAAGGCTGAACTAGACATCTTCAGCAATAGCATGCCCTTTGCTTCTCACCCAGAGATGGCCAATACACTGCTGAACCCACTGAAAACCACTGACCTGACTTCCCAAAGCCTGAGAAGAGACACAAATGATCAGCAGGTCAATAGAGGGGATTCTGTCCCTCTGCTCTGGGAAAACCTCAACTGCAAGGGAGACCTGGACCTGCTGGAGAGGGTCCAAAGGAGGCCACCAAAATGATCAGAGGGCTGGAGAGCCTCTGCCATGGGAGAGGCAAGCTGGGAGAGTTGGGGCTGTTCAGCCTGGAGAAAAGAAGGCTCCAGAGCTTAGAGCTGCAGTTCAATATCTGAAGGGGACCTACAGGAAGGCTGGGGAGGGACTGTTCAGAAGGGCCTGTGGGGATAGGACAAGAGGCAATGGTTTGGAACTGGAACAGGGCAGAGTTAGGTTGGACACCAGGAGGAAGTTTTGCACAGTGAGGGTAGGCAGAGACTGGCACAGGCGCCCCAGAGCTATGCTTGAAGCCCCATCCCTGGAGCCCTTCAAGCTCAGCCTTGCTGTGTCCCTGTGCAGCCTGCTCTGGCTGGAGGTGTCCCTGCTGCCGCAGGGGGGTTGGACGAGATGCCCTTTGAAGATCTTTTCCAACTTGATGGAATCTGTGACTGGTCACAAGTCATTCATGAAGTCAAGTCATGAAGGGAGGAGAGACAGAAGCTACAGTTGTCAAGCCCCTCAGTTTCAGGTGGTGGTCCCTAAGTGTATGACAGTAACAGCAGCAGTTTCCAAACCAGATGTGAGGCAGGTTCTTCTTCACACCCTTTGTAAACATTCACCTGCAGGATTTTTTCATACTGAAAATTAATTAGGTAAATTCATCAAATTCAGATCTACTGAGTGCCTCTAGACAAGCACCTCTGCAGCTGCAGAGCACACCTGACTGTGGAACTCTTCTGCTCGGAAGTCACAAGCAGAAGAGCTGAGGATGCAGTGCAGTAAGCACAGGAGCTGCTGCACACAGCCCCTCTCATCAGCAGGCAACACTCCAGGCACTGACTGCAGCACAAAGACCAGGAGGATGAATCTGGTTTGAAATCCTTGGGGAANGCTGCCCGGGGAGTTGGTGGAGTTTCCCATGCCTGGAGGTGTTTAAGAGGAGGCTGCATGAGGCACTTAGTGCCATGGGTTAGTTAATGAGAAGGTGCTGGGCGCTAGGTTGGACTCAGTGATCTCGAAGGTCTTTTCCAACCTGATCAATTCTGTGATTCTGTGAACCACAGCCCACATCTTCAGCTTCACCCCAGGTGAGCCTCCTCTGCCAAGACCTGTGATCTGCTGGTTTCTCCCATGCCTGTGGTATTTCTCCCCTGCAATATTCCATGGTATATATATATACCATGATCTCCTGAAGCTTTATGCACATCCTCCTTTTGCCACTTGCCCAGTTTCTTACAGGAATTCAAGGCCCATTTCTCACCCACCATATTGGTGTGATCTCACAAAAAAAGTCAACTGCACAACCTTGAGGGACTCCTAGCCTCTCTGTGGTGCTCTCTGAAATGCTTACAAAACACCACCTCCCCAAGACTCACCTCACCCAACCAGAGCTCCTTGCCTGCCTCCTTACAGGAGCACACTGTGAACGCGTTTCCCAAGCCCTGTGGAGACCTCTTCCATCCCCATACCAGATTCAGGTAAGCACCTTTGGCTCAAGCCTCCATCTTGCTTCCCACTGTGGTTTACCACAGCTCTGTGTAATGAACCTTTCCAAAAGGCCAGTCACCATTATGTTTATTAATTTAAACAGGCTAATTAAAGGGTAGTCCAGTAACTATTTTCACCTAAAAAATCCACTGCTTACACTGGAGGTGTTACTACTAAGAGCATAGTTTTACGAGCTCTTAACAGCTGCAGGAACCCTGCAGGAGCTGTGGCCCAGTGTGCTGTTATTCACTGGTGTGTACTGGAATGCTCACATAAGCAGTGCTGCCAAGAAGTGGTGTGAGCAGTGACACCTGGCACTGCTCCTCCCTCCTGTACACAGCCATTCTGCCTACTAGGAGTCCTCCCTGGGACCAGCAAGGGAATCTCCGCTTCTGTTCATGCAGCAGCCTGCTTTCAGTGACACCAAGGATGCTGAATTTATGTTCACAACCAGGTGCCTTCAACTCATCTTTGCTGGGCTGGCACTGTTCTGACCTGGCTCACCAGGCAGGTGCCAACAGTGCAAGAAAGCCTGAGCACAAGACACAACAGAAGGCTTGGCCTGTGCTTTCAGACAGTAACTCTGCATCCTCCCTGGGGACAGCATAAACTTGCAACCAAGGCCAAGGACACCCTTCAACACCCATTTTCATTCAGCAGTGGTAAGAGCCACTCAGTTCAGCAGCTTTTCAGGTACCTCTCCAGCCAGGATGCTGCAAGCTGCGTGCTGAAAGGCACCATTTATCACTTCAGCAAACTCTCTTTTTCATGCTTATCTTCTTGGCCTCTAGCACACATCTCAGGAGATAACCTCTAGCACTCCCCTCCTTGAACAGGAGCCCTGTGCTGCTGCCAGAACGAAAAGGAGGCACAGCCCCTGCACCCTGTATCACCTAACTCTGGACAGGTGTTTGTCCAGTTTTTGTCACGGTGAGCAGCCCTCAGCACCATTACCTGGCAGAAACATTGCAGGTTCCTGATGAACCTTTCAAAGAAATGCCTGCCAAAACCAACCTGCAGAAAGTCACACAAGGGGTAAGGATTAACCTACAGATGGGACAGACTCACCTGCTGACATATGCTCCTCAGTACATACTTGGCATAGATGTCCAAGCTAGCTGTCTCTACAGTCACCACCCGACCACTGGCCTTCCTGGTGCCCAGCTCATCATCCATGAGATCATCCACACCTCCAGTGTGGGAAAAGCCAGAGCCTTTCAGTTCTGCATCTCCTGTAAGGAAAGCACAAACATCTCTTAATCATCAATGCTAAACCCAAAGCCTGCCCCACAAATATTTTGTGAGCCCTCTGCAGTCAGTGATCTCCTGCGGCCGAGAGATACAAATCACTCTGACAGCTCAACCGAAGGCCTTCAGACAAGCCACACATCCACCACAGCAGATTTCTGCTGGTTTTCTGTATAGGCAACACATGCAACTCAGTGTCTTCCTGCCAGGCCCACAGCACACGTTCTTGCAGGCTGGGCCCAGAGAGGTGCCTACCTAGGACAAAGACAGCCTTCAGCACCGCGAAGACTGCCCCGTCCACGATGCGGTTCTGCGAGGCTGCCAGCAGATGCCGGTCGCAGGAGGAGCGGATTCCCACTGTGGGCTTGTCTGCAGAGGGGACAGGGAGGAAGAGCAATGCTCAGCAAGGGAGAGGTGAGAGCTCCAGAGCTGCCTAACTCACATGCCAGCCATTAATGTGGAACCCAGCCCAGGGAATCCTGAGGCCAGGCCTTCTCCCAGCTGTAACAGGGGGTCAGTGTAATTAAGCCTTGCAAAGCGTGGTGCAGATCACACTGTAACAGCTGAGCTGTCAAACCCAAGTGCTGAGCAGCAACTCTGCCACAAGCTCTGTACTCCAGCAGAGACCTCACCTAGAATACAGGCTGGGGTGAGAGTTCTGAGCTGTCAAGGCACTGATGAGGAGCCAAGAACAGCACTTCCTGAACTGCTTCCTTCATCAGGCAAAAAGAGAGTGCTGCAGCTTCTGGCACCAAGTTAAGAGGCTATACAAAGCTCAAGACAAAAAAAAGAAAGGAGTGATCATTACTCTAATGGCTTAGTGACAGCAAGGCCACCTCCACTGGCTGGTTTCCTGCCTCTGAAGGCCTCCTCCCAAACGTGCCTGGCTACCATGGAGTGACATAAACGAAAGGATATTGTCCTTTGTCCTCTGCAGAAAGCTGTTATTCACAAGAGGCAGGTCGTGATCTCTAAACATAGGGTCCAGCATCTCTCTCGAGTTTCAGGAGCCTCAGTACTTCCCAAACAAAGAAATGCTCTACTTCCATTCACTTACTGCCATCTTGCTGGCATGGGTTCAGCTGTGGAGTCTTAAACAGATGGAGCAAAATCCGGCAGGTCAGACGTGCTCCTGGTTCAGAGTCCTGCTCACTGCAGGCTGTGCAAAGAAAACAGTCAGCTGAGAGTTCCTAAGCACTGGGACAGCTACTCACAGCACACTGCCCTGGAGCAGCCCAGTGGAGAAGCTGCAGCAGCATTACTCCATTTACAAGCCTGGTGCACATTCAGCAATTAACAGGCAAGTGAGCAAACCCATCAGTAATATGCCCAGTGACATGGACTGCATTCTGCTGCTCCACCCTTTCTCTTTCACTCTGTCAGGGTCTGGATGCTGCAGTCTCCAAAGCAAAGCTAAGAAGGCAGCATGGGCCAAGTGCTGTAGGCCCACTTGGTCAGCTGGCTGCTCTAGCCAAAATGCTTAGGTGAATCATATGAGCAGTCAGAGGTGTACTGCTGGAGTTCAGAGCTGACTGCACTGGTCAGTGTGGCTGGTAACATCTTTCAGTGCTAATTCCAGCTTGCACAAAAACTCCAGAGAGCAAAACACTGACAAACCTTAGCACCAGTTTTTAATAAAAGCCAAGAGGTCAGAAACTCTCTAAAGCAAAGGACTGAATTCTTGAGAGTGACACTATAACAGAAGTACTGCAGGTGTATTCCACAGTTCTGAGGTTCAGAGAGGATTTGTGCATCTGGGCCTGAAGCCAAGACCAGCCTTCTGCAGGCATGCACTTACCAGCATTGAGGAGGGAGGGGATAGCAGCACAGCGAATCAGGTCTTCCAGCAGTAAGCACTGCCGAGCTATCAGAATGGCAACAAAGGTGGCCAGGGAATCATGGAAAGATAAGTCACTGACCTGGAAGAGAGGAGATCAGCCAGTGATCACCACAGCCTCATTTCCCCTGTCAGCAATTTGTCAGCTTGCCTAGGAGGTGGGGGGTGAAGGGCCCATAACCCCCAGGCCGGTGCCCAAGATCAGCCCAGGCTGCAGCAAACGCTAAAAGGCAGCCCCAGTATCCAAAGCCTTTCCCCTGTCCTCAGAAGCCAAAGCCTCCATCCCTCCTTCTTCCCTGCCTTCTCCCACTCCTCCCACTCTCTTTCCCCTTTTGAAGGTGTGCACTTGCATCGACGTTGCAGAGGAGATCGTTGAAGCCACAGGTGCCGTTGTTGGAGGAGCAGCACAAGGCCTTGAGCACTCCCAGCCACTCTGCGCTCAGGGACTTGCAGTAGCCAGTGAGCTCGGCACACAGGATGGCAATGTCGTTCACCCTGCAGACAAGGGACAGGGCAGAGGCTCAGCTCTGCTGCTTCTGCTGTCAGGGCAGGGATGCTCTGAGGGATCCCAGCCCTGGCTCTCTCCTCACACCCAAAGACAGTCAAAGAACGGCTACTGGCTTTCACAGAATCACAGAACGCTAGGGCTTGGGAGCCCTCTGGAGATCATCGAGTCCAGCCCCACTGCCAGAGCAGGGTCACCTAGGGCAAGTCACACAGCAATGTGTTCAGGTGGGTTTTGAAAGTCTCCAGAGGCTTCTTACCCTCACCCAAAGATTTTACTATTTCAGCACAGCCATGCAGCTCTGTCTCTCACCTGTCTGGATCATGGTGCCCCACACACACGTGCATAAGTGCATTACAGACGAAACTGTAGCGGTTGGCTGGGTTCTCATTGAGGCTCTTGCCCAGGTTGGTGTAGGTGAAGTTATGTGCAGATGGATTTTCAATAGTGTCAATCATAAACTCTGGTTCCCATAGCATGTTGGAGTCAGAGGGCTCCACATTGCAGTAGATTGTGTTCTTCACCTTGGAGCAGAAGTCACTTAAGAGGACAGCAAAGAGAGAGCAGGAACACAAAAGTAAGCTTGCGCTGGACTCTGAGCAGAGCAACCTTGTGCCAGACAGGCCCTACCTGGGCAAGCCTGTGTGCAAAGTACCAGCTAAGACTCTCTTTAAAGACTGAGCCTGATTCTTTGTTATGGAAGCACCTGGAAGTTACCAATGGACTCAGTGGACACAGCAGAGGAATGGCTATTCCAGGGCAGATATGGGAACACCTAACCCAGCCCTTGGTGTCACGAGAGCTGCCAGCCAAAGGGAGTTCAAGAGCAGGGCCATGCTCCAGCACCATGCTCTGCTCTGCTGCAACTCAGGGCTCACAGATGTTCAGAGTTAAACACTTTTAAATCCTACATTTGTCCACGTACATTTGAATCCAGTGCGTTTTTGACCTGCACACCATGGAGTTGCATGCTAATCATCAAAATGATGAAGTTTGTTCTTCTGTTCTGATCCTACCTTCTGTCATTTTCTGCTCATCCCCTCCTGTGCTCACCTTGCAAGGCACTCAACATTCCCTTTATTTTCTGTACCAACCAGAACCTGACAAACTTCTGTCACTGGCACAGGTTGTCCAGGGAGGTTGTGGCTGCTCCCTCCCTGGAGGTGTTCAAGGCCAGGTTGGATGAGGCCTTGAGTGCCCTGTGCTAGTGGGAGGTGTCCCTGCCTATGGCAGGGGATTGGAACTGGATGATGCTTGAGCTCTCTTCCAACCTATGATTCTATGATTTCTTCTCAGTCCTCCTCTTCTGTGGGGAGGAGATTTAGTTCCTCAGAAGTCACTTCCAAACTCTGGTCTCATCTATCCCCTCACTCTCCCTTGAGGCCAGCTCTTGAGATGCTTTTTGGACTCCAGTTCCCCAAACAAAGAGGCACAATTGTACCATGGCTCAAACGGTGATCTAATGATGCTCTCCCATCTGTTTTCCTTTTTCCCCAAAACATTTCTAACATCTATTCCTGACTATTCCTCACCAGTATGATGACATTTTCAATTACAGATCTGTTATGCCTCCAAGATCCTTTTCCCACCTGGATGTCCATCACTACATGGAGTTTAGAACAAAGACAATCCCACCTGCATCACTTTGTAGTTAACAGCACTGAACCTCACCTGCCAGCTTAGCACCTGCTCACCTGCACCCTCCCTGCAACAAACTGCAGCTGACTTCTACTGATATATCACAGAATCACAACATGGTAGGGGTTGGAAGAGACCTCCAGAAGCCATCAGGTCCAACTCCCCCTGCCAAACCAGGATCATCTAGGGCAGTCCACACAGGAACGCATCTGACTTTGAAAGTCTCCAGAGAAGGAGACTCCACAACCTCTCTGGGTAGCCTGCTCCAGTGCATGAAAAGTTTTGCTATCACCACTCACACAACTTCTCACGAGTAGAATAGCTCAAACACTAGAAGAGTCCTCAGGCAGTGAGCACCCTCAAATAAAAACTCCTTCCACAGGCAGAGACCTCTTCATAGGATCACAGAATGGCTCCACTTGGAAGGGACCTCAGAGATCATCCACTCCAATTCCTCTGACATGGGGCAAGGACACCTCTCAATTAGACTTGGCTGCTCAAGGCCTCATCCAACCTGGACTTGAACAGCCCCAGGCAGGAGTCATTCACAACCTCCCTGGGCAGCTTGTGTCACACTCTCACCACCCTGGTACTGAAGAATTTCTTCCTTAACTCCACTCTAATCCTTCCCTGCCTTAGCGTCAAACCATTTCCCCTTGGCCTGCCTCTAGCCACCCTCAGCACAGTCTCTCTGCAGCCTTCCTGCAGGCTCCCTTCAGGCACTGGCAGCAGCTCTGAGCTCCCCCTGGAGCCTTCTCCTCTGCAGGCTGCACCCCCCCAGCTCCCTCAGCCTGTGCCCACAGCAGAGCTGCTCAAGCCCTGGCAGCATCTTTGTGGCCTCCTCTGGACTCTCTCCAGCAGCTCTGAGTCCTCCTGCTGGGGACAGCAGCACTGGAGGCAGGATTGGAGCTGAGGTCTGAGCAGAGCAGAGCCCAGGGGCAGGATCCCCTCTCCTGCCCTGCTGCCCACACTGCTCTGGCTGCAGCCAGCACTCAGCTGCCTGCTGGGCTGCAGGAGGGCACTGCTGGCTCCTGGGCAGCTGCTCAGCACCCAACACCCCCAAGGCTTTTTCTGCAGGGCTGCTCTCAACCCACTCTGCACCCAGCCTGGATCTGTGCCTGGGGCTAGCCTGACCCAGCTGCAGGACCTGGCCCTGGGACTTGCTGAACCTCATGCAGCTGGCACTCTTGTTTTCTCCTAGAGCATACAGGTTGCCCAGAGAGGTGGTTGAGGGCCCATCCCTGGAGATATTCAAGGTGAGGCTTGATGGGGCTCTGGGTGACCTGATGTAACTGGGGATGTCCCTGCTCACTTTAGAGGTCCCTTCCAACCTGGGTGAGTCTGTGACACTCCCTTTAATCTGTGGCCAATTACTGAATAGCCTTGCTGAGCAGCTTCTGGGGATTCCCATTCAATAGATTAACAGTAGGTTTCTCCTTCTGTGTATGATGATTCAAACAACCCAATGCTCTTGTGACCCTCTGCCTCTCAGTTCAGCCCAGAGAGAGATGTCAACGGCTCCCAGCAGGCAGGAGCCTAGCCCTTAGCCCCCTGACATGAAGGCACAAGCTACTCTCACAGTGCCTCAGTGGGAGGTGACACTGTGGGTTTGACATCCCTATGGGACACCTGCACTGGAAACACCAACAGGGAGCAAAGACTACAAGAGAAGACAAGGTGAAGCACTGCACAGGGCTGTCAGTCAGGGAAGCTATCCCTTAACAGGATGGGGTAAGGAATAACCATGGAGATCTGTGGACTCCACAGCTCTGGGCTGCTAAGGGAGGAGCTTTGCAGGGCCCCAATGGGGGACAGCTTCAAAGAGAACTGCAAAGGGCAGAAGGCCACAACAAAAGCCCACAGGACAGAGCCTGGGGGCAACATCACCAGAGCACAACTTTAAGAGCCAACAGGGACAGAACAAGGATAAAGAGTGCAAAACACAACAGGAACAAACCCAGAACCCAGCAGAGCAGGTTCAGAAGCAGGTCACAGATTGTTAGGGAGCTGAACACAAGCAGAGAACAAGCTTTAGTCATAAGAGATCAGTAAAAACAAACCTCCCTACTTCTTTCCTCCAAGGGCAGTGTAGGAACAGACTTGTGGAGGTGTAGATGACCACTGAGGGAAGCTTACCAAAACCAACATGATGGTGCTTAGGAGCCAAGGTCACCACTGCCTGTGAAACAGGCACTACTCACAAGACTTCAGTTCCCCATTGGGAGGAACAAGAACATTGAACAAGAGCACAAGCAAAGCTTAAGCCAAGGTCAGTACCCACTGCAATCCACCTGCCTCAGACTCACCTAAAGAGCTCCCCAAATTTACTTTTAAGGTGACTGCAGGAGGTGTAGAGGTCATAGAGATAGGCCAGGATACAGCGCTCTGCGGAGGAGCCATCTGAGCGGTTCATGCCATGTTTCACCACCCCACACAGGCTGTATAGAGACAAAAAAATGCTGCAGCAACACAAAAAGAAGAGCTGAAGGAATAACCTTAGCACACAGAAATGGCCCCGAGCTCACAGCAGCAGTGCTCACTGGCCAACACGTCCCATCCCCCGCAAACTCTGTGAGCTGATGCCTCAGGCACAAAGTCGCTGACTTTTAGGAAGGACACACATCCATCACTCACAGCCCCCCAGGAGATACACTGCTCCCTCCACACAGCGAGGAGAAGAGTCCCTTACCCTTCAAAGACCTGAGCCATCTGGTCCTGGTTCAAGATAAGGCAGGAGTGGTAGTGCCGCAGCACAGCCACGATGCAGAGGCACAAGCTGGTGGTGTAGCTGCCAACAAGGTCGGAGGATTTCAGCAGCAGTTCTGCCTCCACCACGCTCAGTTCATTCAGCAACTGCACCCAATGACAGAAAAACCCTTCAACAGCCACAGGGGTAAGGTATGGTCAGAAAGGGAGCAGGCACACCACACCCATGGCCTATAGGACCTGCTAGGAAAGCAACTGGCAGCCACTTTCAGCCTAACGTACCCCTGGAAGAGTTGGCACCTCATAGTTAGGCACAATTTCTCACTCAGGCAGCATAAGGGGCTGTCAGTGCTTGGAAATTAAAGGGTGATTGGGAAATGGCCACAGACAGCTTGCTTGGCAAATTCTGCCCTGCATAAACCTCTCTCAGCTCCCTTTTTAAGGCTAACAGCCACAGCAAAACTTCCAGAGACACCTGGCACAGGCTGCAGATACAGCAACAGGATTTTAGCAGTATCCAGAAGGCAGCCTGTGCTGCTATGTGCCAAGGATCCTTCCCGGGGAGCAAGGTGGGAGAGCTGCCAGAGACATATGAGCCCCTTCTCACTCAGAACGAGGCCTTGCTGCAGCCAGGGACAGGGATGCCATAGAAATCCTTTGGAGATGTCCCGAAGCCTCTGAAGCACAACCCTCAGAATTCAAGACTGTCTGCCACAAACAGCTGGAGCCCAACTGCAAGGACCACCTCACCTGAGCACCTCCACGACACAGGTCAGAGGGTGCCCAATGATCCCAGCTACAGCAGCAGAGATCTGCTGCCCTGCAGGCTGCCCAAGTCATTCCCCCGAAGTGTCTGAGCACACTGCACTCACCTGGATGGCAAAGTCAATCAGCCCACTGATGTTGAGTGAATACTCCATCAGGTCAAATATGAACTGCACGTGCTGCACCAGAGGCAGGTGGTAGGACATTCCCAAGGCAAAGCTGGTTATCTGCTCCAGTACGTTGCGAGATACCTGCAAGCACCAGAGGACACAGGCACAGGTCCCTCAGCGGGCACAGCCTCCAGACAGCTGCTCTCAGGAACACAAAGCCACATAGAAGTGTTGAAAGGGTCCTACCTGAGATGTGACTTGGTGCTGATCAAAGTGAGAAAGGTGCTGGAACTTTGCAAAGATATCTTCAGCTGTTGGGAACGCTTCTGGTTTGCTTTTTTTCCTCTTCTGGCCTTCCTCTCCACCTGCCAAAGGTGGGTGGATGACAAAACAGTATTAGGCTACCTCCCTCATCAGAGGAGGATTAGGTACCAACCATCAACACCTGCCAGTCCCTCAGCAAGATCAGCTCCCCCTAAGCAGCACAGCAAGGAAAGCTGGAGCCCCAGACCCTACAGTGGTAATGACCACACTGAATTCAAAGCGATCAGCTGCTGAGGAAGTAGGGTTAACACCTTGCTCATCCCAAGTAGAGGCACTCCTTGGAAAGGAAAAATACCTTCTCAATTCAGATGTGTATGGATTGCCTGAGAGAACAGATGTTCTGGATTGGAGTTGTTTGGCCTCAACATTTCTTTGTCAGAGAACCTGATCTGTTACAGAATCCTCCCTCTGCCACATTTTGGAATAAGGAAAAAAGAATTGTAGCCAAATTTGCAGCCAGGGGAGGTCAGATTTGGACCCAACTACCCACATTCCTCATCCTGTGCACTGAGCATGTGCTCCAAGCACAACAGCAACCTACATTTAATCAAAGTCTTCACCAAACAGGTGGAGGCATAGTCCTCTATTTCTCGTGCAAGGATCTCAATGCAGGAACTAAAGAAAACTACATCTGCAGAGCCAAAGCTCTGCTGGGGTCTTGCTCTGAACTGGACAGGACTCAATCCTCTTCTGAGTTCAGTTAAACAGGTATTGCTGGCAGCAGCCCAGGCCTGTTACTTGCCATGGCTGGGAGCAGAGTACCACTCCAGACCCAGTGGGCGGCACAGCTTTTTGCAGCTACTGTAAAGTCCTGCCACTGCCAGACTCAAAGGACAAAGGACTCAGCCAACTGGCAAGATGCTCCTCCTTTGGGAAGGAGTGGCTCAAGCTCTCCTCACCTGTTTCTGCAGTGCTCTTTCTGTTCAAGACTTTCAGAATGTCTTTGGTTATTTTCTTGATGGTGTGCCGAGCATCGTCCCGCTGCTTCCCGACCCCAAAGAGAACCACCAGCCGCTGGTTGCACTCGTGACTGCAGGACTCCTCCTAGGGCACCAACAGACACTATGCTAGTGCTCCTTCAGGTGGGCACTGATGAAGGGACAACAAGTCCAAGGGCAGTGAAGAGAGACTTCAGGGCCCTGGGACAACTGATTAAGGGATCCTGAGCACAAGCAGTGCTCTCCTCCATCCCCCTAGCTGAGGGATGTGATGAGGGAACAAGCAGGAGGAGCCAGCAGATTCAACAGCTGGCACCAAGCTTGTTGTCACCCACAGAAAGGTTCTGCAGAGGGATCTGGACAGGCTGGATTCATGGGCTGAGACAAACAGGATGAGGTTTAAAAAGGCCAAGTGCTGGGTCCTGCACTTAGGTTACAATAACCCCACAAATGCTACAGGCTTGGGGCAGAGGGGCTAGAAACTGCCCAGCAGCAAAGCACCAGGGGGTGCTGGTTGACAGCAGCTGCAGATGAGCCAGGACGTGCTCAGATGGCCAAGAAGGCCACCAGCACCCTGGCCTGGATCAGCAATGGTGTGGCCAGCAGGAGGAGGGAAGTGATTGACCCCCTTGGGCACTGCTGAGGGCATACCTTGAGTATTGGGTTTGGTTTTGGGGCCCTCATTCCAAGAAGGACACTGAGTGGCTGGGGCAGGTCTAAGAAAAAGGCAAGCAAGCTGGTGAAGGGTTTGGAGAACGGGGCTGGGGAGAAGCAGTTGAGGGAACTGGGGGGGTTTAGTCTGGAGGAGGCTGAGGGGAGGCCTCATTGCTTTCTACAACTCCTTGAAAGGTGGCTGGAGCAGGATGGATGTTGGTCTCTTCTCCCTAGTATCAAGCAATAGGACAAGAGGAAATGGCCTCAAGGTGTCCAGGGGAGATTTAGATTGGACATTAGGGAAATTTTCTTCACTGCGAGAGTGGTCAGGGATTGGCACAGGCTGCCCAGGGAGGTGGTGGAGTCCCCATTCCTGGAGGTATTCAAGAAATGTGTGGCCATGGCACACAGGAGAGCTGGTTTGATGGCCACGGTGGGGTAGGGTTGGCCTGGATGATCTCAGAGAGCTTTTCCAACTACAACAATTCTATGATTCTGTTTTAGCAACCATGAGCCTGAATGCTTTAGTCTTGTTTCACAGATGAATCTCTTAAGTAAAAAAAAAAAAAAAAAAAAAAAAGAAAGCTCATCTCAGCAGCTGCTCTAGGGAAGAAAAGAGACACTTCAAAGTAGATCACCTCCTGCAGCAGTGCAGCAAGTCATGACTGCTCCTCACCCACCCACAGCAGCAGCACAGGGAAGCAGCCTCAGTGCCAGTGCACAGGGCGGCCCCAGGGCAGCAGCCCAGAGCAGGTCTCATACCTGAGGAATGGGGAAGTGTGTTGCATACTGAATGTGCCGCGGCTGGTCGTACAGGGATGCCAGCATGCCCTCCACACACTTATCCTTCAGCAGGGGCTTTGCTTCCTTCTCAGGATCTGTTTTTTCAGGGGAAGGGCTGGCTTTAGCTTCGCAGTGCATTGGAGGAGAAAACATCTAGGGAGGTGTAAGAACAAGGACAGGCAGTTAGGGAACATGGTCATGCAACAATGCAGGTTGCTGAAGGCCTAAAAAAGGAGCAGGAAGAGCTGAGCAAACATCCAGCTCTGAGGTCAATCACCAATGCAACGTACTAAGCCACTATTCCTATTTGTGCTTCAAGTTCATGTGGTATATTGAGTTAAAAACACTGGGAAATTAGTAACCACGACTTTGGATTTTGGGGACAGCTACCTCCATGAAACAAGTGAGGCTCCTGGGAGAGCCATGGGAAAGCCACACAGCTCTGCACATGAAACCTGCTTAACACATACCTCAAGAGGCCAAAATGGCCTGCAGGACTGCAGGGACTGAGAGGTTTTCAGCCACAAGTTCTTTTTATTGCTCAGTGCCTCAGAGCAGCCTGCAGCCATGAGCTGTGCACACAGATATTGAGAACTGTACAAACTGACCAAGTACTGAAGGTCACACAGCACGATGACAGCAGACCTTCATCTTCTCCAAGGTGACCCAGAAAATCCTGCTGGCCACTCCCAATCTTCTGCTGCTACCAGAGTCATTCATTTCCCATCCACTGCCCCCTTCCTACCCTGCCCAAACACTGGCCTGGCAGTGGCCAGAGCACTAAAGATCTCCACATCTACAGATATCTGCAGGGTGGCTGTGAGGAGGCTGCAGCCAGGCTCTGCTCAGCGATAGCCAGTGACAGGAGAAGGAGCAATGGACATAAACTCAATCACAGGAAATTCCCCTGCAACATGAGGAGAAACTTCTTTGGTGTGAGGGTGCTGAGCCCTGAAGCAGGCTGCCCAGAAAGGTTGTGGAGTCTCCTTCTCTGCAGACTTTCAAAACACACCTGGATGTGTTCCTGTGTGACTTGCCTTGCATGATCCTGTTCTTACAGGGGTTTGGACTGGATGATCTCCAGAGGTCCCTTCCAAGCCCTAGCATTCTGTGACTCTATTAACAACTGGCATTCCCTTCACTGTGATGGACCTTGACCTGCATAACCAGATCATATCAACCTTTTTTACAGGGTCAGCTGCTTTACAATCCAGCCACTTCCAGTGTAGCAGCTCCAAAGCAGAGAGGGAACACTCCAACAAAAGCAAATCCCCAGTCCCACCTCAACATCCTGCCCTACTCACAAGTAGCAGGTAGCAAATGCAGGAACGTACCGAAAAGTCTGTCTTCTCCATGTCATCAAAGAGCATGCTGGAGTTGTGGTCAATGTCCATGGGCTCAGAGAGACCTGTGTCCTGGGAAAAGACAGAGCAGCTTTACATCTCAGTGAGGCACCAGGGAACAGCAGACTATGCGTTTACTATAGCACTCTACGTTGGAATGTGGCAGCCATGGTGCCTGGCAAGCTGGACCCTGACACTCCAAGCACCAGGGACAGGCCTCACACAGCACCTCCCAACATGCTGCTCTGCTCCAAGCAGGGCAAGGCTTTCCTCTCTACCCCTTACATTCTGAAGACCCTTTTCAGCCACTTAGAACACAGCCTCCTACTTCTGAAACTGAGATACTCAGGAAATAGGTTGGTGGAAGGGAAGCAGGGGCCTCTACCTCCAGCAGATACAGTGAGGAAGCTGTAAAGCTGGTAAGAAAGGGCCAGCACAGCACAGAGAGGTGCACAGGAGGGCCACGGTGCCTGTGCTCACCTCTAGCTTGATGCCACTGCTTCCCTCTGTCTCCTTCCTGTCGTGCTCCTCAGCAGTGTCATCGAAGGGTGAAGGGGGGCGTGGGCCATGGGCGTCCAGGGCCAGGTCCCCGCGGGAGATGAGGGTGCACATGTAGATGTTGTGGGAGAAGACGTCGTGCCGGATCAGCTCACAGAACAGCAGCACCAGGTTGAAGAACTCCACCTTCTCATTCTCCCTCCCTGGATCAGCTGAAGGGGCAGCAGAGTCAGGGCTGTCAGAGCTCTGCAGCAACACTCTGCTCAACTCCAGCCCACTAGGACTAGAGGAGGTGTTTCCAGAGATCCCCACAGCGAGTTTTGAGATGAGAGCTGCCCAGTTTCAGGTGTCAGTTAAGCAAGTCAAAAGCTCTCCAGTTAGCCTCACAGACCAGAGACATAGGACTTCAGCCTGGAAGTGACATTTCTGGGTGTACAGAGTGCCTGCATCATCTCTATCCTATCCCCCTTAAGCTGTTTGCAGTATTTCTACTGACACTGCTCCAGAGCTTTGTCACTTACTAGTAAGAAACCTCCTGCTAGTCCTCAGCCAGATTCATTCACTCATCTACTCTTGCCTAACACCCTGTTAACAGAAGCGTTTCTGCATAATCTTTCTGTCACCTGCCCCTCCAGGCTGCTTTCCTTTCCCCTTTCCAAGGCATGATCTGCATTGCAAGGAATCTAGAGAGAACCGTGGTACAGCCAAGACCTTCACACAAGAGAACAGCACAAACTCAGAGTCTGCAGGAGAGGGAAGGTTAGAACCTGGAAGAGCTCTTATTACATACTTAGCATAGGAGCTTGAGTGTCAAGGAACTGCATAAGGACATCCTGAAAGACAGGAGCGCTGGCTGCTGAGAGCGAGCCCGAGGAGATGGAGCCCTTCTCATCCACGACTTCAGACTCCCCACATCTCTGCAGAGAAAAAGGTACCAACTGCTGTCACAGAGCAGAAACTCACCATCCATAAATGCCACAAAAGCAGTCTTCAAGAGACTCTCCCTATCTTGCACTTAGAGGAAAGCCATCACATAGCTTCCCGCAAGCCGCTTCAGTGTCTCCCAACTATGCCAGTACTTCCATGCCGCCATCATCTGTCTTGGGCCATGCATACAGGACACAGCACCCCATAGGCTCAACGAGCACCTCCTTGGGGTTAGATGGAGCAGATGCAGTCATGACCAGCACCAGCTGGCACTGTGCTGATCAGCCTTTCGGTGCAGTGGTTAGACAATACAATCCCAGCTAGGCAGCCTCTGCTCCCCCTCACTGCTGCCAGCCTTCAAGGAATAAGGAGTTACCTCAGCTTCTATCTCTGCTTGGCGTTTCTCCAGCAGCTTGGCCACGACCATAGCCCTGTGGCGCCCAGAGCGCTTGTAGCTGACAGCCCACTCACACAGCAGGGCCACCACGGCGTCATCATCTGGGGAGATCTGTGGAGACAGGAACACTACAGTGAGAACCTGAGCCAAGCAGTGTGTGCAGCTGAAGGCCTCGAGTTGGACAGAACAGTGAGTCTGGCACCAGCAGAGCACAGCCTGAAGGCTGCCATGCTCCCCTCAGCCTAACACGGAGGACAGAGCTCAAGCCAGAGCCTTCCTGCTTTAACTTCACTTTGCAACACGAGCTGATCCACAGCCCCTGACAAATCCCCAAGCTGGTTCTGCTTCAGAAGATCATCTCTCTTCCAGGAGCACACCTGTGCAGCGCTGATCTTAGCAGAGAGTGAAACGGCTTCCCAGCAGCAGCACACAAAGTATGCAAACTGCCAGTCCTGCAGCTCACCTCCAGGAGCCAAGGCAGCACTGGTTGCATTATGGTCCTAAGTAAACGCCACCCTCCACACTGAGAGGAAGCTGAACTGTGAGCTTCCAGACTCTCAGCAAGCAGCTGCCAGCCCAGAATTTGACAGGGCTAGGATTCGCTTCTCTCAGCCTTATAACTTGTCTCTGCCATCAATCTGCTGTTGAGACTGACACATTCCACCAGGAGACTCTCCTCAGTGAGGGGTGCATTCTCTCAAACGTACACGGACTTGTCAGCCTGGGCTTTCTAGAGCACAGCCCTCCCCATCCTCACGTTACTACCTCCCTAACCTAAGGCTGCACAAAATCCTTCTCAACGGAGATCACATCCCTTGGCCAAAGGCCACTACCCAGTTACCCCTCTACAGACAGAGGACAGTGACCATGGAATAGAAAAAAGAACAGAGCCGCGTTCAAGACCAGGGCCTAGTAGCAATGTCCCAAGGCACCTCATGACTGTCTTTGGTTGGACCCAGCCCAAATATCCTGTTGTACAAGGAATCCAAAGAGTTGCTGAAGTCAGATCTTTCAAAGCTGTGACTGTCCAGAACTTCTAAAGTGTGCAAGACACGGCCAATAGTGAAACCTAGAAGAGAACGGAGAAGAGAAAAGTTTTGACAAACGGTACAACAGACTCCAGAGCCAAAGGAGACTGCTGTAGCAGTCAGGCAAGGGTCCACCTAGATTAGTCTCCTGACTCTTACAGTGGGCAACAGCAGATGCTAGGGAAAGCATCAGAACATGGCACACACACAGGAGTATAGCTGCCTGTTACAGATTTCCAGCTGCCAGGGAAAGAAACTCCCCCTTTACCTGAGCAAAGGGACCCATGCCAGACTTTGCACTGGAAAGAAAAAGAGACATTTGGGATTTTCCACTGCTGACAGTAAACACCAAAGGCAGCGAGATGGAAAACAGTCCCTAAATAGCCAGAAAGCTTCTCAGAGTTATCCTTGGACCAGAGGGAGAGAAAAAATAACTGGCAGCAAGTCACCTGCTGTAGTTTCCTGGCACTTGTCAAAGGACCAGCGAACCTCCACTGCCTGCCCACGCTCCTTGATCTGCTGCTCAATCTCACGCAGCTTCGCCCGAACCTAAAAGCAAGGCACTTGTGTAAACAGAGAGATGCCCAAGGAGTCCTGTGGACAAAACCACCAGAAAACAAAAAGCATGACAGTAGCTGCACTGAAGGTGAGGTTTTGCTCATCTCCCAAGGACATGGCTGTCTTGTTTAGGGCAGAATGGGAGCGAGTGAGTGCTTCCAGCTCTGCTTATCACACAACATGAAAGGTCCTGGCAAAGCTGGGACACAGCCATTACCCTGCAGCACAAGAGTTTCCTTTTTGAAGGCTGCTCACCTGCTGTGTAAAGGTTGAATTCCCTCCTGGCATGGGCAAGTTGGATGGGGCTATAGGCAGGTGGTCCAGCGGAGAGCCGGTCTTTATTCTGCTATCAGTCAGTGAGTAATGCCAGACGAGGGCACTTGGGCAACACAAGATTATACTCTGCAACACACACAAGTCAGTTAGCATCCAGCACATCAGCTCCAGACAATTCAGTCAGGTTGCTTCCTAGAGAAATAACCTCCTCCTCCTTTTGTCCTCCTGCCCAGGCATTTGTCACCCTGGCTGCATATTTACTATTAGAGGGGTTTTGTTCTAAGCTTTGAAAGGGTCTTTATGCTAAAGCCCACACCAGAGTAGAAACTTTTGCTGCACTGAGTTTCTTGCCCTAGGTATGCTTAGGAAGTCACAACCAGAGGCTCCCTGTTATCCAGAAGCAGCTACTGCAGAGCTCCCTGCTGCTTCTAACCAGAACTCACTTTCTACAGCTGACACCATCAGCACACAATTCAGCCCTCACAGCCCAGGAGCAGCCTTTACATCATACAGCAAGGGCAGTGTGAGAAGAAATGGGAGTCAAACTCATTCTCTTATGTAGTAACTAAAGCCAGGACTGCAGCCCTGATTAAAGCAATGCCATTAGATGTGCACTTTGGTTGGTCAGGATCTTGTGCAGGCACCCATCCAAAAGTCACTGAAGGATTCCTAGGATGCACCCCTGCTGCTTCTGGCCCACAAGCAGCCAGACATGAAGGTGGACAACCCAGGCTGTTTTAAACATTCAAACCGAAGAACCCATAATGTCTCAAGAACATCTTAGCAAAGGTTAACTATGTCCATTGTTAGAAAAGTATCTTCCTGCAGCCTGACTTTACCCAGCTGCACCTTCCAAGCTCTAGCTCTGACCCTGCCTTAGCCTCATCTCCTCTCTGCAGGTCAGATTTGTGAATCTTCTTCTAAAAAATATCAGATGACCACTAAGCAGTTGGAACTTTTGGAGTAGGCTATGTCCAAACTCCAACTCGGACAAATCTCTGAGATATACATGTATATGTATTTTCCCAAGCTTCCAAAACAAAGGCATTTTGTATGGAAAAACACATACTTTATGACGTAGAAACTAGAAGGAAAAAACCCAACCTTAACTAAGAATTACCCAACAGGGATCCAAAGGGGTTGTTTTTAACCCCCCCATTGCTCCCTAGCCCCTGCAGACAGATTTGTTACTTCTAGCCACCCATATTATGGAAATCTTCTTTCCACCCTGTGGAGAGCTGCCTTGCTGCTTCTTGACCCTTTCAGGTCTTCTTGATAACAAATTTCTCTGCTGAGCTGCAGGTTCCCAAGCTAAGTTAAGTCCTTCACCTCCTGCTCTATCCTGCCTTGCTCTTCTGCACCTCCTGCTCCATCCTGCCTTGCACTCCTTTACCTCCTGCCTCACCCTGCCTTGCTCTCCTCTTCTCCACCTCCTGCTCCATCCTGCATTCTCTGGGGTCTGCCTTAACCTGCTCCTTTCGTCTCCTGTAAAGGACTTGCCTGACCCAGTCACTGTCCTCTTGAAGGAGCAAAACACAGCCATGAACACACACACACTGAAGAGAACTCACCACCTCCCTCTGACACAAGGACAGTGTGGATGGAATCCCACAGTCACACAACAGCATTTGCCCTTCAAACACCTACTAAGCAGACTTCAGGAATCTTGCTTTTATCACCAGTAAGGTTTAATCAATTTCAAGGATAAAGATTATGAGTTTAGAGTTGTTCTTTTTCATGGCCTACTGCCACCCTGAGGAGAGTGCTGTGCTTCAGCCACTCAAGAAGGTGGGGTGGGGGTGCTGGTTTTGTTGTTGGGTTGTTCTGTGGGGGTGGGATTGTCATTGTTTGTTTACAACATTACAAAGCACCTTTCATTCCTGGCATTATTGCCTTTCCTAGGTGACAACCTGGTACTGAGCTACAGGACCAAACAACCTTCTCTCCCATCCCCTCCTCTGCAAAGGTTTCCCAGCCACCTGAGGAAGCTGTGGCTAGAGCAAAAGGTTCCAGTCCAGCTTGACTTTCCTATGCAAGTCAGCTAAGGGCACTGTGAGAGCACCGATACTCTGTAAGACATCAGCAAAGATCTGTGACAGTCCTGCTTTGAGGTTTCTGTACTCAGGAAGCTGCTGACTCAGGCTGGAACAACTTTCTGTTATGGCACACCAATAAACTGTCCCTGCTGACCTATCACCAACCACTCCCCACACTTACCTGAAGGATGCAGCTGAGCCCATACACCACAGGACGGTGCTGGGGGCACAGCAGTAAATCACTGAAAGGGCTGGGAGGAGGATTGACTGCAGCTGGTTGAGGGGTGGGAGTTGAAGGAAGAGCATTCCCTGCCTGGGCAGAGAGGATGTGGGGTGGGTGCCCACCAGCACCATCCAGCTGCATGGCAAGCCTGCGTGTGCAGAAGTAGGCCAGACGTCGGGAGAGGTATGCGGACTGCACGAACTCTGAGGAGTACTGCAGGGGAGAGGCAAGGGGAAACATCCTTGTTGTAAGCAACACAAGAGAAAGCCTGGAGTGTCCCACAGCAGGTCACTGCCCCATGGAGACAGGCCCTGGTGATCACCCACTGCCTGCTAGGCACCAGAAAACCCTTTGCATGCTCTATGGCAATGACCTCACATATCGGAAGGTATCCACCCCCAGCCTGCCCAGGGCTGCAAAGCTCTGCCCAGGGGCTGCTGCAGCAGAAAAAGCTTCCATGGAGTGGGGCACCCTGAGTGCAGCTCTCACAGCTCTGACAGGAGCAGGCATTAGCAGTTACTGATGGTGACACTAGGGTTGGGTGCTATGGGTAAGAACCAGAAAGAAAGCCAATGAGGCAGATGTCCTGGTGGGAGTCTGTTCTACACCACCTAACCAGGATGAAGAGACAGAGGAAATATTCTTGAGGCATCTGGCAGAAGCCTCTCAATCGCTGGCCCTTGCTCTTGTAGGGGACCTCCAACTTCCATGACATCTGCTGGAAAGGAAACACAACACAGAGGGAGCAGTCATGGAGGTTCCTAGGGTTGTGCAGACCTTCCTGGCACAGTTGCTGAGGGAGCCAAGGAGGTAAGGTCCCTGCTGGACCTGCTGCTTGTGAACAGAGCACTGGCGGAGCCTGTAACAGCTGGGGGCTGACTGGGGCACAGCCACCAGCAAATGCAGAGCTCTCAGGTGTGACAGAAGTGAAAAGGGGGTCAGCAGAGCTGTCCCTGGCACTACCAGTGGGCAGACTTTGGCCTGCTTCAGACACTGGTGGGCAGAGGCCCTTGGGAGGCAGCCCTGGAGGGTCAAGGAGTACAGCAAGGCTGCCAGCACACAGAGGGAAGCCCCAAAGGCACAAGGACAGGCTGGCCCCACAGGCCCAAATGTGAGTCTGGCTGAGGAGAGGTTTGGGAGCTGCCTTGGGGCAAAAAGGGTCTGGAGATGTTGGGAGAAGGGGCAACAGACTGAGGAGCGCTGCAAGGGTGTCATGAGTCTGTGCAGGGGGAAGTGAGAAGGGCCAAAGCCCAAATGGAAATGGATTTGGTTTTAGCTGTCCAAGAGAACATGAAATGCTTCTGCAAAAGTCTCAGCAGCAGGAGGAGGCCTGAGGAGAACCTTTGGCCTTTGCTGGGTGCAGTGGCCAGGGAGGAGCTAACCGCTGAGGGACTCCAAACCCTCCCTGCCTCAGCCTGTAGCAGTCAGAGCAGTTGTCTGCTGGGGACCCAGCCCCCTGAGCTGGAGCAGAATGAAGCTCCCACAGTCCAAGAGGAGAGGGTCAGTGCCCTGCTGCACCACCTAGACACACACAAGCCAGGGGGCTGGATGCCAAACACCTGAGGGCACTGCAGGAGCTGCTCACCAAGCCACTGCCCATCATTTCCCAGCACTCCTGGCTAACTGGGGAGGTGCCAGCTGACTGGAGACTGGCAGATGTGACACCCAGCTACAGGAAAGCCTGCAAGGAGGACCCAGAGAACTGCAGACCTGCCAGCCTGACCTCAGTGCCAGGGCAGCTCATGCAGCACATCACCTTAGTGCCATTGTGCAGCACCTGCAGGGCAAGCAGGGGACCAGGCCCAGCCAGCAAGGGGTCAGGAAGGGCAGGTCCTGCTTGATGAACCTGATCTCCTCCTCCCACAAACTGTCCTGCTCAGCAGAGGGGCAGGCTGTGGGGGTCCTTTCCCTGGCCTGCAGTAAAGCCTTTGGAGGAGCTGCTGGTCATGGCCTAGATGGGTGCAGGCTTCCCTGGGTTACAAAGTGGCTGCTGGCCATGGCCAGAGGGCAGTGGGGAAGGGAGTTAGCCCCAGCTGCTGGCAGGCACCAGTGCTGTTCCCAGGGCTCAGTGCTGGGCCACTGCTCTGGAATGTCTTTAGCAACGATCTGCACTGAGGGGGTTGAGGACCCTCAGTCACTTTGCAGATGGCACCAAGCTGGGTGGCTGTGCTGAGCTGCTGGAGGGCAGGGAGGCTCTGCAGAGGGCTCTGGACAGGCTGCAGCCATGGGCTGAGGTTCCACAGGACCAAGTGCTGGGTCCTGCACTTGGGCCACACCAATCCTATGACTGCTCCAGGCTTGGGGCAGAGTGGATGCAAAGCTGCCTGGCAGAAAAGGGCCCAGGGGTGCTGAGTGACAGCAGCTGCAGATGAGCCAGGGTGTGCCCAGGCGGCCAAGAAGGGCACCAGCAGCCTGGCCTGGATCAGCAATGGTGTGGGCAGCAGGAGCAGGGAGGTGATTATCCCCTGTACTGGTGAGACCACACCCTGAGTACTGGGTTCAGTTTTGGGGCCCTTACTCCAAGAAGGCCATTGAGGGGCTGGAGCAGGCCCAGAGAAGGGCAACAAAGGTGGGGAAGGGTCTGGAGAACAGGGCTGGAGAGGAGCAGCTGAGGGAGCTGGGGGTGTGCAGTGTAGAGAAGAGGAAGCTGAGGGCAGAGCTCATTGCTCTCTGCAGCTCCCTGAGAGGAGGCTGCAGTGAGGTGGGGGTTGGGCTCTTCTTCCTAGTATAAAGTGGTGAGATGAGAGGAAATGGCCTCAACTTGCCCCAGGACAGGTTTAGTTTGAATATTAGAAGCAACTTCTTCACAGGAAGGGTTCTCAAGATCTGGCAAAGGCTGCCCAGGTTGGTGGCTGAATCCACATCCCTGGAGATGTCTCAGAGGCAGAGATGTGGTGCTGAGCGCCATGGTTTAGCACCAGCCTTGGTACAGTTACAGAATGGTTGGACTAGATGATCTTAAAGGTGTGTTCCAACCAAAATGGTTCTGTGATTACCATGTCCAGTGCAGGGAAATAGCTAAAGGAGAAAGGAATAGAAGGGAGAAGGACTAAGAAGTTATCCTGGCATGAGCTGAGAAGGACGCTCAGAGGAACACTGCTCAGAGGAACACTCCCCAGCGGTCTCTGCAAAACAACTCCACATGCCTTAGGTGGCGGGGAGGGGCCAGCAGGCAGGGAGGGGCCAGCAGGCATTCTCACCCGCAGCAGCAGGGGCAGGAGCATTTTCAGGAATTCATCCTCTCCTGTCCGTATCTTCTCAAAGCACTCCAGGACCCAGGTGAGGAACTCGTGCCGGTCCAGCATGCCATCCTGCACAGGCACAGCAAAGGGACACAGCTGAGGCAACAGCCACCAAAGAGAGCTCACTGCTTGCGTTCTAACAGTGGAAACAACTCTAGGATGCTGCGCAGTTCTGTACTACCCCTATTCTACTGTCTCTCAGCTCAAAACTGCATCCAGCCCTAATGGTCTACTCACAGAAAACAAATCCATCTGCATCCATTTCCCACAGCCCTCCTCTGCACACAGCCACTCAGCAGCCCCTGCCAGGCCCTCACCTGGAACATGAACATAGCCAGTTTCTCATTGTAGTCCCACTGCTTCAAAGCTTGTTCCACCTCTTGGGGCATTGGCCCAGATGGTGAACCACAGCCCTGCCCCGGGAGCTGCCTGTAGAACTCTGCAATTTTCTGCAGCTGCTCTGACAGGTACTTGGTGATGATCTGTGTCCACTCTGGGGAAGAGGAAACAGGTCAGCAACGAGTGCAATGGCAAACACAAGCAGGTAAGAACCAAACTGGTGCAAGGCTATAAACTCAAAAAAGTTCCTGTCACTTGAAAAGGACAAAGACAAAGAAGAAAAGGTAACTGCCACAGTATTAGCTTTGTGTGTGGCCTGGGATGGGAGGGAGAAGGAGGCATGCATAAAAACAGGGATCAAGGGGCAAAATTTGTGTTTGGAGCAGAGCTACTTTGTACAAGAGAGGCTGGGAAGAAAGATTCCTCAAGCATAGTTGTTGAGACTCAGCAGGTGGAGAGAAGCTTTCCAGCAGGGAGCAGTGCTGGGTCAGCTTGGTTCAGCATCCTCAACAACCTGACAGCAGAAATACTGCAAACACTTCAGCTCTGAGCTTGTTCCTAAGCTCTTTCAGGTGTCTGTGTAAAGCCACAATTAACACTTTCAAAACCATTGTGTTTAATAAAACCTAACTGCATAAGAGACAAACAACACACGAAGTAACAGCATGCCTCCTCTGGGGCAATGGCAAGGCACAGTATAAAGCAGGTGAAAGCATACACTTAGAGGGTCAGCAGTAAGACAAACACCCAAAGAAACAGGAAATGGAAGAAAAGCATCTAACAAATCCATCAACCTCCAACACCAGAGCTAAGAAGCCCATGTAACTGTTACACCAAAGATAAACAAGGAACAAATGAAAACCCCAACATTTCCACGGTCTTCAGCTGCTAATTCTGCTTTTTAAAGCAGTGTGGTCAGGTCCTGCAGTCCCAGTCTTACCAGGAAGCCAGGGGACCTCTCCCAGAGCACAGCACTCTGGAGAGCACAGGATGCAAAGCAGGCTAGAAAGAAGACCCAGTAAGACTTAAGGAAACTGCAAACGGAGAGCGGAGTATCAGAGCTCTCTGGGAAACATGAGAATAATCTGATCAGTCACTGTGAAACTGTAACACTTACAGTCTTTCTAGGTTAAGAAAAAACAAGTTCTGCAGCAGAGGAGCAGAGCAGAACTTCACAGGGAGAAGCAGAGGTAGGTTTTCAGGAAGGGTTGGTGATTGCTAAGGGTTATTTCTCAGCAGTGTGCCCACCAAGCAGTGGGCCCTGCTGTCTTGGACAGCTCTGCACACCAAAGCACTAGCATTTCTAAGCAGGCTTCCCAGGCTAGCTCTTGCTATTCAAGAGCAGTGTGAGGAGGAAACACCAGCAGAGGCAGCAGCAGTGCTCCAGACAAAGGCTTACCGATGAAGGGGTCGATGACATGACGCTTCTTCACCTTGGTTTCCGTGATGGCAGCGTAATAGGCACAGGTCATTTTGATGAGCCAGGCTGCTCTCATTACTGGAACAGTGTATTTAGCCAAATAACCAAAGACCTCTTCCTTCTTGCTAAAGATGGGCACCTGTAGCAGAATTGAGAAGGAGAACTGAAACCAAGGGTTTGGATGGGAACTACTCCAGAGCAACCGCACATGCTGCAGGCACTGCAAGTTGTGCAGAAAGACACAAGGCATTCTGTGCTCTGCCTCTTAAAACACCTGCTGCAAGAATTCACCTCTGGGCAGAGACCAGCAGTGTCAGAGCTGCATTTCAGCACCAACAGAAACAAAACAAACTGAAAAAAGACAGACAGACTTATTACGTCACTGCAAATCCATGCCCTGGATCCTGCAAACAGCTTTAAGGGTGTCCCCCAGGAGGATATGAACAACTACAGAAGATACAGCCTGAAGATGGGAAGTCAGAGACAAAGCATCCACTCCACAGGCTGCAGATCAGGCCCTTCCTTTTGGAAACAAAGCCCAGCATTACAGAAGTCATGACTGCAGATCTGCAAAGCAGGATGCAGCAGATGAATAGCACAGCTGTGAGGCTCCTTTCCACAGGATGCTACAGTAAGCAGAACCATGCCTGTGCTCACACAGGAACGAGACCAGCTCAGAGGACAGCTCCATTTCATAGGCATCTCCAAGTCCCTGAACTACCAACAGTTAACTGCTCACTTAGGATGTTTCTTAACATTCTTCCCAACTATTTTCCAGTGCCTCGAAGCCACAGGCTCCTACCAGCAGCAGCTGCTTTCACGTCTAAGTTCACCAAATCTGATGGAGACCTCTTGCAGGAAACTAGGAGAAAGCCTTGACAGGTTCAAGCTCTCACAAGGACCTCAGGAAACTGACAGCCAACACACAAAAGAGGACACAAGGGCTAAGTTTGTAAAGAGGCAGGAAAACGTGCTTATTTCTCCTACAACAATGACTCAGAACACCAAGGACCAGACAAACTCCAGCCTCTAAACTACATGCTATCACTCTGCTATCACTCAGCTAGGAGCTGTGGTTTTCCACAACACATACTGGAGTGCAGAGCTTCTCATTTATAGGCTCACCCTAATAGTTAGCTCCTCTTGCTATCTGTCCTGATCAAATAGCAGAGTAGGAGCCCTCTTTCACACTCTGCAGAACTCAGTGCTACCAGGGGATATCTAGCCCTAAACCCCAGGGCACAGAAATACTCTTGGCTAGCTGAGATCAAGCTGTAATACACATACTCTTCTCAGCTTAAAATCAGAAGTGTGGCACTGCAGCACAAGTCTCAGCTCATTATTTCCAGTAATTCCCACTATGACTTTCGAAAACTTGAAAATCCTCCACAACAGGAACGGCCTTAAACTGAGCAGACCAAAGGCAACAGTGGCAGCTCTTCTGAAAGCCACTTGAACCTTACACATCAGTCCATGGCATCACACAAGCCAAAAGGCAAAGTCAAACGCCATCTCCACACGACAGACAAGAGAGCAGTTCTTTGAGTGGAGGCAACCACAATTAGTGCACTACAATGCCAGGATGGGCTCTTCAAGCTAAAAGCTTCCAAAGATGGAGAGAAAAAATCGCAAACCTTCTCCCAACAGTGAAAAACTTCTACTACATAAACATTTGAGAAACAAGCAAAGATGAAGCGCTCTGCCCTGGCCGGCAGCCTCTCCTGCAACACACCTTCTTAGCAAGATGAGTGAGGGGCTTAGTTCCAGCCAGATCTGTGAACCAGTTGTTTATGGCACTCTGGGAGCGTGCTGTCACCAGCCAGAAGTTATCCTTCTGATTGACCTGAGGTTTCCGTCTCCCCGTGTCAGGCAGTGTGTTGCACCGCAGCTTTTCCGCGATGATACTGCTGAAATTTGAACTGATCTGGAAAACACAAAACACAAAGCATCAGTGACATTGCACAGGTCAAAGAGGTACTCTACGTGCTTAAAAACTCAGCTCTTATTCCTACCAGGAGTCTCAACAGCATCAACCTTTGGAACAGAAAAACTCTGCCAGTAGCTCCTTTTTGTTACACTTGCAAAGGGAAAGCTTCCAGACAGCTCATAGAGTAACCAAGCAGGCACTGGAGCTGAGAGCAACACACCTCTCTGCAAACACCTGTCAAACCAGAGAGAAGGCTGCTTTGACAGCCATCAGCCAAGGAAAACAAATACACTGTGTTCACTGATCATGTTCCATCCCAGGTCCTCTTGTCAGGGAGGCCAGGAAGGTAACACTTTGATTTTACAGACTGGAGAACCAGAGCTGAACCCTGTTACGTAACTCCCCTGGTTCAAACGCCAAATGTTTCAAGAAATCTTACTTCTCTTCCACTGAGGCCAGCATGTAACCACATCGATAAGAAGTTCCCCACTTCTGGCATTCTACTCTTCTGCTTTAATTGCAGAAAAGGAGTTCTAGACACTGGTTTAACAGCTACAGATCCATCCTTAAGACATATGGATACAGTTCCAAACAAATGCAGAACCTTGGTTCTATCAGGACAGAGCTAGGTCCTAAAAGGGATGGGTCCCCTGATGGTGGACATGGAGAAGAAATGAGCTGCAGGACTGCCCAGAACCCAGCAGCCTGTGCTCATGAGCACCGAGTCCTGTCAAAGCCCCACACCCTCCCGATGGACCTCACCTTCGCTGGGTTGAAATTGACATTTTTGGCACTGCCGTGCTCGTCCCCAGAGACCGCCGGCTGGTTGTTGAAGCCTTGCTTGACGTTCAGAGCAGTCAGCTCATCCTGCGAGGGAAGGACGATCAGAAGTGCCCCGCAAGGCCCCTCGACGACGAACGCCCGCAGGCTCTGTGCCCGCCGCGGGCGCTCGGCCAGCATGGGCGCAGGTAAGGCGAGGCCCCGGTGGGTCCGGCAGGCCTCCCCCAGGCCCTCACTGCCAGGCAGTGCCCTAGGCCAGTGCCGAGACACAAACCGCGGGGGTGCCCGGGACAGGCCCTCCGCTCACAGCACAGGGACCCGGCAGGGCAGGCTCCCTCACGCCCAGCCACAACGGGGCCGCAGGGCTCCCTAACCCTGCCCGGGGGGGTCCCAGCGCCCCTTCGGGGCCTCCTTACTGCCAGCCCCCAAGTCGCGGCCCGGCACTCCCGGCACCCCCGCAAACCCGGGCCACGCACCTCCTTCTGCTTGGGGTCCTGCGGATAGACATCGGGCGGGCCGAGACGCGGGCGCTTAAGCGGGCGGTGCTCGTAGCTGAGGACACCGAAGGCCGCCATCCCGAGCCGGCCGGCGGGCGGGCGGAGGCGGCCGGGCCACAACAAGGGCCGCCGGAGCCGCCTGCGCCTGCGCGCTGCGCCGGGGCCGCCCGAGCGCCGCCGGAGAGACCCGAGCGGCACGACGTTGTCACGGGCGCCGCCGAGGGAAACCGGAGCTTCCCGAAACGAGCCCGAATAAGGACGGAGAGGCCCGAGCGCCGCCGAAGAGAGCCCAAGCCTGCGCCAGAGGCGGCGGAACGTGCCGAAGAGGGAAGGGGCGGCTGGCGCCCCAGGCACGGGTCGCGTGACACACGGGCACGCAGGCACCCTTAGCGTCGTCCCGGCCGCCGCAGCCCTGCCCCCGGCGCTGCCCTGCAGCCCCCCGCCCGCGGCCGGCTTCGCCCTTACCCCAGTACTGCTCTGCAGTCCCCCGCCCTCGCCTTCGTCTCGCACCCACCCTGGTTCCTTCATCCTTGCCCTCTGCACTCCTCTATAGCCCCCTGCCCCAGACTGTGCTCACCGTTACCCTGGCTCTGCTTCGCAGCCCATTCCCTTCCTGTCTGCCTTCACCCTTACCCCAGTACTGCCCTGCAGCCCTTACCCCCAGCACTGCCCAGCACCCCATTGTTTCTGGCTGCCCTCACCATTACCTCTGGCACTGCCCTGCATCCCATTGCGCTCACTGCCCCAGCTGTCCCAGACACCTCTCCCTGTGCCCACCCTGGCAGCCCAATGGTCAACATCCACCTGACCCCACCCTCATCACTGCCATCACCACTGGTACCATCACTAACCTCTATGAATACCTCCCATAGTTGGCCCCTAGTCCCTATAAATGCCCATACGAGCCCCTTTGTGACTTTCTCCCCATAGCTGCTGCACAGCACTGCCCCAGTGGTTCCCAGTTCCATCCAGCACTGCCCCAGTGGTTCCCATTTCCGTCCAACACTGCCCCAGTGGTTCCCAGTTCTGTCCAGCACTGCACCAGTGGTTCCCAGTGCCACCCAAGACTGCCCCAGTGGTTCCCAGTTCTGTCCAGCACTGCACCAGTGGTTCCCAGTGCCACCCAAGACTGCCCCAGTGGTTTCCAGTTCTGTCCAGCACTGCCCCAGTGGTTCCCAGTTCCACCCAAGACTGCCCCAGTGGTTCC
This sequence comes from Ramphastos sulfuratus, assembly GCA_013399055.1. Taxonomy (NCBI): domain Eukaryota; kingdom Metazoa; phylum Chordata; class Aves; order Piciformes; family Ramphastidae; genus Ramphastos; species Ramphastos sulfuratus. The sequence goes on along the minus strand of WBNM01038998.1, from coordinate 25,378 downwards.
CAGTTCCACCCAAGACTGTCCCAGTGGTTCCCAGTTCCATCCAAGACTGCCCTGGTGGTTCCCGGTTCCACCCAAGACTGCCCCAGTGGTTCCCGGTTCCACCCAAGACTGCCCCAGTGGTTCCCAGTCCCTCCCAGTCCCCAGGACCCCTGCCCAGGATGCACACAGCTCAGCAATCCCAATCTGCCTCTGCCCCTGGCATGGGGGAAGGGCAGGCAGTGAGGCCTGGAGGGGCGAGCACCAGGGCCTGGGCAGGAAGTGTGCTGGAGCCCCTGGAGGAGCTGTGATACCCCCTGGAGTGGGCCCCAGTCCCCAGTGCACGACCCCCAGGGCCGGCATGGGTGAGGCCCCGGTGGCAGGCAGTGCTGCAGGCAGCAGGCGGTCCTGCAGGCAGGAAGCGGTGCGGGCGCGGAAGTGGCAGGCGGCGCATGGTGGTCTGAGTGCAGAGACTGCTGCATGGGCTTCACAGCTCGGCTGCCATGGCACTGCCCAGCTCCTTCCTCGCACCTATCCTCCTCATCCTCCTCCTCCTTTGCAGGCTGGGCCCTTACCTCGTTGCTGCCCACAGGCCCTCAGGTAAGGAGCAACGTGGGCCCCAAGGAAGGCAGTGTGGCACTGTGCCCCGTGGGTGGTAGGGCTGGAGGATGCTGCTCCTGGCTGGCGGCAGGTGAGGACAGGTTGTGGGGCTGTCAGCTGACAAGTTGCTGGGGCTTGTGCCCGAAACCCCTTGGCCAACGATGGGACCTGGGACCCCCAGCACCTATGCGACTCTTCAGAACGAAGCTGCCAGGACAGAGCAGCTGTGCCAGGGAGCCCTGCTGGGGTGTCCTTGCTCCCACCTCAGCGTTGGAGCACTGCTGGCAGCATGGCCCCCCACTGGCTCTACTGCCCCCAGAGCGCTGCCAGGAAGGGCCCTGGCCATAGGGGTCTCCCATGGTGGGCTGGGGCAGAGGGCAGCCCCAGGATGGTGTGTGCAGGTCCTATCAGCCCCGGGCAGCAGCCAGGAAGGGCAGCAGCCAGCAGAGCTGCGCCATCTGCCCTTGCCATCCCTGTCACATCGGCAGTGCTGCCTGCAGGTGAGTGCCAGGGGACGGGGCACAGCGGCTCCTCTTTCCACCTGGAGTCCTCATCCCAGCTGTCGTTTCCTGAGGAAAAAAAAAAACACTTTTGGCTGTCTGTCAGTAAAGCATCAGCTTTCCGTGGGAGCGCAGCTCCTCCGTACCCCTGGGCTTCCTAGGGTTGCCAGGCAGATGCCTGCCCACTCCGTGCGGAGCAGCCGGAGCACGGCGCCGCTTTGCTCTGCCGTGTTACAACCCAAGGAAGCCCCCACGGTGCTGCCGGGAGGCTTGGAACTTTGAAAGGGACCAGACGTCCTACTGCCTGACTTTCAGGGGGGGAAAGCCCATTTCCTGGCAGCCTCCAGCACAGCTCCCAGGTGCCAGCGGCTGATTTGACACCTGCAAGGTCTCTGCTAGGCACCTCAGTCCACCTGAGGAGCGCATCTTGCAGTGAGCCATGCCCCCAGCCACCGGAGGGGACAGAGGTGTGATAACTGATGTGGTGACTGACACCACCCTGGTGGCCTCGCAGCGCTCAGCCAGCTCAGGATGTGGCCTCCATCTGCGTGGGCAGGACCGGCACTGGCACAGCGTGGAAGAAGGAGGGGGCACGGAAGCCAGCGTGGGTGCCCGGAGCAGCTGCTCAGCCCCCTAGGGCTCGACAGTGCTTCCAGCAGAGAGCAGACTGCTGAGGTTCAGCGTCTCACCCTACGGCAGTGGCTGCAGTGGGAAGCACAGCCCAGCGCAGCCCACATCACCCGAACACAGGCATACCTGCAGGCACCCAAGAGGGTAACAGCGAAAGGAGTTTAGTCAGAATGCAGACATCAGGCACAAATCCTGGAAAACTTATACTTTTTTTCACGGGACAAGCAAAGAACTGACAAGGAGGGGTTTCCATCCTGCCCCACAGCATCAGGGGCTGCAAAGAGCAGCCATGGGGTGACTAAGAGGAGCAGACAGAGAAATCCACATGAAACACCATAGCCACGGCATGAGGAGCCAGCAGCACAGCTGCAGGAGGCACAGCTGCTGGGGCAGCAGTGCTGTGAAGGAAGCCGTGAGACTGCCCATAGCCCAGGCATCACCAACACAGCATGTGCCAACGGCGAGGAGGGGGCTGGCATCACAGCTCCGGCAGGAGGAAGAGGAAGACTGATGGGGACACTCGGACCCTGGTGCAGCCACCCACCACCGTGATGCCCAGTGGTGTCTGTCCCTTGCAGGAGTGGCCTGTGTCCTGTTCAACGAGGAGTACATGACCTGCGGATGGGGGAGCAGAGAGACACTCACAGTCAACTACTCACTCTACTACTGGTAGGTGCCCTTTCCCCGGGGCCCAGCCCCACAGCAGTGTCCCACAGGGGATCCCTGCATGGGAGGCTGCTGTCTGCATTGCTGGTCTCAGCATCAGCCTGCTGCTCTTCCCCAAGCCTGCAGTGGGGGAGGCTCTGACTGCAGGGCAAATGGTGTAGGATGTGCTGGGGACAAGGCTCCTGGGGAGGGCTGGATGGGATGTGCGGAGTCTCGGGGAGCCCTGCTAACCTGCTGTGGCACAGGTATGAGAACAGTTTGCCCATGGTGGAGTGCAAGCAGTACCTGCAGGACCAGGGTGTCCGTGTTGGTTGCCACTTCAACGAAAGCGAGATCCTCCAGTTCAAGTCTTTCCATGTCCTCGTCAATGCCAGCCTCGATGGCAGGATCCTGCAGATTCCCAGCAAGCGCATGGAGCTGCAAAACCTGGGTATGGGAGCAGTGAAGGGCACCTGCTCTGTGGGGCTGCAGTGGGTCCCCAGGGCTGTCACATCACACCTTGCCTGGCAGCAAGGCCACCAGGGCATGAGGACAGCACTCACTGGGGATCACCTGTTGCTTGAAGTGAAACCAGGGGCGCCTGTGAACCTGACCATCCACAACATGAGTGGCAACCAGCTAGAGCTGACCTGGGCCTCTCCGTACAGGGCACCTCACTGCCTGGAGCATATTGTCAAGTACAGGAGCAACAAGGACACCAGCTGGACGGTGAGAGGCACCTGGGCACGGCACCCCCATGTCTGTGCCTGAAGAGTAGCTATGCAGCAGCATCCATGGCAGTGCAGGCTTTCATCACACGGCCCACGTTTTCCTGCAGGAGCATCGGGTGAAAGGAGAGATCTTCTCCTTCCCCAGCGTGGACTATGACAAGTACTACACATTCTACGTGCGCAGCAAGATCAACAGCTTCTGCGGCAGCACCCAGCTCTGGAGCGAGTGGAGTGTCCCTGTGGTCTGGGGCAGCAACTCCACCACCAAAGGTAGGCCCTGAGGGCTGTGGGCACCATGGGGCTCAGCAGGCCAGAGACAGCCAGATGAGTGGAAAGGTGGCTTGAGACAGCAGCTGGAGGGGCAAGACCCATATGAGCATCTGTGGTGTGAGCAGTGGCATCTGCCACTGCATCCTTTGCACTTCTGAAAGGCAAATACCCCCTGCCAGTGGGACCCAATGGCTTTTACCAGGGGGTTCTTAGCCCTGGAGGCTGCTCTGGCACAGCTGGTTAGTTGTGCTGACAGCGTGGCAGGTCTTGGGGATGGGCCCCTTCTCATCTTCCACTCACATCTGAGCCCTGCCATGGACAATCCTGAGCTCCCAAGGCCACCCATGGAGAGCCACTGGCATGCCCACCCCACTGCTGTGGTGATGCCCCAGCCAGGGGTCTCTTGTCACCCTGGCTCTTTCCAGGCATGGCAGAGGAGCAGCTGCACCTGTTCTGGATCCAGACGATCCTGATCCCTGTTGCCTCCTGCCTGCTTTTGCTGATCCTTGTGGTGCTGCTGGTGCGCATGGAAAGGTGAGCGTGGAGGGCTGGGGGTGGGCAGCGGCGCTGGGCTCTTCCCCTCTGACACACCTCTCCTGCGCAGGGTGTGGGTCATCCTGATGCCTCAAATCCCCAACCCTAGCAAGAAATTCGATGAGCTCTTCATCACCCATAATGGCAACTTCCAGGTAAGGCTGCTATGGGGAGCCCTGCCCCGGGCTCGCACCTGGCTTCACAAGGGTGGGACTGGGCTCTGTGGTGGCTCCTCTTGCCCTGCTCTGCTCCCTACAGGAGTGGGCTGGAGTCCCTAAAGACATCGTGGAGAGTTTCAAACCCAACTACAGTGAGAGCATCTGCTATGTGAGCGAGCTGTCCCCCAAGGACAGCTGCGAGCCCTTCTGGGAGAGCAGCAACCTCTCGCTGCCAGTGCTACCCGGGGCCCTGGCTGCCCCCCGCGAGCACAGCCCCTACAACAGCAGCAGCTGCCTGGGAATGTGACCCCTGCGCCCCACACGCCCTGCACCCCTGCTGCCTCACACCTCGCTGCCCTCTGGGCCTTCCGCCTGCTCCCGCCCTGCCTCTGCCGAATGCCTAGGACCCCCGGCCCTGCTCTTCCAGGCCACGGCGGGTGCGCTGCGCTGCAGCATGCTGGGTGCACTGCAGGGTGCTCGGGCGCCGCGCGGTGCAATCAGGGTACTGCTCAGTGCCTGTGCTGCAGTCCGTGGCGCCTTGGGTGCGCTATTTGTTGCATGCATCTGATGCGTTGGGGGCAGTGGTTGCTGCTCTGGGTGTGTTGCAGCACACAGTGCCTCACAGCTGCCCGGGTGATGGAAATACACTTACTCTGCATTTCTGCGTGGCTGTTTCTATGTCCCACCTGTGCCAGCACACACATTGCTGTGTCACCCCCAGCCCCGAGGGCTGCTGCCCCGGGCACGCAGAACAAGTCCAACTGTCCCTCAGGGGTCTTGCCACTCCTTAACCCACACCCCAGCTTTTGTGCTGCAGTAAAGCTCTGAGGTACCACAGGGCTTCAGCCGGACTCATTTGTTAGGGAGGGCAGTGCTGGCGGAGCCTGGGCCACCTCTGACCCCCACAGTACAGCGAGGTGAGGTCCAGCCCCACCGTCCTGAGTTCACAGCAGCACCACCTTCATTTATACAGAGCATAAGGGTGGGTCTCCTCCTGGGCATCCCTGGGTGATGCTACCCAGGCACAGGGTGAAACGCACCGTGGCTTCACTGGGTGGCACTCTCGGCCTCTGGGCTCTGTCAGGGCCAACTGCTGCCCTCAGCCACCACTGCTGTCCCTGCAGACGACCACAGCCAAGACCAGCTATGCCATCCTGCATCTTCTCCCCTACATGAGGAGGAGGATGGTGGGGTTCCCTGACACCAGTGAGCCCTGGCTGTGGGGCTTCAGCTATCCCCTTGCCCTGGCAGGGGATGCCATGCAGGCTGAGAGGTCCCCAGCTCACTGTGCTGGCAGCCCACAGCCACCCCTCATATTTTCTAGATGTCATTGACCTGTGGGATGAGCTGGGCACCCCCAAGCTACTGTTAAAGTTGATCACCCTGAGTGAGAGGGCAAACAATTTCCCCTAGGCTCATGGCACCTCCTGTGTGTGCAGTGTGGAGTTTGGACTGCCTGGGAGGTGTCCAGGCGAAGGGAGCCCTTCAGTCCCTGGGGATCCTGGCAGTACATGAGGCAGTGAGGCACAGCAGGCAGGCAGGACCAGTGAGGAGCACACATGCCAGTTCCTCACACCCCTGCTAGAGCACCCCATGCCAACGCTGTCAGCTAGGTGAGGGGACAAGGATGGGGAGCATCTGAGGAGGTGTGCACAGGCATCAGGGCCTGGCTCTGGTGGCACAGATCCTACAGCTGCAGGGTGAGCACCTGCACAGGAAGCAGATTGGTATGCTGCAGATGCTGGAAGAGAGGACACCTAACACAGAGACTGTTCTCAATGGTGCAAGGCCAAGGAGCAGTAAGGGGCTGCTGGCAGCTCCTAGGGCAGCTGGCATGGCCGTGCCAAGCTTCAGTAAGGCCGCTTCTGCCCTTAGACAGGCAGACACTATCAGTCACTATCCAGCCCTTCCTGTGTGAAAGCTCTCGCATCTCATGGGCACACAGGTCAAGGCAGAAGCTGCTTCTGTCCCCATGCTTTGTCTCACTTGCTCCCTGCTGCCCTGTTTCCCCAGTCTTATGTCTGCTGTGCCCCATGCCCGTCACCCTCACACCCTGTCTTGTCCCCATGCCTGCTGGCTCAATGTCATCACCCTTATGGCCTGTTTCTCTGTTCCCATGCCTCAATAACCCTCGTGCCCTGCATCCTCCAGCATCCTCGAGCTCCATGCCCCTGCCCTGCTAAGCCTGTGACCACATCCTTGTTGTCCCCACACCCGTCCACTCCTTCGCTGCAGCCCCCAGCGCTAAGCTGCTCTGTGCAGGCAAAGGCACCGGGGCAAGGTCTGGGCAGAGTGGGGATAACACAAGACAGCTTCGCCTTGCTGAGCACGGCTGGGGCCAGAGGAGCAGGGCAGGCAGCTCTGGGGCTCAGCGAAAGCTGAGGCTGCGCCGTGGCTGCAGCTGTCCCCGGGCACGGGGCGGGAGTGTAGCAGCTGCGGGAGGGGGTGAGGACAGGGGCAGGCCAGCGTCACCGGCACGCCACCGCCACGCCACCGCCACCGCCACCGCCGCGGCCTCGCGTGCAGAGGGACGGAGCCCCGGCAGGGGGCACAGCTCACACGGAGTCTGGCCGGGGCGGGCCGGACGGGACTTCCAGCACTCGTCCCGTGGCTCCCGATCGCAGCCACAGGAACGGCCAAACTGCTCCATCCTGCTGCCTGCTCTGCGTGCAAACTGCCACCCGGACATCGGCCGATTGGGCTGAGCAGGCAGCGCCGGGCGGGCCGTGAGGGGCCGGGCTGCTGCCGGGGTTCAGGGGTGCTGTGGGCACAAGAAACTCCTCACGGGAAAGGAGGCAGCAGGAGGGGCGCGATGCTCCCCTATGCCCAGATCTTCCTTCGAGTGGGAACAAGAAAGGAGGAGGGTTACGGCCCGGAAGGGTGAGGAAGTGGCACCGGGGACGATGAAAGAGGCTGGGGAGACAAGGCCGGGGGATATGGCTGGTGATAACGGCAGGAGGCAACCTGGGCTGAGCAGGCGGGCGGAAGCCGAAGGAGGGGACGAGGACAGCGGGACACGAGGGGGAAACAAAAACAGGGGACACCGGGACACGCCTCGAGCCCGGCCCCAGTGCGCCCCCGAGCGGCTGCCCGGAGCAGGCGGAGCCTCTGCGCCTGGCGGACAGGAAATTTTCCACCTGCCCACGTGGTGCGCCGGGTCCCGCCCCCTCGCGGCCGATAGGGGACGCGGGGCCGGCAGCCCTGCCCCCTCGCGCCAGCGGTTGGTGGAGGCGAAGAGGAGGGCACGCCCCCTCGAGGCGGCGATTGGTGGAGGCGAAGCGGTGGCCCCGCTCTCTCACGACGGTGACTGGTGGTAGGGAAGCTGTGACCCCGCCCCCTCACAGCGGTGATTGATGGAAGGGAAGCGGTGACCCCGCCCCCACGGTGCCCGGCTCAGCGCTGCCGGCAGCCGGGACGGGGCAGGAGGAGGCGGGCGGCAGTGACCGGTGCCGGTCACTGGCGCTGCAGACGGCACCGGCTCACCATGATCGTGTGTCCCCAGAGCGTGCAGCATCCCCGAGGAAGTCGGTGCCAGCGGCTGCCGGGACAGGTAGGACCAGACCCGCCCCACCGCCACCGGAGCCCATACCGGAGCACTGGACTTGGCCCTGCTCGCCGCCTCCTGCCCGGCGCGGCTGTAGGGCCGGCAAGGCCTAATCTCCCGATACAGTGACCGGCAGCCCGGCAACAGTGCCAGCGCACCGACGCCGTCCCCGTCCCCTTTGTGCGGGATGCGGGAGGCGCCGTGCCTCCATCACTGCCAATCAAACTTGTTTTTCTCTCTCCGCCTGCACTGCCCGTAGCGTGCACCGGGGGCGCTGCCGCCGCCCGCACAATGGGCCCCGGTTACCGTCTGCCGGCGCTGGGCCTCGCACCGCGGGCACTATCACTTCCCCCGTCCCCTCGAGAGCTGGGGCAGAGGACCGGACGAGAGGTGTCCGCCGCGCCCCCAGTGAGCATCACCGGCGGGGCCGCTGGCACTGGCAGAGCTGCGGTCTCGCCTTAGGAGAGAGGAGGGGATCACACCACCGAGCCTTGCCCGGCCGGGGTCGAGGCGGCGCCCCCCAGCTCTTCTCCCGTGGCTCCCGGCACCGCCCGGACTTGCTCCCGGTCGCAGGGCACTGGAGCGGCCGAGGCGCTCCATCGTCCTGCCTGCTTTACATGCAAGCTGCTGCTCGGCCATTGGCTGCCCGAGCAGCGCCGGGCATAGCTCCTCAGCAGCCCCCTGCCCGGGCAGGGAGGGAGTGAGGTCGGGGGTGGTGTTGGGGTTCAGGGTTGCTGTGGACATATGAAACCCCTGCCTCGGGAAGGGAGGCAGCAGGAGGGGGGCGATTCTCCCCAGTTGGCAGGTCTTTGAGTGGGCGCAGAGAAGGAGGAGGGTTGTGGCCGGGAAGGGTGAGGAAGGTGGCACCGGGGGTGATGAGAGAGGGAGGTGACGTGGGGCTGGGGCTGGTGGTGACATCAGGAAGCACCCTGAGATGAGCCGGTATGGTGGGGAGCAAGCAGGTGTACCCAGATGGGTGATGAGGACTGGGATAAGGAGTTGCCCTGCACCTTCCCTTTAGTCTCCTCTTCCAGCCCGTGTCTGCCTGGCACCTCAGCTGTCATTACCTCGAGGAGAGTGGGGAGAGCTGGTGGCCTGGAGGCTGATCCCTGGGCTCCCACACGGCTCATCACTGGGGACCACCTTCCCCTGGTGAGAGTGGAAGGGTCCCCAGCTCCTCCACCTCTGCCCCCCAGGAGGAAGGCCAGCAGCTGTAGGCCCAGAGGTGTCCTCAGGGCAGTCATTTCCCTTAGCAGAGGGACTCTGGGGGACTTCTGCAGGCCACTTCTGATTTGCACCTCCTCCCAAGGGGCAGAGAAGTCCTTGCCCTCCATCTCTCCCCATTTTAATGCATGCTTTGAGGTGTTTTTTGGACCTGCTTGGCCAAACATGACGAGGAAGCTCCAAGTGGCACAAAGCACATCTGATAGCTGAGCCACAGTGTTTTTGTCACAAGTGCAGGGCAGCAGAAAACTGCCAGAGCTGCTGCTCTGTGCTGTCTGTGTGAGTGCAGCTGCTCCATGCAAGCTGTGCAGCTCAGTCCTCCTCCCTGCCTCCCCCTTACCCTGGGGTGCTCCATGCCCCTTGGCTCTGCCATCTTTGCTGGTGCTGCCTTGACCCTCTGGGTAACCCTAGGGCAGCACATCAATATGAAGGCCCCATGTAGCTCTCTGCTTGGCAGGATAGCTGCTGGCAAGGTGAGGGCACACACAGAGCCTTCAGAGCCCTGACCAGGAACCCTGGTGCCCTGTGCAGGGCTCTGAAGGCTCTGCGTGTGTCCTGCCAGCAATGACAACTCATGGCCATGCCAGGGCTGATGTACAGATGTTTGCTGCTGTGTCACCACGGGCACTGTGCCCTGGTCACCAGCCTTTGGCTGCGGACACTGGGGAGACAGGTGGGAGGGTCAGTGTGGCAGATTGCTGCCAGGTGAGGTTTTGGTTGGAGCCCCAGGTGGGAGGTGCACCCTCTGCATCTGAGGGTGCTGCCTGGGCTGCTGCTTGTGAGCGGGGGCCATGGCTTTCAGTGTGGTTGGAGTTGGCATCTGCTGCACCCATGGCTCGGTGCAGGTGAGCTGCAGGTGCAGAAGCCACTATTGGGTAGGAGGTGTGGCAACAGGGCTGTTGGGGCAGGAGCTGCCCGGGTGACATTTGCATGTCCCCACTCTCTGGTCCCACCACCCTCTCGGAGGGACAGGGGTGGTGTGGCTTGTGGCTATGTTTGGCTGGAGTGGATATGTGTGGACCTCCCCCGGCAAGCTGCCCTCCTGTCTTTCCATCAGTGCACAAACCTGGTGACAGCTGTGCCACTTGACCTCCTTGGGCAGCGTGCAGGGAGTCTTCTGAGTCCCTTTGTGTGCTCCCAACCATGTGTTGGGTAGCAGAACATCTCTTGCCCCTTGGCTTGCTGGGGCTGAAGCATGGGAGCAGCTCAGCTGGCACCACAGTTCTCCTGTCCGGGTGCTGGGTGGGAGGCCTCAGTGCTGCTGGTGCAGGGCTCAGGAGATAAGGCTGCTGGGCTGCTCCATTTTGGGAGGTCTTCCACCTGTCACGTTTCTCCTCACATGTATCACTGTGGCTGCGAGGAAATGTCAATTCTAGTCTGCCCTCTGGGCGATGCCATCTCCCAGAAACCAATCTGTGTTTCTTGCAGCCTGTCCTTCCGCTAGCAGTGGCCCCACTGAGCAGTGCTCTCTCTCCTGCTCTCTGATGGTGTTCCAGGGAGGTTGTGGAGCACAGAATCACCCAACGTGATTCCCTTGGGGGCACCAAGCTGGCAGAGTGGATCCCAGCCCTCACAGGGCCCGGGCTTGGCTGAGCTGGCTGAGCTGGGCTGTGGCAGCAGGGAAGCCCTAGGAGAGCTAAGCAGAGCCTGTTCCCTGCAGGTAGTGAAGATGTCCAGCAGCGACCCCGAGCGCCCCCAGCTGCTGTTTGTGAAGGTGCTGGCGAACCGGGGGCGGCTGGAGGCGGTGACCCAGCAGATGGGCTACCACCCGCAGTACCTGGACAGCTTCCTCAAGACGCAGCACTACCTGATGCACATGGACGGGCCTCTGCCCTTCGACTGCCGCCACTACATCGCCATCATGGTGAGCTGCCGAGGGGACTCCTTGCTGTCCCTCTGCTGGGCAGCTGGTGCCACGGGCTGCTCTGCAGAGGCCAAAAGTGTGGCACAGTGGAGGGTGGGTGAGGGGTGGACCCCCGGGGGCAGCGCTGGGGTGCTGACAGGCTGCTCTTGCAGGCGGCCGCCCGGCACCACTGCCACTACCTGGTGAACCTGCACGTGCTGCAGTTCCTGCAGGCGGGGGGCGATCCCCAGTGGCTGCGTGGCCTCGACTACATCCCCCCCAAACTCCGCAACCTCAACGAGATCAACAAGATCCTGGCACACCGGCCATGGCTCATCACCAAGGAGCACATCGAGGTATGGAAGGGGGCCTGTCAGCCAGGGGCAGGGTGGCAGTGGGGACAAGAGTGTGCCCGGGGGGTGCCGGCAGCCTGCCCTCATCATAGCGCTGTCCGTCTGTGTCCTGCAGAAGCTGCTGAAGATCAGTGAGTGGAGCTGGTCGCTGGCAGAGCTGGTGCATGCTGTCGTCCTCCTGGCGCACTGCCATGCCCTGGCCAGCTTCGTCTTTGGCTGTGGCTGTGAGCAGGACGAGGGGCTGGGGGGCCGTGGCTCGCTGAAGGCCTTGTCCTCTGGGAACCAGTGCTTCTGTGAGGCCACTGCCGGCAATGGCTGCAGCCAGGAGCTGCTGCGCATCAACCGCAAGCGGGTGAGCCTCCGAGGGTGGGTCTGCAGGGGTACAGGGATGTGGCTGTGGATGCTGCCCTCACCCCGAACATGTCTGTGCAGTCCCTGGACTCCTGCATGGAGCTGGATTCTCTGCGGGAACGCATGCAGCGGATCCACATGGAGACCGAGGGCAGGGAGGAGATGAGGCTGCTGCAGCAGGACCGGGAGGATGGTAAGGTGCAGGGATGGAGGTGGGTGGGCAGGATGGGAGTACCTGGGTGTTGCTTCTCTTCTGTTGGTAGTTACATCTTTGGTGATGTACAGTTTGGAGTGGGGCTCCTGGGCTGCTGGTGGGGAGGGAAGAAGGCAGTGGTGCTTCCCGAGGAAGAGCAGCAAGGCTCAGAGCTCGATGCTTGCTGCAGCTGGGAACAGGGCAGCTGTGCCTCACCTTGACTCACCTACAGGGCTTTCCCCTCCAGGTGATCCCGACGGGGCAGTCACCGGTGCCACCAATCTTGCATGCTACATGCAGGACCCTGACTTTGGATACCAGGACTTTGCACGGCGTGACGAGAATCAGACGCAGGTATTCAGAGTCCAGGTGAGGTTCCTGCTCTGCTGGTGGGCGGCAGCCCAGGCTGCCACCTTTCCTCTCCTGTTTGCTCCTGGTGGAGAGCAGACAGTCACAAGGGGACCCATGCAGCCCAGACACGGTCCAGCTGCTTTTGCAAAATGCCTGAGCTGGAGAGCTGAGCCCTGAGAGGGGACCTGCCCCACTAGGCCTTGGGAGGGGGAGGTGACCTATGACTTCTGTTCTCAGGAGCTGCCGATTTCTTCGTGTTGCCTTCATGGAGGCAAAGGTCAAAAGCATTCAGAAGCTGGCTGATGGGGGATATTGGGATTGGTGGCAGAGCTGCCCCCAGACCAAACCTTTTGAATTCTGCTGTGTCCCAGAGTCTCCATGCCCTGGACCCCTTTCTGCAGTTGCAGAAGCCTCTTTGTGTGCTCAACAGGATTACTCCTGGGAGGACCATGGTTTCTCGCTGGTCAACCGGCTCTACTCTGACATCGGGCATCTCCTAGACGAGAAGTTTCGGATGGTGGATGGCCTGCAAAGCACGGCCATGGCCAAGAGGCAGGGCTGCGAACCCTCTGTCTTCAAGCGGGGCATCTGGAACTACATCCACTGCATGTTTGGCATTAGGTAGGAAACAACCCCATGGTGTGTGGGGAGGAACCAAAGGTGACTTGAGCAGGGGAAGGGTAAGAGGCACTTGGGCTGTTTTGGAAATCACAGAATGGTCTGGGCTGGAAGGGACCTCCAAAGCTCATCCAGTCCAACCCCCTGCACTCAGCAGGGACATCCTCCACTAGAGCAGGTTGCTCTAGTGCTCCAGGGATGGGACCTCAACTACCTCCCTGGGCAACCTGCTGCAGTGTTCCAGTGTTCCTCCTGGTGCAGAACTTGTTCCTCACATCCAAGCTCAAGCTCTGCTCTTGTATCAAACCACTGCCCCTTGTCCTGTCACTGCAGCCTTTGCAAACAGTCCCTATGCATCCTGCTTGTAGACCCCTTCAGGTACTGGAAGGCTGCTCTAAGGTCTGCCTGGAGCCTTCTCTTCTCCAGGCTGAATAGCCTCAGCTCTGTGAAGGCCCTGCCCGGCTGTTGGGCCAGGCAGGGAAGAGCTGCTCAGCCTTTCTGGCAGTGTGCCCTGTGCTGTGCCCTGGGCAGAGCCCGGCCGAGGTGCTCTGTGGGGCCGCAGTGCTGGCTGTGACTGGCAATGGTGCCGGCAGGTACGATGACTACGACTACGCGGAGGTGAACCAGCTGCTGGAGAGAGTGCTCAAGGTGTACATCAAAACTGTCACCTGCTACCCGGAGAAGACCAACGCGGAGATGTTCGACAGGTTCTGGAAGCAATTCAAGCACAGCGAAAAGGTAGGACAGGCACTGCTCATGTTGGGGCCAGGAGCAGGAAGGGGCGGAGGGCTGGGGTGCTTTAGAGGGGCTGGGGGTACAGGGAACCTTTGAGCCACCAAACGACTTTGAGGCGGGCAGGGGGGAAATGGAAATTGGAGGCTGCTTGTAAGGAGTTGGGCTTAGCGTGGCACAGGGATGCCTGCAGTGTGGTGGGCGCAGGGGCTGCTGACAGCATGGGGATCTCCCAGGCCATTACATAGCACATCAGTGGCTGCCTCCAGGTGAACAGTTGGTCCAGCTGTAACTCACAGGAGTGGCTGCTGTGGATGGCAGGGACTGTGCCAGTGCCAACCACAGCCTGGCCTGATGGTGCTAAGTGTCCCTAACACATGGCTCTTGGAGGCAGCTTCAGGACTGGGAAGAGGGGGAAAGGGCAGCTGCCAGTGCTGGCAAAGTTGGTGGCATTTCTTCCCATGCCAGCATGGGTGCTTGCTTGCACCACCGCTGGCAGCATGCTGCAGCTGCCTGAATCTCTCCTGCTTCTCCATTAGGTCCACGTGAACCTGCTGATCCTGGAAGCCCGGATGCAGGCAGAGCTGCTGTACGCACTGCAGGCCATCACCCAGTACATGATCTCCTAGAGGGTGGGGAGCTGTGCTGCGGCAGGGCCGGGCACCATCCCCTCCCTGGACTTGTGTGAGCCGTCGTGCTGGGATGGCCACCGAGGGATTGCTCGATTTAGCTGACCTGACTGTCTTGTTCTTGCCCACCCCCAACATCCCCCTGTGGGGCTTGCCGAGTGGTCCCGTTACGTGCAATTACCAAACTGTGAGGCAAATCCGTGCTGCTGAGATGTCAGTGTGATGCTGGAGACTTGAACATGTCCAAGGAGGACTGCCAAAGATGCAGGAGGTGGGAAGGGACTGGGGCTGGTTTCGAGGGCTGCTCCTCTGCCAGCAGAAGCTCCACAGCTGCATGCTGCAGAAGCCTTGGCCACTGCAGGGAGGGCAAAAGGGAGAGCTGGTTTCCTTCCCTGTGCTGCAGCAGTTGCCCTTCTTGCAAGCCACCCTTTGGTGCTTGGCCTCCTTGGGGCGATGCATCTCACTTGGGAGCAGTCAGCAGCTTTTGGGCGCATTGCAGCATCCTGAGTTCCGTGGCTGGGCAGGGAAGAGCAGGGGCTCCAAGCGAGGGCTCTTCCCAGCCCAACATGGGAAGGGGATGTGCTTGCTGCCTACTTGTCCTGCCCTTCAGGTCCATGTGCCAAACCCCTCTGGGATGGACCAGTCATGACCCAGGCGAACTCCAAACTGTGAAGCTTTTGCTGGCAGGGTTCCTGTGGTGCTCTCACAAGGGGTTGAGTAGGTCTCTGACAGTGTTCAGGCTCTGGTGGTTCCTGTAGGGGACTTTGGGCAGTCCTTTTGGAGATGTCCCCAACCCCCTCCTCTACCTCCTGTCAGCAGAGGGGCAGGAGGAACAAGAAAAGCTTCCCGAGTTACTGTATCTTCTCAGAGGGCCGAGGTCCTTTGCCCAGCCCCTCAGTGCCGAATGCGTTGTGGAAGAGCCTGCAGCTGTCACCAGAGAGCTACAGAAAGCTGCCTGAAGCCGGGCTGGCCCTGCTGGAGCAGAGGCAGCCCAGGCCTTGCCCTCTGCCCGGCAAACAGAAGCCTGCACCACTGCTCCGGGACTGCTCTGCCTCTGCGGCAGCCCTGGGCTGGGGAGGTGCTCCAGAGGGCAGCCCTGGACGAGGAACGAGGCCACCTGTGCTGGGTGCAGCCTGCAGCGAGGGCAGCTGTGGAGCCAGCCCAGCACACACTGCTTCCGTCGACCTGTTTACTGCGTAAATGTACCGGGAGAAAACTTTGTGTAGGGGAGCTACAGAAAAAGCCTATTTTTGCTATAAATATATTATGTTTGACATGGATGCATGCTTCATTCCTGCTAGGTGCTGGGGAGGTGATCCAAACTGCTCTGAAGGCAGGACAGCTGCACCTGGCTGCCTGCAGCCCCCAGATGGCTCTGGCTCCAGAAGAGCTCTCGGCTGCAGGGGGAGCCTGCAGCAACAGCTCTGGTGCAGGGCCAGCAGCTGGGCACCGAGTCTGGGCCCATCCTCTTCAGCTCAGCTCTGTCCGCTAACCATGCTCAGCTGAGCAACTCCTGCAGCAAGAAAAGGAGGAAAGTTTTCAAGGGGTTGTGATGCTCTGGCAAGGAGGAGGGTGCTGGAGGGAGAAGTTGGCTTCTCCCCTGCCAGGTACCTGGCATGGGGTGGGTGCAGCATTTGGCTCACACTCAGAAGCAGCTGCTTGGTGAGCCAGGCCAGAAACCAGGACCAGCTCTTTCTCCAACCATGCTGCAGGTGCCCTCCCTGTAGCGCAGGCTGGAGGAACCTACACTGGGGCTGGGCTGGCCTGTACCAAGCCAAGCTGAGCGAGGATGGTGGTGCTGGGACAGCTGCCCCCAGGTTTGTCCCAACAGTACTGTGCCAGGCACTGCTGTACCATCACTTAGCCCCAGCAATGGCTGAGCACAAATGAGGGCAGCTGAGTGTCTTGCCCACCATCAGGCACAGCACTTTGATTAACTGCAGCAGCCTGGCTGCCTGCCAGCCTCTGTCCTCCGCAGGACTGGCATGAGCTGCTGCAGCCAACGCTCCACAAGGGCTCACTGCTCCTCAAACATGCAGCACAGCTGCAGCCTGGGGCTGGCTCCCAGCATGCTGCCAGCAGCATCCTCACCACCCACTATCACCCTGCACTGCTGTGCCAGGAGAATGGAGAAAGCAGTGACAGCATGGCACTGGCTCGAGGCAGAGGGCTGCCCTCCCCAGAGCGCACAAAGCAGGTTCTCTTCTGCCTCCCATCTCTCTCCAGTTGTGCACAAGGAAGAGGCCTTGCAGGAACTGCCGGGGCAGCTGCCACCTGCTCTGGCTTGGAGAACAAGCACCCAGAGGGAAGGCACCATTGGCTGCCACCCCTGGACAGAAGTGAGTGCACTGCTGGCAGGGCCAGGGGAGGCTGCCAGCCTCAGCTCCTGGACAAGAAGAAAACATTCCCACATGATCCTAGGGCTGGAAAGCAAGAGATGAAGGAACATCTCCTCTCACTCTTGCAGCGTGAGCAAAGTGACTACCACAGAAGGGATTGTAGAATGCTTTGGATGGGAAGGGACCTTCGAGGGTCCCTGAGCTGGACTGCCTTGCAGTAAGCAGCTGTGCAAGTACCTCAGGTTAGGCCCTGCCCAACCCCACCTGGAACATTTCCAGCAATGGGCATCTACTGCCTCTGGGCAATCTGTCACCACCTTCACTGAGAAGTGTCTTCCATCTACTCAGTCTAAACCTCCTCTCTTCCAGTCCCAGACTATCACCCCTTGTCCTGTCATAGCAGCCCTGCTGAAAGTCTGTCCCCAGCTTTCTTATAAATCCTCTGCAAGTGTTGAGAGGCCACAGTAAGGTCTGCCTGGAGCCTTCTCTTCTCCAGGCTGCACAGCCCCAACTCCCTCAGTCTTTCTTCACAGGAGATCTGTTCCCTCCTTTTGGTGGCTCTTCTCCAGCAGCTCCAGGTCTCTCTTGTGCTGGGGTCCCAGGGCTGGCCCCAGCCCTGCAGCTGAGGTTTGAGCAGAGCAGAAGGGCAGGATCCCCTCTCTCCATCTCTGCCCACACTGCTTTGGATGCAGCCCAGGCTGCCCTTGGCCTTCTGTGCTGCCAGTGCCCATTGCTGGCTCCTGCCCAGCTTCTCCCCCACCAAGGCCTTCTCTGCAGGGCTGCTCTGAATCCTTTCATCCCCCAGCCCGCATTGATACTGGGAGTTGTCCTGACCCAGGAGGCAGGACCTCACACTTGGCTTTGTGGAACCTCATGAGGTTCACATGGGCCCACTTCTTGAGCTTGTCCAGGTCCCTCTGGTTGGCATCTGTCCTTCAGGTACATCAGCTACACCACTCAGCTTGATGCAACCTGCAAACTTGCTGAGGGTGCACTTGATCCCACAGCATCACTGGCGAAGGCAAGACAGCACTGGTGCCACTACAGACTCCTGCCCCATGAAGGGACCTCAGCTACAGAGGATTGTGGAGACACCTGTGAGGATCTTGACCGCCACAGTTCTACACAGAGGCCGGCACCTACAGCTTAACTTTTGAAGCTCTCCCTCCTCTTCTGTGCCCTGAGGCCCAGGCTTGGAGAGTTCCTGGAGAGGGCAGTCCAGCGGCCAAGGTGAGCAGATGACTCTAAGCTTGGGCAGTTCAACTCCTGGGACACTGCCCTGGTGCCCCTTGCACCCTTCATGTGCTTGCACTACAATGTTCCTCTCTGTTCTGTGTGGCTGCCAGAGGCCAGTGTTGCTCTGCAGGAAGCCCCCAGGGTATCCAGCACACCCACCTGAGAGCCAGGCCTCTGTCACCTTACGTGGGAGCACTGAGGGGAGGATGCAGGCACACATCCAAAGTAGTCACCGGGGTTCTTGCAACAGCCTGCAGCAGAAAAGTGTCCTGGCAGGCACAGCCTGGGCTGCCTGGCACCAGCTGAGCCATCCCCACGCTGCATGGTGGCAGACATGGTATGCCCTGGCCTGCACAACCATGGTCACTGGCACAGCTCCTGCAGCCAACCAGCCCAAAGCCAGGCCTATGGCTGTTGTCTTACCACAGCAGTGGAGAGGGAAAAATCCAGTATGTGGGTGCTGGGGACAGTCACATCAGGACAGCTCTGGAGCTGGCAGCACAGTGCCCACCACCTCCCTGCTGCCCACGCAGCAGCTACCTCACCACAAAGGGCACATGCAGCAGGGGAACAGCTTTCCCTGCTGTGCTTTCACACAGGTCCCATCGCTGCTGGCACAGACACTCAGCAGCCAGGCAGCAGCTGGGGCAGAGCAGGTCTGCAGCCAGAAACTGAGCTGAGCACAACAGCTGTGGAAGCCTGCAGACTCAGGCACTGCTGCACTGCAGGCAGCTGCTCCTCAGGCGCAAACGCCTGTGGGGACAACCTGGGACAGCCTCAAGGTCTTCAGGACTGGAAAGGCTGCAAAGGAGCCAGCAAACCACACAGCTGCTCAGAGCACAGCAGGGCTCCTGGTGGCTACTTCAAGTGTCACACGCATCAACAATGACCCTGAGCCAAAGCACCCAGGTCCCAGCCTGGCACCTACACTGTGCTTTGGTCTCCCTGGCATACTTAGGTGACACAGGCCAGAAGTGTTGGTGCTGCTGGGGGCAATGCATGGGCATGCTTTAAATGCATCCAATCTGAGATGATCAACAACCACAACCCCACCCTTGGCATTTCACTTCTCCAACAGCTCCTCCCGTTCTGTGCTGCAGGAAGCCCTCTGAAGTGCCCAAAGAACAGAGGAGGGACTGACAGGTGCCCCAAGGGTCTCCTGCTGATGCCCTGCTTTTCCAGACTGGCTTTACTCTCGAAGCAGGAGCCTCAGAACCCTTCGAACTCTTTGCTTCTCACCCCGTCGTTTCTCAGAGGCATTCTCTGTCAGCTCTCAGGGACTACTAAGGGTCCAATCCACACTTGAGCAGTCCAAGGAGTGACTTCTCCTTGGAAGCTCTGGAAACACCCCTGCCTTGCTCCCTCTAGCCAGACCAGTGCCATCTGTGCCCTACAGTCTTCCCGCTCTGTTCCCTCATCTCCTCACCTGCCTCCACTTGAACAGGCTCCCAACCAGTCTCATCCTCTGGAAGACCTCTCCTGAGCATGGAATGCAGAAAGCACACCCAGGGCCCACTCTCCAGCCTCGCTCCAGGCAGAGCTGCTATGACAAACTGATTTGACTTGAGGACTCCACCTTCCTCACACTGCTCCACGGGCTCAGAGCTATCTCCTCCTCTTTGCCTTATGGCACCCAGCTGAAGTTGTCTGCCTGCAGCAGGCTCTGGCTCACTCGCACACCTCCCAACAGGCCTGAGGAGTGGTGAGCTCCTGACTCCCACTCTGACACTCATGTCTGGTTTTGATGGGCAGCTCCAACATCAAGCATGCTTCCCAGCTGTGGTATCCTGTCTGTCCCAACTGTTCACATCTGCAGGTGGAGGGGAGGGCTCAAAGAAGAGAGCAGTGGCAAACCCACCTCTCTATTTCTAGAGCTGCTGACACTCAAAGGCATTTGAATGTTGCTGTATAAAATGAATGCTGCCATCCTCAGCACTCTGGTCTAGAAGGGCAAGTAAGGAAGAGGTTAGGATCACTCCAGACTAGGCCTGCAGAAGTTATGCCTCCCCAGGGTCACTTTTTAGGGCTTGGCAACCTCATGGGTGCCCAGGCACTGCCAGTGAGTTGTAATGAGGGGCTCGACACACTGCAGAGCATGCTGCAGCCTTTGTGGGCTCTCATGGTGTGAGTCTTCCCCCTCTGGCCTAAGCTAGCAGGGCAGAGGAAAGGAACCAAGGGCAAGAGGAAAAAAAAAAAAAAAAAAAGAGTCCTCCCTGAAGAGGCAGAACAAAGTTCATGAGGCATAGAGCAGAGGATTAGAGGTTTTTATTTGTCAAACACTCCCCCCTAGTCTAGTACATTCTACAGTCTTGCTAGCACAGATGGTAACAAAGAGCCTGCAACGGTGCAGAAGTTACACTGCTACAGAGCCAGCAAAAGCAGAGGTTTATCCTGCAAAGAGGGTGAGAAACGGGGGAAAGCCTGCAGAGGGCACGGGGTGGAAGCTGCCAGCTACTGGTGCCTGCCCTGTGTGCAGCAGACATCTGTGCTAGCTCTGCAGAAACCCTTGCTGGGATGGCACCAGCAGGACTGCTGGCTGGGAGCATCCTTTCACAGAAGCACCCCCACTGCCCCCTCAGGGAGGATCCTGTCAGCAGTGACCTATCCTCTACCCAGCCAAACCTCTCCAGACACCTTGGGGAGCACCACAGCAAGCACCACAGCATCAGCTGCAAACACACATCAGAACACTGCCACAACTGCCTCTGCTGCCTCTTCCCCCTGCTTTACACCACCGTTAGACGCAGTCTGGATTCCAGCAGATTGCTGTCCCTCACCTACAGACATGTGTGGGGAGAGACCAGAGCAGCACTGCAGAGAGGGACTCCCTTGTGTGCAGATGGTTCCCAGATGCTCCCCAGCTCTCAGGGGCCTCAGCAGTCAGCTCCTGCTTTTCCCCACCTCATCAGAACAGGTTTTCAGCCATGCAACTGAGACAAACCCCAAATTATTCTTGCTCCTGCTCATGTCCCAGAGCTGATGGATGTGTTGTGAGGGTTTTGGCAGTGGGTCCAAACTCACACTTTATTTGGTGGCAGTCCAGGACACCACTCCCAAGGCATTGACCTGTGGCACCAAACTCCTGCGGCAAGGCTCAGCCCTGAAGCATTTGACTGTGACTATAAATAAGCAACAAAGTAAGAAAATTAGCAAATTATGATCTATATAAAAGCCTTCTGGGCATTTCCTTTGGAAAAGCTGATTAGTGCTACTTGCTTCTAGTAGGAACCTCACTCACTGTGCATTCCCAGGCTCTGGAATGCTCTTGCTGCCTTCACTGCTCTCACTTAACCAGAGTGATTCAGCTGCTGTGTCTCCAGCACAGCAGGCCAGGGGATGACATGTTTTTAAACACTCCAACCAGGACAACTGAGGGCTCCAAGCTCTTACAGGAAGCTGGGAGTGTTGAGTGTTGCGAATTATACTGAAGTTACAAAGAAGGCTCCAGCAATTTGCTGCACTCGGGTGAGTCTGCCTCCTGCTAGGATCCATGGAGCTGGGCACTCAAACCTCCTCAGCACAGGGCTGCATGGGGGCTTCAGACTGCCACAGGTCATCTGCAGTCCTCAGGGGATGAAGAAATTTGTGCCAAGGCTCTCCTGCCTGCTGCCCTCAAGCACTTACCTCGAAGCATCACTCCACATGTTACTGGCCCCTTCCCTTCCTAAGCAGCTAAAAATCCCAGCCCAATCCTTCATCAGAGCAAGAACTGCTGTGGGGCCTGCAGTGCTGATGCTGCAGGAAGATCCAGAATCAGGACCCTCTCCTGAATCCAGCAGCAGGCAAGAACACAAAAGACTCGAGCAATCCCCTGCCAGGCACAGCCTTGCAGCAAGCAGCAGCTAAGGAACTTTAAAGTCTCTCAAGTCCCATAAGAAGATATTCCAGAAGGGCAAAGCTCAAGACTTAGGCAAAGGAAGCTGTCTGAGAAGGGGCTGAAGAACTCCCAGACTCTGTGCCCTCTGCCTCCATGCTCCAAGCTGCCCTGCTGCACACCCAGAGAGAAGCCGAACTGCCTGCATCGCTGAGCACCCCCAGAGCACTGTTAGTCTTCTGAACTTTTTTATCCACTGCCAGCTCCTGTTGTGTTGAGCAGACAGAGAGCACCTGCATGGACTGCCACAAGGTGTTAGCACTGGTACAGCAGCACTCCAGACAGAGCTGCTTCCGTCTCCATTGCTGACCTCAGGACAGGAGATTCCCCAAAAACCTGGCCTGAGAGTATGGAGGAGAAGGAAAACCCCACCAAAACCCCAGGTCAGTGCCCTGTTCCTTACTAAAGGACAGTGTGAGTTCTGCTCTTAGGAACTGTGACTGGAGGGCACCAGTCACAGCCAGTCTGTGCCCCTGGGCTGCAGCTCCTTCAGCTGCACACTGCACAGTGCTCAGGGCCAGGCTCCAGCACTCCATGGCTGCTGCACACCTCGGGACAGGCTGAAGGCAGCACTGCAGCCCACAGCCCAGCCCAGGCAGCAGCAGCTCACCCTGGATCTGTAGGTCTGAAGCAGTGGGTAGCTAACATTGCCCTTTTCAGAGCCTGGGGTTGTTTCCACAGGGAATGGCTTGGGGTTCACAGAGGCTGTGCCCACACACACTGCCACCCTGTCCTGTGGGACACGGCTGCAAGGCGCTGCCAGCTCAAGGCATTCATCTCCCCTTGGGGTCCAAGCTGCAAGATGGCATCTGCCAAACAACACAAATGTCACCAGAGCCATCAGCTGCAGGCCAGGAGGGTGGGTTGTGTGGCAGATGCCATGGGGTGCTTGTGGACAGGGGCTTTGTCCAGCTGTGAAATGAACTCACTGCAGGGAGCCTGCGCAGTCATCGCTCAGCTCAGCGAGCCCTGGGATCCCAGCTTCAGACTGCACTGGGCTGAAAGGGACCCTCAGAGGGCATCCAACCCTTGCAGGCAGCAGGGACAGCTCCAGCCAGAGCAGGCTGCACAGGGACACAGCAAGGCTGAGCTTGAAGGGCTCCAGGGATGGGGCCTCAAGCACAGCCCTGGGCAGCCTGTGCCAGTCTCTGCCCACCCTCACTCTGCACAACTCCCTGCTGATGCCCAACCTAACTCTGCCCTGCTCCACTTCCACTGCCCTCATGCTATCCCCACAGGCCCTCCCCAGCTCTCCTGGAACCCCTTCAGGTACTGAAATGTAGCTCTAAGGTCTCCCTGGAGCCTTTCTCTTCTCCAGGCTGCACAGCCCCAACTCTCCCAGCCAGGCCCCACAGTAGAGGTTCTGCAGCCCTCTGAGCATCTTGGTGGCCTCCTCTGGACCCTCTCCAGCAGCTCCAGGTCTCTCTTGTGTTGGGGTCCCACAGCTGGCCCCAGCCCTGCAGGTGAGGTCTCCCCAGAGCAAAGCAGAGCAGAGGGGCAGGATCCCCTCTATCCATCTCTGCCCACACTGCTTTGGATGCAGCCCAGGCTGCCCTTGGCCTTCTGTGCTGCCAGTGCCCATTGCTGGCTCCTGCCCAGCTTCTCCTCCACCAGCGCCCCCAAGGCCTTCTCTGCAGGGCTGCTCTCAGCCTGGACTGATACCCAGGATTTGTCTTTTTGTTACAGTGAGGTGTGGACAGAGATGAGGACCATGAGTGTGAACCCTATCACCACAAGGTCTGCCATGAAGGCTGCCCTCAAAGCAAAGGTTATCAAACTATTGCAAGGCTCTGATGGCAGAGCACAAAGGGAAGACTGCTGAAGACTTGTTGCAGGTAATCAGCCAAACCACTCCTGTTCCAATCTCCATTCAAATGAAAATGAAATGAAAGCTGTGAAGAGAGAGCAGAGGAGGTGGTAGAACAGCATGGGGCATTCCTCTGCACGATCCAAACCTTCTCCAAGAAGCCACTGCCACCTTCAGAAACACGGCAGAGGCTTTCTGCCAGGCCAAGCCTATCAGAACACAAAAGCAGCACACCTGCCAGACCCTGCCACTGGCTAACGCTCTGAGCTGGCCTCGGCTCCTGCCCTTCAAAGACAGAGAGGTCAGGACCCCAGGCACAGCCCCAGGGCTCTGCCTACAGGCTTCAAGTCCCCAGAACTAGCCAAATATCAGCAAGAAAACACAAACCTTTGGAAGCCAAAAAGGGAGTCACCGACTACAAGTGCCTGTGCCCTCCGGAAGGGCTTCCCAGAGCATCGCAGATCTGGCACCACCCAGTCCCTCTTGCCCCTCAGCAGCCCAGGGAAGCTGTCCTGGGGAGCAGCCACTGGAGGGGTGAGCTGAGGAGGGTGCTGGTAATGATCTGCATTCCCTCACATTGGGCTCTCAGCTGGGAGTGCCCAGGCCAGGAAAGGCACTGAGCAGCTGTGGCACTGTGCCACACCACACAGGCACCTGCCACCTCGGCCCTTCCTCAGTGGCACTGCTGTGGCCTTCCCCTGCTTTTCCAATGACATTTTACAGCTTCTTGGCCCAGAATGCCTCAGGCCTGTCCCTTCCCATGTCCTAGTGTTATGTGGTGTGGAGGGGGCAGATGCAGCAAAGGTGCTGTTTGTTTTTTATCCAATAATCTCATTTTCAATTAAAATATATATCTGAAGAGGTTTAAAAAAGCTTCTAGGTCATCTGCAGCTACTTTTACAGATAGGTTACAATAATGTACAACTCTTCCTCGAGGTGGCTGGAAACCATTGGGGACCTGCACATTCTCTCCCCTCGACCACAGAGGTTATCCAATAGCCAACTCCACTTGTCCCTCACACAGCTCTGCAGAAGCCTGCCGTTGGTACCTCCTCCCCAGGAGAGATGCCTAACACACCTAATGGGGACACACTAAACATTGGCTTCAGAGTCACTGTAGAAAGTTCCCAGATTAGTAAAAAAATATTTAATCTATACAAAATGCCCTTCTGAAAAGCAACCAGGGCTCTGTTAAGGCCACACCCAGGCTTTCCATTTCTCTGCTGTAGCAAAATTGATCAGAAAAAAAAAAAAAACAACCCCCAACTGATGATTTTCTGTGCCAGAAACAGCTATTAGCACCTGTGCTTATTTTACAGCAGCCTGGTGTATTGGGAAAGTGCTGAGAACAGCGTGGGGGCTTCTCACAACCTGCTTCTGATTCAGTGGGGCTCAGCTGGCACAGTGAAAAACTCAACAGCCTCCTGTTCCACTCAGGCGGCCAAGAGGAAGCCTTCTGCCCCCCACCCTCCCCTCCTGGCACATAGAACAGGGCTGGGTGCTCAGGAAGGGGCTCCTGGAGCAGCACACCCCTTCCACACAGATCTTCCACCAACGAGCTGCTCCCAGTGCCTCTGTGAGTCCGCTGACACCAAGTGTGCATCCGATGGCTTGGTGACAGTGCCCTGGAGGGCAGCCCTGCGAGGGCACAGCCAACCCTGCCCAGTCCAGGCCTCAGGAGCCCTTCTGCCATAGCAGAGAGAGTACAGCACTGAGAGATTCATCCAGGAAACCCAACTCCTCTCATGGGACACCACCACCTCCTGGCACAGTCTTCCGGCTGAGGCTTTCCCCAGGGCTCCTCTCAGGCCAGGCGCAGCCCAGGTTTGCTCCAGGTGCTCCAAGGCAGGGTCAGGTGTGTAGGAAGAGCCATGGCACAGGACAGGGCCACTCTGAAGCTCCTCCTGCCACGGCCAGACGTGGGTTGCCACATCTCCTCGGGTGGGCACCCCTCCTGCTCAAGGCATGGTGTGCAGGGAAACCAAATCCAACTCGCTCCAATTCTCTTCTCTGCCAGGGGTGGGAAGTGAAGTCAGAACCCAATGTTCAAAACCTGAAGGACACTGGGAAAAAGAAAACCAGAGGGAACAGTTAGATCTCAGGTCCAGGGGGACTCCTGGCTGCATGGACAAGGACCTCATTGCTACCAGCCAGCTCCTGCTGCTCAAAGGACACCAATTTCCAGCATGAAATGCACACAGATTGCAAGAGACCTTGATCAAGAGCAGCGTAGGCAGCAG